>JANEYF010002597.1:107500-214139 GCA_029963845.1 Rhamnusium bicolor | reverse complement strand
TGCACCACTTAGATATGTCCTGTTGCTGGCTTACACTGAGCCACCGTTGCCCTTGAGAAACCTATTTTTATTCTTAAGAAGAAATGTCAAAAAAATTAATTGCGTCTGAACTATTTTTTCAAATATTTTTTAATCTAATGATAGTGATAACGGGCCCTAATTATTATTTTGTGTTCATGACCCTCCCTTATTTTTAAACATTAGAGGAAATATATTTGCTTATTATTTGTTATTTCTGTAACTAGTTTTTCCACATTATGTAAATAAGCCATTAAACTCATGCCTCTTTTATTATTATAATCCGTTGTGGCGTCCGATTAATAATTAATTTTTGGTAGAAAACAAATAAATGAACGAAAACTATTGTGATCGAACAATTTTACTTTATAATGCATACTAGATGGTAAAATTAAAAGTTCAAGGTTTTCTTTCATTTATTTATTTTCGACAAAAAATTACTTTTATTTTTAATTGTTAAATAATTCTTGTCATTTGTTGCCTACACAAATAATATCTTGAGTGTGTTTCCATAATTATCTCAAAATTGCAACTATTTACCGTCGTCTCATCATTATTTGAAGATTTATAGCAAATAATACATATTCATCAATAATTAATTACTTAATATTTCTTGAACACATTTAGGCCATGCTTGATTGATTAACCTCTGACCACAATGACTGAGGTAAACATCTAATTCTGTTATTTTTGTTAATCTCACTTAGAATAAAGGAATAATGTCATTAGGCAAATGGTTTTTTAAAGTGTATCGACGTCAATGTTCTCAGAATAATAAGATATTTTTAAGTGTTATTATAGTAGCCACTTAGAGAAAACTAATTAATAGTTTATTTTTTATTTGATATCTCGGATCGCAGCTAGATGATACCAAATTTGGTGTGATATTCCGATTTAAATAATTAGAGTTAAGTTTCCATATATAAATATTACAGTGAATAGCGGTTTCATCAAGTCTCCTTCTCTGTTGTTTTCATGATGGTTGGAGAGTCTTCTGTAACACATGTTGTAGGAATGCACGAGACCGATGTCTTTATGCCGACCGGCAGATGCCTATGGAGATATCATACTTACTAAGGGAATGACAACTGCTTATATTCTCTAAATCAAATGTGCAGTCTGCCCTGTCAACGTGTCCAATATGTGCCAGTCTCCTTTAGCCATACCTTTTAATTACTTGACTTCTCTTCATGTTTCTATAGCAATTAAATATAATTCTAGAACACACATTCTCCTTGTATTACAGAGTATTGTAACCTTTAAAGAGAATGGTATTTTTTTAGTGATATCGCCGCACGATCATGCATCTACTTGTCAATTCAGTTGCACAAGTTGGTAGGTATGTACACTATGAGACCTAGAGTCTTTAAATTCCACTTGCAGAAAAGAACAATCAACCAAATTGAGATGAAATTTTATTATATATGCTATATCGGTTCGTTTGAATTTTAAGTATCGATATTAAAGTCCTCCCCCCATAAAATACATCAAGCGAATAACTATAAAGCTCTTTTAGGCTTCTTTATGACTTTCTAAAGTATGGGATTTTCAGAAATATTGCCCTTATAGACAAAGCTTTATTGCACTGTCGGCTATATCACTGCCTCAAATGGTGACAAACTACCACCATACGTTCTCATATATCGGACATAGGACACGCTATACGTGAACTTCTCAACATTTCCTCCATTTTATATTTCACGTTGTATTATTACAACATCTACAATACGATTTTATTATTTTCCTACAGAAAGAGACAAATGCGAATTTACATATAAGTCATTCATTAACCTATGACTGTGTATAATGTATATTTTGTGTTTTAAGTTAACGTTGGGATTAGGGAATATAAACCCGATATTTCGGGATAGATTCCGGGATTAAATTATTATAATATATGCTTAAAAATCCAATAAAGAAAAACTAATTAATACTAACCGAATATGAGCATAATCTGTTTTTTCACTAGGTTGTTAAGCATATTTATTTATTTATCTTATTTATATTAACGTTCTGGCGGAGTTTAGCACACTGCTATTCCACCAATTAACCGGGACACACACACACACACACCTACCTACCTACCTTTATTTTTCAACATATGAAAAAATTTGTTTAGAATGCATTTTGCGTCCACTTGCCAAATTTTAGGAATAAGAATTTACTTTGTTGTTTTATTTTCACTAGTAGTCAGGTTTTTGTTGAAAATAAGATAAGACGTTAAGAACAAAGGTTATTCATAATAATAATTTATTTTAGAGATGTTTGTGATTTCAGGGCATTCTGCACTTGCAAGAATGATTTTTAAAAATTCTAAATAATATATTAATTTATTGAAAAAGGGGGCAGTTCCAATGAAGTAAATTTATGTTTCTGTTATTTAATAAGGGACAAATTGCATTGTAAACAACTTTTTTTAATGGAATTTTTTCATATCTTAAAAAATTAACGTAGTTTATTAATGGCGATTTTTTATAAATTGGCTTACACACCCTGTATAACACAACTTTTTAATATATCTTAGTTTAACATCAAGTATAACTAAATCCTCAAGTTACCATTCAAAAATTCGACAATTTGTTGTCCTCCTCCTGTTACGTCTATCCTGGGACACAGTGTATGTGTAAAATTGCCAGGCTTTTACGATCCATGTATCCCAATATAATTCAAGTAACTTGTTTGACCCATGCCCGTCTGTACCGATGTCTTAATCACAGTACAGGCGATTTAATGAAATATTAAGTCACTCGAGATATGTATTTTAATTGTTGACACTCAGAGAATGAAGAATAATCCTAAAATCTTTTTAAATATTATACCAAGTTTAATTTTTTAAATACATATTCATAACTAACTGAAAATAAATGCCAATTTCTCCCGACGCGATATCCCAACCTTAAAAAGTACCCATACAATAATTATTTTATTTGTCGAAAAAAAGTGTCTGTGACTAGATTAAATTCAGTGGGAAATATTGTAGGGTTGAAGACTGTATAAAGCGTATCTCCGTATGTATAGTTTTGAAGTAATTTAATGTTATCATGTTGGCATCATTCCATGGTATGTATGGTTTATGTCCTGACCAGACATGGATTGCAAGAACCCCGCCTTATGAAAAACTGGCATATTGCAGTCTTGAACTCGTTTCAATTTCAAAATGGCAACTCCAATAGAGAAATGGATTTTATTTGAAATGTAAAATGCAATATATCTTAAATGTCGCGTTACTAAATCAAACTAATATAATGCTTACATTACAGAACCCTATTGGAAATATATGCGAGAACGCCCTTTCTCTCGATATAAGCATTATGCATTATTTATTTTTAGGTTCAGTCTAATGACATTTTTCATTTCACCAATCCATTTTAGCAGGTTAAACTATTAATCGCAACTAGTAATCTGAATAATACGATAAATTACGGTAAAAGCCATTAATCTGAATGGTGATGTATCAATTTATTTCCTTACAATGCACTGGAAATGTTAAAATGCGGAAAAAATCAATGAACCAAATCTAGTTCATTATAAACCAATCAAACGTTAACAAGCGACGTAGAGCGTCGATCTAAGCAGCATATCAAATAACCACATTGTCACTAAGGACGGGAGTTGAATGGAAGGTAATAACTCATGAATAAATAAATAAAATCAAAGTCGCGTTGCGGGAAATACGCCGGTTGTAGTCTTTAGAATTTATGGAAGTTCGTTAGCTCGTAAACTTCGACGACCATCCCATGTTACGAACTGAAACATTGCACCCCGTAACTAAGCAACTGGCCACAAAGATTTGTTGCACAATAGCCAACTCTCGCGGTCTCAATTAGACGCCTTAGTCCATAAGTCTTTTATGATTTTCGGCTGTATTTCTCGTATTTCCTACATTTAAACTTTCATCGTTCCCAGAGGCATTTGTATAAATTTAATAAACGGCTTAAATGTAATAATGCATTTAACATACACCTACATAAAATTAATTAGTTTCATTGGTGGTGAATTGTTGAAATTCATGTTGACTATAACGCTCGCATGTGCACAACTTCAGCAGGGAGTCGAATAAAATAATAAAATATATCATTGTTTACACCGAAGGGAACGTGATGAACCAATTTACACGGAAGTATCTTTATAAATTTGATAATTTTAATATCGTCTACAACTAGGTATTTGTAAATTTAAAGAATACAAACAGAAATTTAAGTATTGATAATTCCGTATATATGTCATGTAATTTGGTTAACCATGCATCACAATGATAATTTCTTAAGAAATAATCTATAAAAAATTGCCTTCCTGGATTAATAAAAACTCAGAACAACCATGTACTGGACTACGTTGAAAATTTTTACATATGAAATTCTGCTTGTAGCCGTAATATGTCTACCTAACTAACTAAACATAAATGTTGACATTTTTTCATTTGAGCAGCAGTGTCACTTTAAGTGCACGTAATTTTTATTCGTGTTTGGAACTGTTTTCAGCGTGTGTTAATTGGGATGACAAAAGTTTATTTCGGTAGCTAATGAGCTGTTGTCTGAAGTTAAGGTTCGAGGTATGTGATTTTACTAATTGTAGCATTATATTACTCAATAACGGTTGTTAGAGACATTGGGCCGGCACCTAAAGAGTAAAGATAACCTTATCGAATAGCCGTGAAGAACTGTAGGATTGGCCAAGTAATAAGAGCCAGCACGGTGGAGTAACCGGTTCTATATAAGGTCCCTACACGACAAGTCTTGGCTGCTGTCACAGGCATTTCCTTCGCTAATGAGATGGAATTGGACGGACAAGCTTTTGCAGTTCGCCACTTTTCTGTGATACGCGGTAAAAAAACTGAATAACATTAGTTCTAATAATATTCGAGGCACACCAAGGCGACCTATAACAACTTCTAATGGCGATTTAGTATTAAACAAGTTTGAGAAATATAAAACAGCAGGATGCCTGTGGAATTCTGACAAGATCGCGATATGAAAAATGTATCACCGACCAAAACTGATTGGCTTCCACTCTGCGTTTTTGTTGCGTCGGTTCTCTGTCGGTCTACTTTCATTATCCCGGACATACAGACGTTTTTTTGTACCCACATCGCTCGATATCGCGAACCAAACCCTTTCAGAAATTAATTAAAATTGCCTAGTCCTATAATTATAATTTGACACAGTTAAAACCTCTTACACTAATATCATTATTTCGTTAACTAGGAGGAATATAACTTACGTAATCTTTCAACACAACTTTTTTTGACGAATATATTAAAAAGAAATCAACTTTAATAATAATATAATAAATAAATTCTACAGAAATTAGACAGCCCCTGAATCCAAAGCCGAAGCTGCACGGGCGAAGGTTACACTTATGAAATCGCGGGCACACACCTATTCCCACCGATATTGCCAGTGCCGGTGGCAGAATTCGAACATGCAGCTACAATCAAAAGATTATCTAGTCACAACTTGACATTACGGTCTCTAGCCAACTACTCTACCGTGCTGGTGCACAGTGTTTCAAAAACAATTAATTTTGGCCAAAACTAAAAAAAGGCAACGTTCCTGGAATCAAGCCGAATTAGATGGAAATGCTAGTAGGACAATTACAGTACTCAGATATGTAAATATTTGCCCCTATAAAAATTTATTCAATCTGTATAAGCCTTTAAACAGCGAAGAACTTTAACTGTTTTCTGTTGTGCAGTTAATGGTAAAATAATCTCTTTCCATTTTGTTGCATTTCTCGAAATTGGGAACATGCAAGTACTTGAATAACAATTCAAAAGAAGGCTGTATTTTAATGTGCTTATGATATTTTGTAATTACGTTTATCCGCTTTCCTGTATTAAAATTTTAATTAACTACTCGTAGAAATATATTGTTTTTTTAATTTAAATTTTTTATTTGAGTTATAAAAAAAATATCCACATTTGTCCACAATTTTTGAGACTTCATTTTAAAGCTTCGAGTATGTTGTTTAAGAGCATATTGTCACATTTTGCTTTTAGCCGCTTTTTCATTAGAAAAAATACTTAAATATAGCAGATACATGGGGGCTGATATTACAAAATGTTATCATGTATTTTCTAAAAAGAAAAAAGATTTGTAATGCACAACGCATATTGTTCGGCAAAAAAATGTGTGTGAAATTATGGGCATTCCAGAAGTCAATAATAGAGAACTTCTCGAAAAAATTGGTAATATTTGCTTTAAATTCGCATCACATTGGAAACAATCTGGGCGGTAAAATTTGAGATTTCTTGCATTAAATAAAACATTGTTGAACAGTGTACTTTAAGAAAACACTAGGAATTATTTGGAAATATCTACATCAACACATTAACCTCGAGGTCGACCAGGAATACTGCAACAAAGGATCTCAAATTATATAAAAAAATTTTACCAGGTGCATTTTGAAACGAATCAAGACTTACAAATAGACTTTCCTCAAAGTAAGAAAGTTATGTTTTCGTCAAAAAAATTTTGAAACTATTTATTGCATTTCTGGACGAATCTCGACGAATTACGAATTGTGAATGATTTATGATACACAAAATTTCAGACAGAAAAATTTTTCTATCTGTGTGTCTGTGTTCGCGATAGCAGCTACAGTTTTTGAGATAAAGTTTTCAAATTGGCTACACACGTTCTAGAGGTCAAGGAAGAGATTGAGTTCATTAATGAGCAAAATCGGTCTAAAAAAATATTAGTGACATTCCATCAATTTGACTGTTTTGAAACGTCAAAATGTGACTTTTTTTGAAACGTCAAAATGTGACTTTTTGAAACGTCAAAAATTGTGACTTTTTTTGAAACGTCAAAGTGACTTTTTGAAACGTCAAAATGTGACTTTTTTTGAAACGTAAAAAAATGTGACTTTTTTGAAACGTCAACAATTACTTTTATTATAAACCACCACACGTCGAGTGAGGAAGTTCTGATCCCCAAGCAACGGTTTTTTTTTTTACTAAATTTTACATCAAATTGATTTTATGTATTATATAAAAAATTTATAAATATATTTATCTGTGTATTTATATATTTATATATTCTTTCTGCAGCCGTCTACAAACTGTTTTTTTGTCAATTTTTTTTAGTGGAAAATACATCTTTACTAGTCTAGCCCCACAATGTGACATAAGGGATTAGTAAAGTTTTACCGATCCCTTATACTTTTGGTTGACAACAATAGGGTAGGTACCTAATTAACCACTCTAGACAACAGCTCTGAATTCTGTCATTTTATAAATTTTGTTTACAAGAGATATCAGATTAAAAAGTGTTTTGAGAGTAGTAAAAATGGTTGCAGAAAAAATATTGTACGCAACTCACGGGGAAAGTGTCTGCTGGGCACCCCCAGTAAAGAATCACTTTCTAGTATTGTTACGTAAATAACTTATACAGTGTATATTATTAAACAATATTTTAAAAATCATTTTAGTATTTCATATTTATTAAATATTGGAAAAAAATAAATAACTTAAAAAATGTGTATTTTCCGTATACCTACAAGGGTTAAAAATTGTATCAATATTCGATATAATTATAGAGTATCTTATTCCCATCCAAAATAATATCTTTCTTCAGTCAAAATAATAAAATTTTAACGTTTTCTATTTTTGGCCAAAATTAACCATCTTTGAACAACTGTATGGTGAACAAAAAGTTCAATATCATTGGTCTGTTCATTTGTGTACATATACACAGGATAACAAATGTATTATTTGAGTAAATAAAATCAAAAGTATTTAAAGTAAGGTTATTTTTTTTATTGCTGATTTTTCACAAAATTTAAATTTCTGTAATAATTTATCATAGGACTAAAATACTTATCAGTACTTATGTATCTCCTTTATTTCTTGTAAGGCGACATATAAAGAGCTATTTCAAGTTACCGGCACATCTCAACTTAAAATGAACTGATTTTAACTCACAAATACTGTGAATATCTATGGGTGAACATAGACTTCTTACAATTTCATTGAAACGTACTAGTTCCTAATAAAAATTTCATTAAAAAAAGTTATTTGTCATTAATTTTCAGACATCGCATTGCAATTCACAATTCTTTTTATGAGATGTAACTTTAACCATCTTATCAGATGGCAAATTGTAAAATGTTAGTCTGTTCTATACGTATTAGTTTGTATTTATGACGAATATTCAATATACGTTAAGTTGCCTTGTAACAATTAGGCTATTGATTTGATTAACATTAATTTCATTGTAAAAAAAATATTCATTTATTTAACATCGTCCTGTTTCCGCTACCAAGGCCAGACACCGACACCAGAAGACGAGCTACCGCCAACATGGAAATTTTGCCTAACTTCTCTATCGAAGCGTAAGGATCTTTACTTGCCTAACATATAATAAACAGGGGATCGACTGCTTTACATTCCTTCTCAAGGATGGTATATCACCCACACAATCCTTGCCTAAGATTGCATAGTTTCTTTATCTTTGTATAATTATTGGTGAAAATAACATACCGTATTATTGGAAGGATCAAATTTATTCATCCGATTTGAGGATCTTGTTTTGAACGTGATCTATTCTGACAATTATTACATCGACAATTTGAATTGGTTGGATTATGTGAGGATTGCGTTTGCAAAGAATTTATTTGCAATTCGATGGCTTGTTGCTTTTACGTAATTTAACACAATGTACCTTGAATTGCATTAAATAAATTTTTTACTGAATTATCAGTTTTTATTTCATTTGAACTTCTTGAAAATTGTTGACATTGAGAAATATTAGAATTTTGATAAGTTTCCCAAATTTTATCAGCAATATCAATAATTATTATATCTTTAATATCTGATTTACCTGATGCCGTGATTTCTACATAAATCGTTTTTGGTAAACGTCTTTTCCAAAATTTAATTAACAATTGTCGAATCGCTATCTGAGAACCACCGACAATATTTAACCTTGGGGGGAAAATTCAGATAATGTATCATCGCCCATTTGAGAGCCGGACAACAAATCATCTAAATGCTTTTCTTCACTAGAAGTTAGTCTTTGTATGATAATTTCTTTAAGGTTTAAATATAAATTGGTGTCTGGTGAATTACCAATAACATCGTATACCTATGATACTACTTCAAGATATTTCTTCCTATCACTACTAATTTTAGATAAATTATATTGTGTTTCAATTTGCGTAAACCAGATTTCTGGTTTAAATATCCAGAATGGTGGTAATTTAATGGACTTTGCAAATTATTCTCTATTAGGACTGACAGGCTCTTAATCATTTGACATTTTTAATACCAATTTTGTGATATAATAATAAAGGAAATTTAATAAATATCTAGAGTATGCATTAAGTTCCCCAAATAGTCGAATAATAATTGAAGGCGGGAAATCATGCATTACTCCTGCCTTTGAAAATTTAAATTTCTTGTTTTTCTTTCTTGTCCTCGTGATCAAATTTCTGGTCCAAACATAGTTTCCAAAATGTTGTTTTGAAATTCTTGTCATTGCCTTGATGTGGCAGGATAATCGTGGTCTGCTGTCGACTTACTTGTTGGGCTTAGATTTCTGGGACTTGGAATTCATTCGTGAACATTTTGATCCAAAATTTCAGAGTATTAATATATTCTCGTTTAAATAGTGGGTACCAATTGTGAGGTTTACCATTATATTCGAATTAAACCACGCGAAATTTTAGACTTTTATTTTGACAATTTAATATTATACATATATATAATATATATAATAAATAATATTTTGTTGCTATCAATATCTTCTCCATGTTATCTCCTATCCATACATCCATGAAAATAGTTCATAATGACATATTCTATGAGATAAATGAAATAACAATATTATAACTATAGTTGGCAAAAATCCGCCGCAGGACATAGGCGTACACATCATAATAAGTGTAACAAAATTAACTAGTAATAAAAGCAATAAACTGTTACAATTTATAACGATGTATGCACTACTTACCCTCTTCACTAGCTTAGTTATCACAAACTAGAAAAAGATCTGTAAAAACTTTGCGGTTGTCTCCGAGAGTTAGATGTGGTGAAAAAATATGCTTATATTTTGAGAACGACCGTTCGACATCTATTGGTGTAATACAAGCATACTTAAAAAATAGTCTTTGAACTCACTTAACGGATCTGCAGATGTACCATCAGTACCATCACAAATTTGTCTTAATCTGGTAAAATCGTCTTGCTTTAACACACGTGCGAACTTTTCTTCAAAGGGCTCATTTTTTGTCTCACCTATAGAGTGTAGCCGTCGCTTTACTTCGTCCACTATTTGCAGTGACTTCGCTAACGACAACGCACTGTTTTGTAAATTTTGTATGACGTCATGTAATTCTTTATAGATCTTGTGAATAGTTTTTAAAGCTGCTTCTACAGAAACATCTGCGATTTATGTTTGGCTTTCCTTAATAGCTGCAACCTCGTCTGGATTGAAGGATTGAATTGTAGTATCACAGCTTTTATTTATTGTAAATATTCAGCATAATAAAAAGCTCCTTAAACATTTCCAAGTTAGATTTTTGAAACGAATTACTTGAAATAAGAAATTAAGAAAATTTGTAATGGAAAACTTGTCGAATGTCTTAATATGATTTATAAACCTACAACCGTGTTCTTGAAGAAGACGGCCTATCAAACGCATTGTCGGGACACCATCGGCCACAAACATCAACACTTGACTTTTTGACAGGTCAAATTTTTCTAACGTCTCAAGCACCACCCACGTAATTGTTTGACCAGTACACTCAGTTAGTCTTTTGCTAGCTAGTAACCGTGGAAATGTCGTTTTAAGAGGGTCCAGTACACGTACTATAACCATTAAAATAGAATTTTTGTTTACAATCTGTCGTCTCGTTAACACATAACTACAGCCGTGAATTTTTTGGGACACATTTGATCTTATTTAGAATGTCTTCGCTTACAATTGGTACATAGTTACGTAACGTTGTGCGATTGGGTAACGTCACCTTGGGATTGTATTTATTCCAGAACTCCTGAAATGGTTGTTTATCGAGTATGTGCTGCGGAACATCACAGGCAATCAGCATTAAGGGTAAATCGAACATAAAGAGTGTTGTCGAAGGCCCGCCATTTTTTTTTTTTTTTAGTTTTATGTTGGACAGAATTTACGTGATGTTTACAACCACGTTTGTCCCAGCACATCAGGTCTCTCTCGCACACCTTACAAATTATTATAGCCCCATTGTCGAATAAATCCGGGAATTCACTGATAAATTTATTCACTTTGTCAGCGTATGGCCCTTGGGCAAGTCTGACATACTTTATTATTAAATTAATATCAAGAATAAAATACAACAAATAAAATTATCAACAATACAATAGAGAGGATTAAATTACGTTGTACACACCACGTGGCATAACAATAGACTAAAAGCAAATGTTAGTCTTTGCTAAAATAGTAAACAAGTCTCGCTTACGTATTTGGGTATTTCTCTACCTGGCACCGCCCGTGACTTGCGGCCAACTCTAATTATAACTACGAGAGAGCTAGTACGCCACACTTACTTTAAAGTATAAAATATGAAGCTATGCAATGTTTGATTCTGACAAAACTGGAAAGGTTAGTAAATGGAATGCAACGATTTAGAACTTACAAGAGGGTAAATGTGACATATTACTTCGGCAAATTATGACTAGAAACCACAAAATTTGGCCAATAGAATTGCAGTTTTAACTAGTCTGGTCCGTGTTGCTGATTAAACACTTGTGCTCCAAAATGAGTTTAAATTTAACGGTACTGATTTACGAAAAGTTTTCGCACCATGCTAATAAATCTATCCAATCTACTTGTGCGAATTAATGTTAATAGACCAAATATTTCAGGACACAATACGGACAATGTGTACCGATTTGTTATTTCTATCTGATTTCTTTTTTTAATATTAGGATTGACTATTAACTTGTAAGATTTACAACACCACATGAGTCTCAGGGTGTTTGTGGTTTGCTTGTTCTTGCTAAATTCAAAATGTGTATTTGAATTTGAATAGAAATCTGTGACGTCCTGGAGTACACAAAATTTCATTAGGATCCTGTTTTCTTAAGTTAAAATATCATAAATTTAACATATCTCATTTTCGGTTTGGACATCTAATTCTATTTTTCCAATGTCTGATTCGCTGAAAACACTGGCTAACTTTTGGACATGTGTGCATGCTCGACGGTAAGGACACTTTCATTTTAATCGGTTGTTTCCATTTCCAACCAAATGCCTTGGATTACTCCCAGCATACTTGGATATTGAGTTTGTGTGCAGTGTTTCTAAATGTGTAGTCTATTCCAAATCAAAGTTTCTTTAGAGGGTTATATTATTATCTCTGGTGTTTAATGTAACGATTTTTAAATGGTTTATATAGTATTAAATCTGCCTGTTTAGAACTACATGTGTTCAAATTGTTTTTATTTAGATGACATACACAATTTAATAAGCACCTCAATTGACTTTTACTTGGTTTATGACCCTCTTTTTTTAAATAACACCTTGCTTTTTTTTCTATCTTTACACCTGTATAAATGTTTTATATAAAAATTGTATTATTTCATGTGCAAATAAAATGTAGTAGTAAATATGGTTAAATTGCCACAAAATATGAATATTAAGGGTACTTGTCACTGTTGCTATCAATGCTGAGGTCGTCAACTACTTCGATGACTTGATGCCAATCGACCTACTCACACCACTACCAATTCGCACTTGCAACTTAGATGAACAGTATGGAATTTTCAATGATTTGATGTTCTATTCTGCTTAGTGTGAGTAACATGTTAAAAATAATATAATACTCTAATATTTTTAAAATTATCAAAATTAAATTAACGAAATCATAAAATCATATTTTTTAAACTGCTATGCCACATTTATCTTTGGTCGCCACGAAGTCACTTGTTCGCTGATAGAAAATATCACAGAAAATACTTCAATGAATTTTGCGTTAGAAATCTTATAGATATATATTAATATGTAAACAACAGACCACCAATTTACAACTTACTTGATGTTATAGCTCCAGTTACAACTAAGCGATTATGGAGTGAACTGATTATATGTTTTATAGTTAGAGATTGGCTGTAACTCTTTCAGCACCAAACAGTAGACGGTCGGCAAATAATCAATTTTGCAATTGCAGGAAACCACATAAGTTTTTAATAAATACCACCCTAACCAAATCAATATTGTTTATATACGAAAGTAAAATATTATTTTTGAAGATCAGAAAACCATATAAACATAACATTAGATGTTGAATGCTTCTACAGAAGAAAAAATCTTAAAGATAAATTAGGGATTCTGGCTTTGCTACGTCAATCTACTTATCTCTTGGTAATTATGCCCTTAACATTTAATAACCACTATGTCTATAGTTATTTATTTGTGACATCCTATAATGTTTCTTCTCACCTTCTTTGGGTATTAATAACCACCTTGGGTATACTTTTTAACATATGTGCCCCGTGGAATTTTCTGTAATAGTAGTTCCAGAAGATTGCTATAACTATTGACATCAGATAAAAAACATTTTGTAATGAAAATTATTGAGGTTAAATTACACTTGACTAATATGGAAACTTATTAATTTTATTTTACAATAGGTCTAAGAAACAGGCAGTGCTGTACATAATTTGTAAATTATTTTTTTATCACAGTCAATGCACCTCCAAAACTGTTCGCAGTTGTTCAATTGTACGTCTTTTTCCTATAATTTCTTCTTCTCGTTACGTTTCACTTCAATATTGTGAAGCAACATCCGAGTCTTCCCTGTATAATTTTTATTGAAACTGTCCCGTCCAATGTATTTAAAAATATGTGCATGCGATGTGCCCACGTTAAATCCACAACGTAAGCTACAATATTTTCCAGGTTACGCTTATCATCTGATATCATTGATTGACCTTGGCAGCGATAACAAGCAAACAAGATATAATTAATTTAATAAAAACTAAACGAAATCATTAACATGCATATTTGGCAATAGAAAATTATTTTTGACCATTTAATTTAATCAAACAAAAAAAATTATTTTTAATTTTGTTTGTTGAGAATTCTAAGGATTATCTCAAACAGTGAATACTTTTCGGAAAATAATATCGAGTAAACAAAAAGTATAATTTGAAAAAAAAACTTGAGGGAATGACTTAAACATGGCAACTCCGTTTCTGATTAATGTAATATAACAGATATTATATCATTGAAGCTTTATCCCGAAAATGTTATTAAATGTAATGAACACATATTTCGACTTTGTTAGTGAAAAGCGGGCTACTAAATTAATAACAAAGCTGCTGTATTTAACAACAGAGTTAGTTGTAGTTGGCGTTGAACGCGAGGCTGTGGTGCATCATTAGTCTGCAGTGCCGGTATAACTCATGCCGTGGAACCGCAATGTGAGTAACTGCAGGCTTAATAATGTCTACAACGCAAGTAACATTACTCTTGAATACAACCTCTACAAGGGAACCACCAAATTCTCTTCTCCATTTTCCAACCTTCTTGGCTATTGTCCTTTTTATCTCCTTCATAACAGAGTAGGTGATGCTACGTTGGATATTTAACGTTTTAAGGTATTTTGCTTGCAATAATTTTTCTTAAGTTACTTACAGTTATTTTTTTCGTTCTGACAAAAAATTTTCTACTACGGTAATTCATTTTTTGATATTTATATTTAAAAGACATGATATTTCGTCATGATTCGTCTAGAAAACGAAAGGAAATAAAACGTCAAATGTCAGTACAAATCAAAAATAGTATTTTTTGAGTTGTTCCACCAAAATTAAACTGACTGCGTTTTGATATCTATTGAGGAAATCCAGGTCCGTGTTCGAACACTTCGAAATACTAACGAAAACTGTGTATAAAACTAAATAGCTCACCAATTTTAAATTCGTGAGTAGAAAAATTAGTACTTCGTTGGTGCCTTCTAACGCCTAATTATTTTATTAAATATTTTACGAAGTATAAATAAAAAAAAAAAATTTTATATGGATCACGCATAGTTCCTCCTCGACAGTACTTTCTCATCATCATATTCAATTTGAAAGAAAGAATTTTAATTAAAAATATCATTTCCTTTTATCTACCATTTAGTTATCTCAGTTTTATCGAGATCATGTAGAATCGTGCTCTAGAAACACAAGGGACGTTAAGAAGAATCGAATTTATAATTCGATAAAAATACTTTCAAAGTGTCAATTTGCATTTTTTTTTTTTTCCTAAATTTTATATAATTAATAAATTATGTTAATTTGGATTAGAGCGTCTGATGTTTCATTTATCTTCACCTGTCCATTGTCTCAAGTAATACAGAAGAAAATGAGTAACAGGCACTAATTTATGTCAAACACTTTCAATATTGGTTATTGCAATACTTTCTTAATGATATTCTTTTTAAATATACGGTAAAACACACGAGTAAAATGTCAGGAAAACGTGTGTCGAATCATGACAGATACGATATGACTTAAAATACAGTTTTTTTTACTAACCTGTAAATCATTGGTTCAGAGTAAAGGTGTTTATACTTAATAAAAAAGTATGAGGTCTACTCGTACATAAAAACGTGCATTGTCAAACTAATAACACAGTTTATCATCTGTGCTAATAGATTTTTTCTGTTTTTTGTTGATTAAAATCGACTATTTAAGAAAAAATTATAAGTTTATTAAATATCGTTATTATATTGGCTAATTATTTATGATTTCTTTTGTAAAATAATCTGTAAATGTGTATTTCAAAATACTATTGTACTTTTATTTGATAATTTGATTTGATCGAAAGTAATACCACTGCTATCTTGACATACTAATTAAAGAACCAAGTTGACATCATCTGCAGATGATTATTACTGAGTTTTAATCATCTCGCTACGTCTCTGGATAGGCCAATAAAAATTGTAAAAAACAAAGCAGTCTATTGGGAAATATTTACTTAGCAAATTTCATTAAAATATCTGGATTAATTTAGGAGATATAAAAAAAGTGAATGTAACACCACTTGAAAACAATTCCTCAATAACAACTATTATTTTCAAAGTTGAAAGATGAATATCGGATTACCTTGTATATTTACTAATATATTATTATTTTCATTTCGACTATTTAAACATAAAACTAAATAAAATATTGGACTTTTTTATGAACTATAGCTGAAATAACAGTCAAGGAAACCATAAAAAATATTGGTATTGCCACACATGATACATATTGACTTTAGAAAACACGTTATCAGAACGATTTCAGTTTGTGGGGTGTGGTTAAACCCATATAGCAATATTCTGAAACTACTATAGGGGGAGGAAGATGCGGTCTCAAGAATAGAACGTGACCGCAAAGATAAATACTCACATGTGAACTTCCAATATAAATTATTTCTCTACTACATCTATCTCTATATTATATTTGATAGACTATTTTAAGTCATCGTGATTATCCTTTTATTACAAAATTTCAGATCCCAATATCTCTGTATGGAACAAATGCAGCTTCTTTGTTGAAACAAGATTATCGAAAAATACCTTGGGCAGATCGATTTTTATTTCAGTTGCGCTTCTTTTGGTACAAAAAATCATCACAGTTTGCTATTAAAAGTTCTTTTTTTTAGATTAAACCGTATATATTTTTTATACATTTCCGCTAGAATTTTCAATTCTCTGTTCAACCATATGCCACATGTCAATAAAGTATTAAGGGAGTCATACAGAAGAACATAAAAATATGGGAGGCAATAATACAATACGCACCTAATAAAGAAAAGTACAGAGATGTTATTTGTAAGTGTAACAGCAAAATTATGTAATTGTAATTAGTTTCTAAAAATTAAGTAAATAAAGAAAAAGGGATTTTAAATTATTAAACTCTTTAAAACTATTTATGTTCTGTTAGTTTTTAAGGCTTGGATATTTTTCGCTTTATTTTTGTGTAAACAAATCATTATGATCAAAGTACAAGAGTAATGTAATAATCTGGACAGCCTAAGAACTTAGAACATGGGCAAGAAAAAGGAAATAGTTTTAATATTCAGTTATATTGAATCCAATTATATGTTTAAGAACACATAGTAAATAGACCACAGTTATACTGCATTAATCAAATGTATACGAAAACGTTACAGTTTGTGTAAGACTCCACGACGATACCAGAAAATTCCAAATAGAAAAGCGAGTATACCAAGGCAATACTATCTCGCCGACATTTTTTAACACGGTGTTAGAGTATATGCCCAAACGAGTAGACTGAGATGACATGGGTATGGGTATAAACATCAATGAAGAAAAATTAAATCATCTGAGATTCGCAGACGACATAGTGGACCAAATATACCAGTGGATCAAAATGTAAACTCTTACACTCTGCTCCTCGACAAGTTGGCTTGTAATGAACACCTCCAAAACCCAAGTGATGTGATGATAAATTTTGTGTTCAGTCACAACATTTTTATAGATGATATGCAGATCGAACAAACAACAAAATATAAGTATCTAGGTCATGCAATCCGAATAGCTAGAGATAACCAGACCAACAAATTATTTCGAAGGATAGGTTTAATCTGGGCGGCCAATGGCAAATTGACTCATGTCACCGATTTGTCTCAAACGAAAGGATAATAATCAACCAGTGTGTTCTGACTGGCGCGAAGACTAACTAACTAACTACCACTTACCAAAAAACCAGTTAACAAAATAGCTGTGGCCCAAAGAGATATGGATGTCGATTCTGGGCATACCTCTCAGAGACACAATTATACGCTGAAGAAGAGATATAACAGAGATGTAGTAGCAAGGAAGAAGATATTGAAGTGGAATTGGGCAGAACTTGTCGCCAGAACAACAGATAACAGATAGACAAAATGTGTCCTAGAGTAGAAACCAAGACAAGAAGCATATCGAAACAGGAGCTAGTCTCCAATTAGGTGGTCCTATGATTTAAAGCGAATCCAAAACAATTGGTTCCAAATAGCAAAGACAAGAACTTGTGTAGCAACTACGGGCTGATGTTCAACAGTGGACTTTATTGAAGATGATGAGTAAATAAAGAAGATTTGACACATTCTGAGTGCATATCAGACTTAAATTTGAGGATGGAAAATAAAAGTATTTGGCGCAAATTAACAAGAAAATGTAAGTTGTGTGATTATCCGTGTTTGATCAGTTGAGATAAAAGTGTATGCTGTGTATGTTATTTATTTGTGGCATTCTATAATATTTGTTGTCACCATCTTTGAATATTAAGCCACTGCCCTATAATTTAAAGACATTAAGATTACCCAAAGCTTGGTTTTTGAAAAAAATATTTTTTACCTATCCAGAAATGTCACACCTAAAAAATATTAATCTGAAAATGAAACTTAAATGTCAAATATTTTAAAAGATTAGATGTTGATGTCTCAGAATACTCTCTGACTCCGTTCTCAAAACTGGAGGAAAATTTCTTTTCAGCAATGTCAAATATGAGAGTTTTCTGTTTATGTTTCCATAGACACATTATTAAGTGGGATGTTTGCAAAAGTTTTGGAAAACGAAAGAATCCACCTTTATTCTGTTGAACGGTGATAATTAATTGTGTGTCCAATTACTCTGTAGATTTTTGTATCAACTGGTTGTCAGTTCTTAGAGACGAGGTAAGTAGACACAGTATTAACATACGAAATATATAAACTGAAAACTGCCATGTTTGATATTGCTAAAAAACAAAACAAAACAAACAGAACAACCTTTTGTCAACGAAATGTTCCTCTAGTTTTGAGAACAGCATTAGAGAGTATTCTGAAACGTCAACATTTAATCATCTCAAATATATGACATGTTTCATTTTTAGATTAATAATTTTTAGGTGTGGCACATTTTTTGGATAGGCAGAAACATGTTTTTCAAAAAATCAATCTCAGACTAATCCTTTTGGTGCAAAGGTTTATTTAACAATTCTTTTTTAATAATTTACTACTCACAGAAGGCGAGAAGAAACATCCTGGGAATATTTTCTCAAATCACAAATTCATCCATAGCAGAAAAATTGTAATTTTTGGATACGATATTATTAATTTAGAACATTAACCTGTCATACATAACAAAACAAAATATCGAGTAAAATATATAAGTAACCATTAGCTCTATCATTATCGGCGGATGATGACTCTATGCCCACATGTTCTGTAGTGGCCTATATCACAATAGAAAGTGCTTACTTTGCACGAGATGCTCTCAGCTGTGAAGTTTTAGGAAGATCGTCAATGGTTCTTCAATTTCAATAAATATGTACCCTATTTACATGAATAACATCTTGACATCGTCTAGACATACTGTCAATGATTTTTATGTAATCTGATTGGTTCAAGTTCCTGAAATAATCGCTCTCAAGTCTCTCATTGTTTATGAATGAGCTTGATGGCCACGTATAGTTATTTTGGACATATTCCATATGTGTTCAATTTAACTGAGGTCTGGTGAAAGTGAAATTTCTCACCAGTGGCAACACGACATTGAAGAATAATGTTGTTTATGATATTGTCAACATACACTTGAGCTGTCACTCATCATTATCTCAACAATAAACAAGTCAGCTCGTCCATTAAAGCATATACCTACCCAAACCATGATTGAACGACCACTATAAGGATAGATTTCATGAACTTGGCGATGATCTCTGGCTTCCTCTGGCCTAGTCCATACCTTAACCCTGCAATCACCTGAAGATCTACTCACTCGAGTTTGATCGGTGAATAAGACAACGCCATTCTTCTCGCCAATGTAGATGTTGACACGGTCATCTCGCTTGTATGTGATGTACAGTCAAAGGAACTCTGCTCAGACATTACTCAGAAACTGTACCTCGTTACCTCGAACGTTTTCGAATCTAGTCTATTATTGGCAGTCAGAATAATGTAGCAGTCTTGAGCTGTATTTTTTCCTGGAAAACCACTTCTAATCCTCTCAGATGCAGATGTTTTGGTGCTGTGGAACAAGTCAATAAATGACTCTTTGGGACATGAATTCCACAGCGACATCCACTTGATTTTGACCAGCCCGAACTATTCCAACAGTCATATTTTTTCCTCGGGAGTTAACTATGTTTGTAGCATGTTGTAATTAAACACAGACGTTATTTCGAGTGCACAATCAAAAATAACTGTTCCAAAAACCGCAGAAAGGTGTTAAATGCCATGCTTCATGTCCTGGTAAATGCACTATGTGCCACACGCAGTACAAGACTTACCACTTACCACCGTCTACTCTTCAAAAAACCTCTTCTTGAATTGGTTTATATCTACCTAATGGAGCAATATATATGTTGGAACATCTGTGGCATGCTAATCCTTCGAGCAGTTAATTTTGTCGGTAACAAATTATTGTTCTGTATGATGCTTTATAGGCATTGTGAATATGTACTTGAAATTTTATCCGCCCTCTACTTACAACTCGGTAAAGTTAAATTTGAAATATATCAATATTTCGTTTTCAGTTTAAGAATCTACATAATTGCATTATTAATCAGATTAATGAAGTATTAAGCTAATGAATGACTTTGTAGACTAATTAAAGATTAGCATTGATATAGAACTATGTATTTATTAAGTCAACATCAAAGATACGGCAATAATAAAAACATACCATACCCATAAAAAGATAATAAATTTCGTGATTTTATTGATAACTCTTCCTCGGACTAATATTACACATCACATAAGTAAGATACAATCAGTAGGTTAATTTATCTCCATTACATGATAATCATATTAATAGGCAATGCTTAACGCGAAATATGAAACGGCATAAATTTACATTATGTTTATGCAGGCGGCTAAATGTAATATGTCAATATTTAATTGATCTACGGTCTATGGTAATTATGAGTAATAAATTTCAGGTAAACCACCATAAAGAGTGATTTTAGTTTGGTTCAAAACCAGAAATATATAACTGTACTATTGCTATATCCCGTAATAAAACAGTAAAATTAGAGGCACTAGATAAATGCATCTTTACAGATTCTTTAGTTGCATTTATCTAAGCGCTTTTTAAGTGAAAGCTGTTACAAAGGGTGCTTTTTTGTAACGAGAGAGTTTTACAGTTTTACCTAAATACGTAAAAAATACATTGTTATGATTTTAGCAGTCTTAAGAGAAACTTGACTTTCTAAATGTATTTACAAACGGTCCATTTTTTACTGCTCTATAGGGTTTAAAGAGCCGTTCTTGGAAAGGTTGAGAGAATGAGAGAAAGCTGGTTAAATCATTTAGTATTTTTTTCATGAGCAGTTGGTGGTTACTTAGTACGCTGTAATCATTTTTCGGTATCGGGTGTAGATATATTTTTGTTATGTGTTAAATGTTTTTGATGAAATGTTTACTTCAACTTAGATATTTCGAGTGTTTTAAAAGATGTGTCGTGTGCCTTTTTAAACATACTAATTTCAAGACAACGATAAATCTTTGAAAAGATTTTTCCAAATATTCCTCTTCTTAATGGAAATACAGGATGTAGGAACACTAAGGTGATAATATATTTAGCAATTAATTTTGGTACCAAAGCGTATGAGAGATTTATTTTTAAATTTAAAATACTACGAGTTTCCAACTAATTCACGATGAAAGATATATATATGAGACCGGCAAGCGTAATGTCATAAACAAGACAAATGTGTTAACCATAAATTCCCGGTATCGCGATAAAAATTGTAACCATGTATTACTATATTTAAACCAAAGAATTAAAATAACGACTGAAATATACATTCACAGGTGATATTTTAAAATAATTAGAGCTCTGGCTTCAAAGTACGCAACAAACATGAAAACATGTGTTATTCACTTATATAGCTATTAATTAGAAATAACGGACTTTGTTTTAAACTGCCGACAAAACAGCTTCTTTCTTAATTTTCTTTAATCAGTGCGAAAATTATTGTGTCGACAATTTTAGTTTCATTATATCTTCAACATATTTGTTTTTGTCACCCTCATTTTTAATGTTAATACAAAACAAAAAAACGATAATCGGCAAATTCGTGTCTTAAAATTATTTTAAAAAATTTCAGTTTTATCTTGTTCATTTATCCAAATACCATTACATACCAATACTATAAGTTACGTATCATATTTTTATAAACTGGAGACATTATAGTATTTACGATGATTTTTATATATGCCAAAATCCTTTGATCAAAATAAAAAAATTGCCAGTTATGTTTAAAACATTATAATATCCACAGAAAAAAACTAAATTTCCCCTCTTGAGAGTTTCATTTGAATATAACTTTGAAAAAGCAAAATTACTAAAATTGCCTGTAGTAAGTTGAGGTAAGAATGCAACGCCATTTCTGAAAAAGAATGTTCAAATGCCAAAAAAATATATTTACAAATAATAATAAATATGTATAGGTACCAAAGTCGTAATCCTCTCACTTTATTTAATTGAAGATTAAATAAAGTTGCCACATACACTTCTTGATGATTTATAGATTTGTATCATAAAAAAGAGACTGAAACTTTAATTGCGACTACTCACTAGTAAAAGATTTTTTACCAAATAAACCCATTTTGAGGCCGTCGCGTGTACCATTCGCAGACCGGTTTTTGGTTATTGCCTTCGTCAGTGCGATGTAGTACACACAACGTCAACAGGAAGGTTCTTAGAATCATTAGTCTCCATGTGATAGTGGAATACTAACGAGTTAATGTAATGGTAATTGCGACTGACATTAGTGACACTGTACTAAATTTGTTCATGTTCAAGATATCATTCGCCAACATTAAAATGTTGACTTTCTTTCTCTTCGTGAACAAAAATTTTATTGACAGAATTAAGTAATTTTAATACATTTTTCCCTTGAAAATCATTATTTCTTGCGATCATATGTTATATATTTCTCAGAAAGAGCTACTAATGTTTTATGTGTAACTAACTGATTGGTAAACATACACTGTTTTTATTTAGAGAATATATTCATTTACGTATATTATTCAGTGTTTCAAGATTAACTGAAAATCTGAATTCAATACCTCGAAATAAGAAAAATTTCCTATGGAGATATGTCCGGAATTGCCTCGTTAAAGAGTTACGCCCCTCCAAAGATGGTGGCTAAAATTAGGTTTTTAATTTTTTTTTTCAAATTTGGAAAGAAAATGAAACAATTATGTCAGAAATTTTCTACTAGTAACGTTTCATAGGATATTTTTTCAGTCATCCCTTAACAGTAAAATGGGTGAAACTGCAATCCTCATTTAATTTTTTTATTTTCAACTTTTCAATGAGCCTGAATTTTATCATATTTATAAAAATGTGGCTTAAGAAGTTAAGTTTATTTGGAAACTCTTTTTTCTCGTCTATTATTTTTTTATGGTTAAAAGTTTTTGATTAGAAAATAAAATAGTCTAGATCCATACAAATTTGCAATGCATTTTCCCAAATAACCGTGTGGATAAAAAAGACAAAGTTTCTAAATGATTCAAGCTTTCCAAGCCATATTATTATATGATACAATGAAACTTTTTTCTTACTTTGAGGTTCTCAATTCAAATTTTAACTTTGTACAGTTATTCATGAAAGCAAAGATCTATTTCAATTAATTTTATTTCGTTTAAAATATACTGCCTCGTTTGACGAACATAAAATATTTCAAGGTCAAACTAAAAAAAAACCACAATGAAAAAAGTTTTCTCTGTGGTATCTAGTATTATTATTAAAACTGTAAAATTATAGGAATACTTATTAGGAAACAGTTACTCTCGCAGAGTTTTCACTGTTAAATTGGTGGTTGATTAGTAACTAAATTACATAGCTGTAAAACTTTGAAAAAACCTTAAAAATAAAAGAGGTTACATATATTGCAATGTATTATCAGTTATCACAAAATGTGAGCTCATTTTTAATTACGAGATAATAAATCGGTTGGTTTATTGTCTGTTCTATCATTAATGTCACCTAAGTATTTAGATTTAAATATTTAACAAAGATTTTTGGTAGAAAAATGTTTCATAGTTTTTTAATTGGTCCTAGATTTCAGTAAATAAAGATAATTTCAATATTATTAAGAAATATGAAAATAGTTTTAATATTATCATGAGATGGGCAATAAAAATAATAATGCACACCTAACGTTCTGTACAAGGATCTAATTTTGTTCTTCCGCTCAACCATGAAGTTATTTATGTACATATGTATGTACACTTTAAAATGTAGTGGACTACAAAAAATATGTGGACTAATTTATATGTATAGTAGTCCAGTATTGTTTTGGGAATCCAATTCCAATTTAAAACATTTATTGAGCATTATATACATTTTATACAACTTAAATGAGGCACATGGCATGTTTTGGGAATCCAGTGTATTTAACGTTAAGTCACATAGTGCGACATGATCTCTAGAAGAGTTGTAATGTATGTACATATTTTGAACATTACAATGCATGTCCTGAAAATCTACTAAAAGATCATTTTAAGCAAAAAATAATATGCGATAATTATTGCAAAGGAGTTTTTTATGTAAACACGTTTTTATTTTTTTTTCACCTGTTACATAGTAGTATTAATTGGGAAGTTCGATTACGAAATTGTTTTAAATATTTTTGCCGAAGTACCTTCTGCAATCCACCAGTACTGATAAAGTTCATTTGTTTTCAGGTGAGGATCGTAGTATGTTTAGAAGTTTATCAGTAGGCACCCCGTTAACTGGTAATTAACTGCAACAATAGCAACCGTGAGTACATATCACATGATCCATCTCATTCGGTTAGATATAACTGTCTCTCTCCTGGACCAGCCAGCTCCTTCTCTTGTGGTTCGCGCTGTACATTGTACAGCAGGAGAGCGTGTATGGAATATAATCCATTCGCCCGTGATATTGTATTACTCCAGACTATTGGGTTGTGTAATAACCCTATGTACGACTAGAGCCAACTTATTGCATCCGTTATCATCAAAAACAGTTTGATTTAAGTTGTTTTAAATAGTAATCGGTTATATTTTTTTTTGCATTTCTTTATTTTGTGATAGTTCTAATTTAATACTGTTTAAATATTTTTTTTTTATTTTAGCCCACATTTTTAAAAATCACTAAAAACTTTATGTACTTGTTATGGAATTCTTTTTTTTTCCAAACGTTTGTTCAACTTGACATAATTTATTATTTTATAAATTACGAGTTTTCGGACTTTATAATACTGTTTTATTAAACAGCTTATTTTAATAAAACAGTATAATTTAAAACCTAAATACAAATATATTGTAGATCAGTGTGTCTCGTAAAATTTAATTTACTATATCTGATTGGTAGGAAGTTTTTGATACCTAAGAATAAGCATATAAACAACTATATCAAAATTTCGTTCTCCAATAAATTGCTGTAGATTGTCGTAAATTAATTAGAGTAGAACATAATTAATTGACACCATTTTGCTGAAAAACGTCGAGGTGTAGGTATATGACGAACGTGATCGTCTA
This sequence comes from Rhamnusium bicolor, assembly GCA_029963845.1. Taxonomy (NCBI): domain Eukaryota; kingdom Metazoa; phylum Arthropoda; class Insecta; order Coleoptera; family Cerambycidae; genus Rhamnusium; species Rhamnusium bicolor. Next base: position 188,670 of record JANEYF010002597.1, on the reverse strand, counting down.
AACTGAAAAATTGCATAATATCATCATATTCTCAAGATTGCGTTGCCATTTTCATTACTTATTAGGAATCGTCTTAATATTTTTTCCCAACGTTATGGTTATGAAAGAAAAAATGTTTTTAGTAAGTGATAATACTGATAATTCAGAAACGTCATTGATTTGTCGAACTGTTATTCTTTATTTTATGTATAAAGTAGATAATATTTTCATGGTGGGTAAAAAATGTTAATATACAATTTACACCAGAGATGATTTCTGAACTATTATTTTTTATGTATGGGAGAATTTTATTTCTTCTGAAATAAATTGACTCTTATCTTCTGGCTGAAATATGAAATAGTAAACAGTGGGATAGAAAAATTTTTGTAATTTTACAATTGTCCATACCAAATACCAATGAAAATAATTGCAATATTACAATTATTTATCAGAAAATGTATGTCAAAATGACAAATATTTGTTTTCCAAAAATTTTCAAAAATGTGAATGTCGGCAATTAGCTTAACAAATTAGTGTTGCTTTTGAACGAAAATGTTTTTAAAATGATTTGATTTAGATTTAGATATTTATTTGCAAGCGATAAATAAATAAGAAATATAACACATTTTTGTCAAAAACTATTTTAATGAGAATACGATTTTAATTTGATTTTAAAATTAATACATGGAATTTTGGTACGATAAATTTAATAATTAGTGTCCTTTTAGGTAATAAATAGTAAAAATAATGGGATCGGTGGGATTTTGTTAAATACCTAGTGACATTTGAAGTGATAAATAAAAAATAATAATAATAATTCGAAACAAATATGACAGTTTTATTTTTTTAGAGAAATAAATTCGTATAATTATTATTAAATTAATATTGTAACAAGTTTTCTGTATTAATTAATCTAAAAGTTCATTATTTATTATACGTTAGTTTGAAAATATTTCCAAGTACGTAAATATTTATGAAAAATGTTCTGAAAAATTAATTGGTGTAAGAAGTATCATAACTTCACCCGTCTCGCGTCTGCCAAATTTTTGTATCTACATCAGAAAATATTTGATCCGCGTGCTGAAACAATAAACAAAATAATTTAAAAAAGACTGTCTGCGGATTCATGTCTGCAATTGATTTATCATTTTTCGTTCGGGCTTTGTTTGAAGAAAAATAACACAATTTATTAAAGCTGACATGATTCATTGGGTTTAATCAACTTCCAACAATGTTGTTCAGTATCATCAAACCCGACATAGAAAATTACTCTTGCTCATTTAAGATTTAAAAATAAATGTTTGAAATAAAAATAATGGAAAAACTTTTACAAAATACTACTTCTGTTTTAATTATACATATTACATACATGAATTAATTAAATGATAAATCAAATGTTTAAATAATTTTCTGATGTATAATTACTGTATTCAACAATATGCTTAAACTTCAACGTTGAGTATTACAAACTGGGGTTTGGAGTTCGACCTCTACGAGAAGATCAAACACAATAAAGCACCTTTACTTTCCCCGCAGGAGGAACATTTTTTAGACGTGACATTTATAACCTCACAATACTATAATATTAAATTTACATAGTGTCTGTAAAAAATTAGTATCTTTTCCTTTTTTGCCTAATCGAGATACATTTTATTTACAAAGTTGAAAAGCAATTTACAGACATCCGTTCAATATTCTGTCTTAGTTGTTAGGGACAACAATCCTTTGAAAACTACAGAAAATGATTTGAAAATAGATTGTTTCCACCACTAATTTTTAGTCAGTTTTCGATATCTATTGGTTAAAATCTTTCGTTGGAACACAGTGTGAAATTGTTTAGTAAAAATGGATGGTTTTAATATACACTTTTATTTAAAACGTAATATTTGATTTTGTCAAAAAATACAAAATTATTCAATAATCTGAATAAAAGTTATTTATATTATTATACCTTAGTTCTTTATCTTGATGAAAATTATGCAGATTTCATGGGAAATAAAATGTTATCGTATGCCTTTATCAACTTTATTATAACTATGGCTGTCAAAAATGTTTCGTGGGACAGTGGCGTACGCGAAAATAACTAATACGACAAACAATAAACTGTTACAATTTATAACAATATATGTAAAACTTACCCTCTTAACTAGCTTGATGAACTAGCTTGCTTATCACAAACTGGAGAAGATGTGTAGCCATTTTCCAGCATCAGGTATGTTTCTATGGTTGTCTCCATGAGTGATGTTCGCTTTAGTGAAAATATATTCTTATATGTTGAAAGCGACCGTTCGACATCTACTGATATACATACATACGTAAAATAGTCTTTGAACGCACTTAATGGATCTGGGGCTGCACCATCACATATTTGTCTTAATTTGGTAAAACCGGTGTCTTTATTTAACACACTTGCGCACTTTTCTTTAACGCACTCATTTGTTCCGTCACCTATAATAGCGTGTAGCAGTAGATTTACTTCGTCCACTGTTTGCACTGACTCCGCTAACGACAACGAACTGTTTTCTAATTTTTTAATGCTTTCTTGTAATGGTTATAGTTCTTTGCAATATTTTTTAAAGCTGTTTCAACGGAAATATCTTCGAATTTTGTTTGGCTTTCCTTAATAGCTGCAGCCTCATCTGGATTGAATTGTAGTATCACAGCTTTTATTTATTGGAAATATTCAGCATAATAAAAAGCTGCCTGCAACCATGTTCCCCAAGAATCGGCTGTGGTGGTTCAAGAATACTGGGACACTTGCTATGAAATGCACGGAGACGTTTAGGAGATTTAAGAAACACTTTTTTTGTACTTGCTATTAATGCATCCACCTCTGGAAAACCTTTTCGAATAGTTTCTGCCACAATATGTAAAGCATGCATTTTACACGTAACATGTATAAACGTACAACCTTGTCCTTGCAAAGAACGGCCTACCGAACGCATTGTCACGGCGCCAGCAGTCACAAACATCAACACGACTTTTTGACAGTTCAGATTTTTCTAACGTCTCCAGCACCACCCTTGTAATTGTTTCGCTAGTACACTGACTTAGTCTTTTGCTAACTAGTAACAGTGGAACTGTCGGTATAAGAGCGTCCAGTACTCGTATTATAACATTTAAAATAGAATTTTTTACGATCTGTTGTTTCATCCACACATAAACACAGCCGTGTATTTTTTTAATTCACATTTCATCTTATTTACCATGTCTACGTTTACAGTTGGTAGATAGTTACATAACGTTGTGCGACTTGGTAACTTCACCTGGGCATTGTATTTATTCCAGAACTCTCGAAATGGTTGTTTATCGAATATGTGCAGCGAAACATCACAGGCAATTAGCATTAATAGTAAATCAAACATAAACTGTGTTGTCGAAGGCACGCCATATTTTTTATTTTTATGGTGTACACTATTTACGTGAAGTCCACAGTCACGCTTATCCTAGCACATCAAGTCTTTCTCGCACACTTTACAAATTATTTTAGAACGATCATAGAATTTATTCACTTTGTCAGCAAATGGCCGTTTTCTACCCCTGCGTACGTCTGCCATGCTTTATTATTAAATTAATATCAACAATACAGTACAACAAATGAAATAAAAACACAAAAACAATATGCAATACGCCCAAGTGACTTAACGTGTACACAACTCGAAAGCTAATAATAGACTGGACTGGAGAAAGAGTTTCGCGGTCAAGGTGAATGCCGGCGACAGTAAGTACATCTGTACTCTACGACCATGATACATAAACGATTTGCAGCTTTAATTATAACCTAGAATATATAGATGTACATATATTGTATTGTATTTTCCATATTTTTAAATTAAGGCATACAATTTCTTGACAGATGTTAACAACAATAACCAAATTGTAACTAAATTTATGTTTTATTTTCATTTACAGAACAATGATGATAAATTATACATTTATATGACTTAAACATTAACTGATGATAACAATACACAATGGTGTAATTACATTAACAGCAGATCCACTGTATAACAGTTGTTGGGCTTTATTTTATTTATTATGCAAAATGTTAATTAGACTTTTTATTTAAACGGGCATTAAAATAAGCAGAGTCTCACTGTTTAATAATGTTAAATTTAGACTGGAATGCCTGGAAAAGTAAGTAAAATGCATTTTATGCAACTTTTGTTCTCAAATTAGAGCTTTCTTTCAAAACTAAATAAAAAAATGGCTTAAGACTTTATCGACTGTTGCACCCTCCTCTACAATCCATTCGAATTTCTTCAAAATTTTTTCTAACTCCTTGTATATTACATATTAAAATTCGGCAGAAACCTAAATTATGTTCTCTTTATTTGTTAGTAAAATATTGCACTTTTCCTCAAAGGGCATCATAAATTGCTAGCAAGTCATTTTACAACTATTATTATCCTTATTGATTCATTATTTAAATTTTATGAAGCGCTTTTGTTAATGCTTATTACGAGACACACATTTTGGCTCGAATTTCGTAATATCTTAGAGACGTACATGAAAACTATTGTTACACGATCTTATCGAAATGTATGCAGATGCTTGAAGATGCAGATCCGGACGTTATCTTCTTTAGTACGTGGTTCAAAAAGCATTGCTAGCTGGCACCGACTAAAATCCCGGAAAGAGGATTCAGACTTCTCTCATTTCGAAAGCCTGTGTAGCTTAAAACTTCTAAGTCTTGGTTTCACATTATCCTAACTTATTGTAACATTTAAAGTAAAGTTTTACCTATAAAGGGTTGTTTATTACATTCCAGATTGACAGTTATAAATACCATTACTTGTTGGGTAAATCAAAGTATCACTGTATATAACTTTGCACTTACCAATAATTAAAATAACATCTTTGATTTATTTCTAGTATTTTCTTAGGAAAACAAATCATTGAAACTTTGGAGTTCTTTTCATTGCACATTATGGAGTATATAATTTGAGAGATAAGTTATATTACAATTGTAAAAGTCGTTTGGCGGGCAATGGCGGCAGATTTGATACATGAGACTTTTGCAGTCTATGTACACAGAGGGAATTCGTGCGTACATTATCAACAAAGCGCCGTCGTTTCGTCGTCGCGACGCGCCTTGCAAAAACTACTTTGTGTACGAGGTATATTATCATAATGAAATTACACAATATGAATGTATAATTAATGATTACTAGATTAGAAATTACTTCATTCATATTTAGTTATATTACACAAAAAATAACATGCATATCTTTAAGAAAATTATTAATTTGCTGTTGCTGGATTTTTAATAATATGTAAAACAATGAAAGTGTAGATCATAAATTTTTCTTTGACCGTGAGAAATGTAATAAGTTTATCCAAGTACCTACCTATATTATACGCATGTGCAGGATGTTACCGTATATTTTGAACCATTCCATAACTTCTTTATTTTTAAATTCATAAAAAAATTAAGAAATGGGGTGGTTCAAAATATACGTAAATTTTAAATGTATTTGCAATTTTCTCATAATACATAAACTGAATTCACTTCCATGTAATAAAAAATAATCGAAATAAAATGTACCCTATTGATATTTCATAAGTTTATGATCAATTTACAAGGGCATTGAATCATAAAATGGAAAAATGTTTTGAGGTGCTATACATATTTGAATATTTATGATATCGTGATAAGCTATAAGTGTTCGAAATCACCTATTTAATGTTCTTTACGGTTAGTAGATAATGATGTAATAATTTGAGGCATTTAACGTAGTCAGGAAGTTATTCTTCCTATTATTCAAAAATATGTTGTTATGCTGAATTGAGAAGAATCCTGTGTGTTTCGGTAAATGTAATAGCAATAGCAGACAAGCACTCTGAGATTCAAAGGAGCAGATGTAGACGTGTCGTAAACATGTTCATTAGACAACGCAACGGTCCAGCGGAAGAATGTAAGGGGTGACGTTAGTATTATTGATTCTTTAGAACGTTTGAAAATATTGTGTACTTCATTTCAAATAAATTCACACCATAACTTTCTTCACAATGAAAACAGAAATTTTTTTTCTGTTGTTTAACCATCATAATATGATGAAACAAGTTTTTTTGATCAAGTCTAAAAATAATACATTTTATGCGAACAAAAAAAAAAAAAATTGTTTTGATAGATAGTGAGATTCAAAACTTTAAATTATGATATTTATAAAAACATTTATATGGATTTTCTACTTAAATTTTTATTCTTATAAGCTTATGTTTAAAAATTAAAAACACAAAATTACCAGTTTCTCAAAAATGAACATTTTGGACTTGGTCACTTTTGGTTTTAAGCCGACGAATATCTGTACACTAACTGAAAACATAATAGATGATCTGACATATTACTTACGCCATATTATGCTGTCAGCGCGAAAAAACAAAATGTCAACGTAGAAAGTATAGCAAATACTTATTTCTACGGAATATAATCTTAAATAGATACGTCATTAAAGTCAACGGTATTTAAAAACTTTTTTTTCATAGTTGAAATAAATTATGAAATTCATATTGTACAAATTAAAACATAATTTTTGATATTTATGACAACATTGACTTTTTTATTTTCAAAATATAATTGGATAATAAAATGTATACAAAATTCTGCACAGTTTGTTTGTCCCAAAAAATAGTGTATCATGCAATCTTCATAATAAATTTACGTAAAGAAGGCTGTGATAAAGCCGTAGATTCGAATTCATGGAAGTAATATTTCACAATATTAACATGGGTTATGAAGTGACTCATGCGTAAGGGATATACACAACAGACATATTGCACATAAGAGTCACGTATAGACAGACATTTATTACATATTGATAGCAAACCTTAACCTTCCATGATTGGTTATATCAAGTGTCCAATAGGGCAGATGCCATTTTTATAATTCAATGTAATTTTAAATTGCCAATAAGGCGTGTTATTGTTACTTGAGGGCAAGCAGAGTTTAAATCATATTTGACAACTAAGTATTGAGATTTGAGAGGCGGCTTTTGTTCAATTTTAAGTGGATCCTGATAGCTTTTGTCTAATAGCAGATGTCTGATTTATATTCCCTGAATGATGAATCCATAAAATGAGTTTCTAATGCGTAAAATTTTAAATTAACAGCAAGACTGTGAGAAATGTTCACTTTTGTGTAAAAATTTTGGATAAACTAGGGTAGTTCTCGGTTTAATCTAACGTATGTATTCATAACGCTGCAGAATTCTGGAAAAAATTATATATATAATATATAAATTATAATGCATGATTTTATGAATAAACCTAAAGAACCTATTTCAGGAAAATATTTTCAGTAAAATGTATCTAATAAACGTTGTTTCATATCGTAAGGATTGTCCAGAGCTACGACATAGAATATGATCGGACCAAATCTGACTTAGAGTTCACTTACTCAAGAGTTTTGCTTTAGGATTTCTTGAAGAAAAAAGTATCGCCTGCATCTTTACATTTTTTTTTCAGCTCAAAAATAAAGCCAGCCAAGAATAATAAGTTCATTCCAATACAATCAATAATAAGCTGTAATAATAAGCCAATGATGTTATATCATGCAATCTCTAGTCTGTGTAGCAAGTACGGTTTCATGTCCAATCCACGGGACAATTTTGGATACACGATAGACTTGTTTTAGATAATCTGTTATTTAATGACGAAAACAAAGAGTTTCAACATGTGTTTTTAGTTGTAGTGTTATAAGTAAAACTAATTTTGCTGAAAAAGACAATGTTAAACTATCGGTTTTCTGCCTCCTCAAATGTTTTATAGATTGGATGTGACGCGCCACATTCCTTTAACCAACAAGGTAAAGTTGTTAAACTGGTGAACAAATCTGGGAAGACCATGACAAAGATTCACAATATGATATTTCTGCTTCAGCATGTTGATAGATCCACCATAGGACCCGGCAAGTTATTAGTTGTTTGCGAAAATACTCTAAATATTCCATACATGACATGTAGTGACTCTTTCATGAATTAGTGTCGATGGAAGTCATATCACCTCGTCTTTCAAAGTGATCTATGCCTATACATTAAAAGTGAAACTTCGTCATCAATTTTTTAAGTAGAATGCATGCAAGGCAGTTTCAGTGAAGACTGAATTTGGAAATAAATTCCCAAGATCTAATTTACCCGATTTGCACGTTGCATTTAATCTGGAGATTAAGGAAATGAGGAAATTTAATTACAGCGGCGTCATAGGGAATTTGTGGTGAAGTAGTGAGAGAAATTAGAATTATAGAAATGATAAAAAATCAGAATACCGTACTAGAATTTACTGAACATTATACTTGCATACTATACATATTACTACTACATACCACACTGTAAACAGAAAGTTAAGGATATTTCATATTTTCAAGAAAGGATTGGATAAAAAAACTTTATGGGGGGAATTGACAATCTTTTTGCATAATTTGGTAAGAAAAAAATAAGGAAAAACTTTTTTTAGTTTAAGAAGTGTTTAATCGTGGAAAACTAACAATATCCTAAATCTATCATCAATACCTTATATTCTGGCCCCTCAATATAATTACTTCAAATTACTTATCTCTAGGAGTGCTTCTGATGATATGGTCGATCACATCCTGAGGGATTTGTGCAGATGAAATGGGAATATCTGAGCTGCCTAATGTTCTCTGGAGGAGGTTAGTGGTTTTGAAGTGCCCTACCTAACATATCACACTCATGTTCAATGGAATTCAAGTCAGGAGATGAATAAATCAGTGCGTCCTCCAACACATATTCCTCCCCATACCATAAAACTGCCTATTCTAAAAGTTACTGTGGGTTAGATAAGTTATTGGCTGTATCTCTCCCTTGACATCCTTCAAACTTGTAGACGTCTGCTATCACTGTGCAAGCCAAAACAAGAGTCATCACTGAAGAAAATTTAACCCCATTCAATGCTCCATTTTTAATAATCTATTGTCCACATTAAACGGACTGCATAATCAGCTAGACTTAACCGAAGGTCTCGATATGAAGGTCGACTTGACAGGCCAGACTCCCTGAATCTATTCCGTACTGATTGGACACTTACTGTAACCTCGTGTGCTGCACGGAAGGTGCTTCTTATTTGAGAATTGTAAAGGAGAGGATTCCTTCCTATTGTAAGGCGCAGATAGCGATCTTGTCGTGGTGTTGTAGACTGGGGTCGACCACTTCTGGGTCATTATTGTACACAGTTTCCAATAACCGATTCCAAAGAGTACTTACTATTGACGCTTTTGCTTACCCCTAATTCAGTAGTAACTTCGACTTGAAGCAAACCAGTTTGGAGCATACCAATGTCCCTATTGGCTTCAGGTTGTAACAAATAACGCCTTGCTTCCATATTTGTTTAAACACTACAGAATACGTTTCAAACACACTTGAACGCAAGTAATTACAGAATATTTGGAAATTAGAAAAAAACAAGATTTCGATGAAAAAGAGAACTTTTTTATTCTGGACATATAAAAACTATGCAGAAAAAAAATTCTTCAGAGATGTAATCAAGTGTGATTTTTCCAATATCCCTAATTTTCTGTGCACAGTGAATTATAAATAGCAATAAATCTTCATGGTAGGGTAGATTGGTTAAGTTCGAGTGTAATTCGTCATGTAACTTCTCGTGATGACTTGTATGCTTGTATATATATATGTTGGTCAAAAGCGGATATTCTGCCCTGTCGGATCAAACGCTGTAGAATTATTATCATATTTGTTATTGCTTCATAAGTGGAGGACGGGTGTAAAGTAAGCTTCATTTAATTTCTAAGTTAAATCATCTTTGTTGTTGATTATATTGCCCATTCTATCGTTGCTTTATATTTCTGTCATAGTATCTTCTTTCTGTTTCCTGTTCAATTTTCTGTTTTCTTTCCGTCCAATTTATCCAACTCATTTCTGCAGTTTCTATTTATACATACCATTGTCTATGTTTGTTATCCAGGTTTGACAAGTCCTTTCGATTTCCAATGTTCCACATTTTAATTGGTGAGAGGTTTCAGGTCTTCTTTGGTTGTGCTTGCAATATATTATATTCTGATTCTTCTCATAATGTACAGTTGTCACGCATCTTACCTGTTTTGTTGCTCTCTTGTCATTCCATCAGTTCTGTAACTGTTGTAGCACATTTCTTGTTTAGTTTTAAGAACAGTCTGTTGGCATTAGTGCATTGTAAATTTTTTGTGTTTTACTTATGGTTAATATTATTAGTGAGAGTTGATTCAAGTCGAACAAGCTTTAAAAGGAACGCAAATAATGACGTGTATGGATTATGTCCACTCTGTCTGTAGTGAGAACCCGTGATCAATACTCCACATAAAAACTTACACGTGCATCATTTGCTTTCCTGTTCGAATTGAATCAACTCTTACTGTGTATACTGTCTTTAAGCTAGGTTTATTTCTCTCTACAAGGCGGTTAATTTTACTTGCGCATTATATTTTATCTATTACAATCGTGATTTAAGCGTTAAATAACTAAACTCACATTTATATAATTCCATTTTTTTTTAGTTTTGTTTTTGAACAGGTTATAATAATAAATAGTTTATATAAGAAATAACTTTTAGTTTTGAATAATTTTAATTACAGTATTATAAATTTTTATAATACTGTAATTACCAACTAGTTTTTAACTGGTGATTAAAAAACCTTGCCTTACTTTCAGTTTCGTTTCTATTCTATTCTTGTTTCAAAACAGGTTCTAAAAAATGTGTCCAATACAGCGTACAGATTTATATTAAAATTAGGAATAACTAATTCCCATTGACTAATATAGGTACATAAGTTATTTTACTTCTGTTTATTTCTGTACAATTAGTAATTACAATTTTTTTTGTTGTCTTTTTTGCTTCCTTCGAGAACATAATTTATTTCTTATTGTGGCATGATTTCTTCACTAACGGAACCAAAATACATATGCGGTAAAGATCAGTTAGCATTTCTTCTCGATTATCATTATGTGTTTATAATAATTATTAACGTGAGGTGCACATAAAGTCTATGGGATATTCAGAAAATTAGGTATAATTATTCTACTTTACGTGAACACCCATACTTGGTATCAAAATGGATAAAACAGATAAAAGGTCAATTTTTCACAATTTATGTACGTGATAAATATTATTTGTAAATTTACTGCAGATAAATTATTATTTTATATAAAGCCGACAGTTTTAATATGCAATATCAGTGCCATATTGTGATCACTTTAAAAATTACGTTTAGAAAAACAATAAAAACAATTTTGTCACTACTACCAAACATTCTGTCGTTACGAATTAGTAGGTTTGTGTTATAATCCATAAATCAGTACCACCTCAATTTTGTATATCACTTTGTGTATATAAAATTATTTCAATAAATAAAAATGATTTTCATTAATCTTAATAATTTTATTAATAAATTTAAACAATCGTAATCAGAATTTACTACATGTTTAATTTGTAAATAAATATTTTTACGATGAAAAATGATTTATTTTTAAAGCTGGGTCCAGATCTTATTGCTCAAACGAATAGAAAGAGCCGAACGCACAGAGCTGAATTCGCTAGTCTCCGAGTAAAATAGAACGCGCCATTGTTTTTCCGCGGCTTGTCGGTAAATCATAATAATTGCTCAAAACAAAGTATTTTACTCCGAGCGTTCAGTCTGGATGGGAATACAGAGAGTTTGTGGTGTTCGTAACATTCGTGCTGATTGGTTTTAAAGTTTGATAAAATTGGAGTGGAATAGAGAAGTATATACAATTAGTCGATATTTATGAACGGTATTCGGTAATATAGATGGAACCCTGCCCATACAATCTTCGTATCGATACTTTCCTTGATTTTTTCTTATTTTTTTAATAATTTGCAAAGAATGAAAAAACGCGTGTTTCCACCGTCAAGTCAATAATTAATTTTATCCATACTTTTTTTCATTTTTAATTTTTTAATAATAATAATTTGCGCACAATGAAAAAGAGAGCCTTTGCCACCCAGCCTACTTAATTAATAAAACTACGAACATATGGGGATACATAGGACCATGGGAACGTGTTGAATGCAATGAGGTTTTGTTAGGATTATTTGTTCGTGTTTGTTCATGCGCGCTTGGCTCATTCTGATCGTTCGGGAAAAATGCTCAAATCTTGACCCAGCTTTAGAAGAAGCTACGAATGATTTATATAAAAAAATAACTTAGATTGGTAAACAAGTATTTTTCTTTAGACATATAATAAATTTGTTTGCATATAGGAAACAAAGATTTATTTAAATTAAATACGTGTTTCATTTAAAACATTTTTGTTAGTATAATAACCCTTTGTGAGTAGAATCACCCGCTGAATTTTTAGCTCATAATTTCCGGACACCCTGTATGAGTTTAGTCAATGTTTCGAAATGTCGACAATTTAAAATCTGGTTTTCTTCTTTTTCTTGACTACTACATAAAAATTTAAAAAGCGAATTAAGTAATTAGGTAATTTTCCCCTAATTTGATAGGACTGGTCTATTAATTTTCACAATACACATGAATACTGGTCAATAGTAAACGTCATAAAATTCTTGATAAATTGCCTACCATATAAAAAACACGTATCCAAAACGGATAGAGTTATTGATGTAAATACCAAAGGAACATTACTGTAATTGTCGAATGACATTGTCGATGGATAACTATTGACTCTACGGACTAGTTAAAATAGTGCGGATAATATTACTCTCTGATCTAACGTTGGAAAACCCAAGGGTAAAGCTGCTTGATATTAGCATTGTTCGTAGTGTTTTGATATGGTGGATTTATGCGACTACTTGAAAAATTCCTTTTTAATTAAGCACATTTCTTGTTGAATACTCATCTTGTAATTGCGAAAAGTTTGCATACAAATGCTCTAGTAGGTTTGCGGAGATGGTGTCTCGTATTACAACTGTCAAGAATTTTAATTCTTTGTCCCAAACAGGAATTTTATTTGCGCAGAAAGTCTGTCGGCTGTCGGTCTGTTGTTTCAGCGGCACGAAGTCGGGACATGCCTGACGCTTGCTTGGTTTTACTTGTAATTGGAGTCTCATTTCCGACGCATTCAGAATGGCGATAAAGGCCGGTTTATTCTTTATAACGAACACCGCACTTAGAAAATTTTAATTGGCCACGTATATCCATCCTTTTTTGGCCAGTCGTCATGTCTGCGACACACAGTTCACGTTATTCGCGGTTCGTATTTAGTACCTGCATCGATTTATCATCGAGAAATGGTTCGTTGTCGTGGAATTATTTAATATTATTAAAATATTTGCAGCGGTAAAAACGCCACTGCAGACCGGAACACCAGTTGCAAGGCAGGTGCAACTTCTTTCGTCCTCTTCAGCCGGTGCCTTCAAGACTGCAGTATTTGTGCAACGGCTGCATTATTTAATTAGTTGCAATTTTTTAATGCACACATTAACAACCTTGCCAGTCCAGATTAAATTATACGGGGATGCCTTTTATAGACTTATAGATACGAAATATGTAGCAATTCGTTAACAAGTTTCTCTAATTTTCCCACGGAATTACTATACCATCGTTCTAGATACCATTCATGGGTTACCCTTTAGCTTTCCTTTTTGAGAAATTAAAAACTTAATTAATTTAATTAAATCACCACGGGTGCTTCATTAATGAAATCTGATCACATTACAGATAATCCTTGGTATTACACAAGATGGATTTATTGTGAAATAAATTTATCAAGAACACTAGTCAATATTTTTTCTATGTTGTTATTGACTATTTACAATTTATGTTCATTGTCAATACAAAAAAATCCTTAACAACCATACTTGCTTTATAGTACATTACCAAAAACCAACAAATCTTTAATTAATTAATTGGTATACAAAAATTAACTGATGTCTAGCAATACTTTATTCTTGTCGTTAAATAGCTTTTAAACTAAAATACAGTTTGTCTGTTTTCTACGATTGGACGAACCGAGATCGACTATTGGCGGTGACATCATCGTGATATCACCGCGTGGCTAACGACTAACCGCTAAAGCAGACTATTTGAGATAGATACTTTGTCGCTATTTGTACTCTTTTTACATTTTTTATAATTTATAAGTTTTCAACTCCATATTTGAGGTGAGCAATATAGCTTTGATTAATTTCAGAAATCTCTAACCATCCTTATTCCACTTTTGTGTTTTCCATTGTGGTTCGTATGGAATCGATACAACTTTTAAATTTTCTGTCTCATTTTAAGAGGTCAAAGAATTTCGAGGTGTCCCTTTAAGTTTACTTTTCCTAATTATTTCATCAGCTCAGCCTTCCGAATAACCATTTTCTCTAGCTATACTTTAATAACTGCTTTTTCAAATTTCATTAAGAGGGAAGAAAGAAATATAAAGCTCTCCATTTTGTACCAGTCAAAATTGTGAAAGTAGTTAGTGTGAGTTTAATGTGTAATGTATTCTTTTACCACTTCTTGATTAAGATTGTTTCATTCCAGCACCTTCCTCAGGTAGTAGAATTGGTAGATAGATAGATAGATAGATAGATAGATAGATTTATTTAACCACTTTACATATAGGGATACATTTGTGGCAGGTCAAAATTACAAAAAATGTACAGGTTACAAAATATTTGAAACAAATAAACACACATAATATTTATTAATGATGTGCAAATCAGAGCATCACAAGTATGCAGGAAGGCTTATAAAAGAATAATGAGTGAGAATTATTTATTAATAAAATTGCGTATTAAAAAAATTCTTTTAAAAAGTGCCTTTTAATCTTGGCCTTAAAGCCATTAAAATTAAGAGCTTTTATTTCAGTATGAACATGATTATATAATTGAAGGTTTAATGTGTTTTTTTTTTCGATTTTGTTAATCTAAAATGAGGCTGACTGAGTAGGGAAACAGATCTGGTGCCATAATTATGGAAATTTGAATTTGTAGCTAATTTGGCTTTATTTTTGTGAATTTCTAATTACATAGTATACATATAGAGTGAAGGAACTGGCATTATACTAAATCTCTTAAATATTGGTTGACAGTGATCTAATCAGCCAGTATCAGTAATCAGTCTGACCACTCTCTTCTGGAGACGAAAAAATTTAACTGCGTGAGATGATCCACCCCACAGAAGTATTACATAACTAATGTAAGAATAAAACATGGAGAAATAACATGTTCTTAGAGTGCTAGGGCAAAGTAAATTTTAAGCCTACGGAACAAAAAGATTAAACTAGATAGTTTGTTAGATAGTTCCTCAATGTGGTTGACCCAACTTAAATTGCCATCAAGAACTACACCTAGAATTTTGATGCTGTCTCCTTGTATTAAATAACTACTAGTAGAAAAGATGAGCTTTTGAGTCTTATTTTCATTTACCTTTAACTTATTTGGAGAGAACCATTCGCAAACTTGCTGGAGGGATCTAGCAGTCATTGTTTAAATTGCTAATATTAGGATTGTGATTCAAAATAGATGTATCGTCTGCATATGCAATACATTTTACCGGAGACATAAAGTGAAAGAAATCGTTAGTATATAAAATAAACAGTAGGGGTCCCAGTACAGAGCCTTGAGGCACTCCATGGTTAATTTTCGGAACAATGAAGAAACGACAAAGGCAATCAAAATGTCATCCTCTTGCATCTAGATGTTGCTGACTTTAGCAAGTCATAGGAATTAATGACTGAAAAACTGAGTTGTACAGTGGGTAAACTTTTGAACTCCACTATCAACCATTTCGATTGGTGGTAAGTCCGTGATTCAATTGCTGAAGCAATAGAACGCTTCGACTTTCCAGGTTCATTTGGCAGGTAATACAATTTAGGTACGCTTGGATTGGATACATATAACTTATTTTTTAGAGCTGGAATAAGAAAGTTGATATATGATTTAAGTACATTTCTAATTTTAGTAATAACTTTTGATAACGAATATCTAGAAAGATTTTTATAGGAACTACAGTTTTAACATATTAGCAACAATTTTATTTGTTAGTATGTATTAGTACCTAGGAATACGTACATATGCATATTTATACTGTCAACGATTCATTTATTACAATGTGATTAGATCGAATTTTAATGATATAAATAAATTTTCTAAGGACGATAAGCGAATTACACGTAGATTAACATGTCTCGGGATTAAAATAATATACTACGAAAATACTACAAAATGTCTTACCTCGTTAGTGGTTAAAATATTGACCGGAACTTGCAGAAAATACAACAAAAGGGTGTAATAATTTATTTGAAATCTGGTATTGTAATTTTATTAATGAAGTGCAAATGTGCACACTATGCACGCGTATGTATTATAAATAATTATTTGCTTCAAAGGCAGCTGATTTTTTAAGTTTATAAAAACCGATGGAACAGAAAATCAGGAATATATTTGGTTTGGGAGTTTTTACAATCTTTTTTATGTAATTGTAGATAGTGTTTGAGTAGGTGTAGGTGAAGTATATAAATTAAGGTAAGGATGGGAAGTTTATTTACAACAAAGTGACCATTCATATCGCTTCGCCAGCTAA
The DNA here is from genome assembly GCA_029963845.1 of Rhamnusium bicolor. NCBI lineage: Eukaryota > Metazoa > Arthropoda > Insecta > Coleoptera > Cerambycidae > Rhamnusium > Rhamnusium bicolor. The sequence goes on along the minus strand of JANEYF010002597.1, from coordinate 172,184 downwards.
TTAGCCAGGTGGAGGCATAGTTTGTATGAGATATTGTCAACGAATTCAGTCGGGTGGGTAAGCTGTACATCACGTGGTTGTGTTGTAACTCCGCCTCTCATTGTTTATAATTATAGGTTGAAACTTAACTTGGTACACTAGCTAATAGTACGCAATTACGCTACTGTAAATTATAATTAATCGCTCTCTGATTTTCCTTGAAATGTTCGGCTTCATTTATCTACATTCCATTTATTCAACTGTGTGTTTCTTCCTTCTCTTGTTTTTACAAATACTCAAATGGATAATAAGTTGTACAAGAAATATCTCCTTAAGAATAAATCAATTATAATACTAAAAAATGAAACCAGTTTGTATAAGAACAATAATAGACAATTTCAGTACAGAATATTGGATTTGGATATTTTAAAAACCCATCCATATCTCTCAACACAGAATTAGTAAGTCATTTGAAATACTATAAACACATCTAACTATCGATATTAGTAGAATTTATTACTTTTATGCACTTATTATGGCATTCTTATTAACTTTAAATCATATTAATTTTACCCATTCGTCATAAGAAATATTAAATAGTTTATAAATAAATTTATGGTATAGCTCGAAGGCTAAGCATGGTGTAAAATACTAGTTCACAATTACATCGATGCACTACAACCTATAATTACAGTCCGTGATTGCTGTAATTTATTAGCAATGTTCTCATTATATATTCATACAATCCTTAATTGTTTTAACAGCACCTAAACATGGTAACTACAGAAGAGTGGTAATCAAACATTAGGTAGGTATCTATATTTATTGCCGAATTCACCAAATTTAATTTGGGGATTTAATAATAAGAGTCCTTTATAAAGTTATTTAAACCTGGTTTTATAATTATGTTAATATTTTTAATAGTTGTTCTCATGCTCATCCTCATTATTGATACTTACAATAATTACTTATAATTATTTATAGTTTTTTATCTTTTATGCACCAGTAAAAAATTTCATTATTTTACATTTTTTTAAGTATTCTCTTGGTATGATAAACCAAAGCTCAATTAAAATTTTGAAAATAATTTTCATAATCTGTAAGAAAAAATTAATGGCCGCGTGATTACCAATCCCGGTCACTAACACGAAATCTGGTTGGTCAGTTCTAGTGATCTGCGACTTGGGAGGTCTCAAACTACATTTCTTATAAGCGTTTTATACTTTTTAACAACCATATACATCATAGATCGTACATAGCTGCCAAATGAATAACTTCATCTTATTGTTATATGGGTCTGTCTTAAAGACATCTTAACCACACACATAGTATATTTTATATATACAGTTCTTCCATAAGGTATATCACAAATTCATTTTCAATAAGAATAATTATTTCAATGAAATATCCCGACACAGGTAAATTGTTGATCCTAAATGCGCATATTTTGAAATTAAGCTCCAACTTATAGGGTGGTCCATCTTCGAATTATAACATCATCGAATATTTTTTCAAACAGGACAACTATTTTTTCTTAATCATGTGTAAATTACATAGAATTAGCATTTCAAATTGATATTTGCGCAATATTTTATAGTAACAGAAAATGGACGTCATAAGTCGAACATGGACCATCCTGTAAACGGAAGTTTAGTTTAAAAATATGTACAATTAAGATAAAAAATGGACCTCGGGATTTTTCATTAAAATAATTATTATTCTTGCTGAAAATGGATTTGCGCAATACCTTATGATTATTGAAAATGGTGAAAAATTATTCGATGACATCATAACTCGAATATTGACCACCCTGCTAGTTGAGGTTCAATTTCGAGATATACGTAATTAGGATGAGAATTGACCTGTCTTGGGATTTTTCATTAATATAATTATTATTCTAGCAGAAACTGAATTTGTGCAATACTTCATGAACGCACTGTAAATATGTTCAGCGTATTATTCAGTTGTATTATTTTAACTGATCAAAATTTATTAAAATAAACCTCTGCGCCAAAGGGATTAGTCACAGGTTGGTTTTTGATAGAAATGTTTTTCCCTATCCAAAAATGTCACACATCTAAAAAAAATATTAATCTGAAAAAAAACTTAAATGTCAAATATTTTATACCATTAAGAGTTTCGGAAAACTGGATTCTTGGATAACAGGTTGTCTTTTGTAGCATACATACTGTTTCCTTTTTACTCTTTATTTCTATTTTTATAATACTATAAAAATTTCATAAAATATTTAAGTACCACGTTATTAGGCATTAAACACACTAAGCAACCCTAATGTAACGAAACTGCAATTTTTGAGTTTCAGACATACGTATGCAACTATTGCAACTATGCAACCGATTTCAAACTAGTCTCAAATCAGGATTTTCCATGTACCACTGGAATCGCAATAAAACGTAGGTTTAAAAAAACTGAGAAATAGCATGTTGTTAGAGTGCTAGGGCAAAGTAAATTTTTATGCCTACGGAACAAAAAGATTAAACTAGATAGTTTGTCAGATAGTTCTTCAATGTGGTTGACCCAACTTAAATTGTCATCAAGAACTACACCTAGAATTTTGATGCTGTCTCCTTGTATTAAATAAGTACTAGTAGAAAAGATGAGATTTTGAGTCTTATCTTCATTTAGCTTTAACTTATTTGAAGAAGGGATTTAGCACAGTCATTGTTTAAATTGCTAATATTAGGATTGTGATTCAAAATAGATGTATCGTCTGCATATGCAATACATTTTACCGGAGACATAAAGTGAAAGAAATCGTTAGTATATAAAATAAACAGTAGGGGTCCCAGTACAGAGCCTTGAGGCACTCCATGGTTAATTTTCGGAACACTGAAGAAACGACAAAGGCGATCAAAATGACATCCTCTTGCATCTAGATGTTGCTGACTTTAGCAAGTCATAGGAATTAATGACTGAAAAACTAAGTTGTACAGTGGGTAAACTTTTGAACTCCACTATCAACCATTTCGATTGGTGGTAAGTCCGTGATTCAATTGCTGCAGTTCCAAATCAGGAAATTCCATGTACAGGGTGAACCTGCGAGAATTCCCACCCTCCTTTTCTCCTTTATTTTTGGGGTTAGAAAGACGTTTCAAAAAACAGACTGTAGAAAATTTTATGAATTTTATTATGATGATCTCTGTGAATATATATGGTGTTGCATAAAAGTGTGGTCAAACCAACTTATATATTTTTAAATATAACACCCTATATATTTTTAGTTTTTTGCATATGAAATATTTCTATTAAATAAAATCATGTATTATTCTGAAAATGAACGCTGAAATATACTCGAATAATATTTTAACAACTTGTATCTTCCAAACGAATAATGCAAATATATAACATGTATATACCGGAATCGCAATAAAATGTAGATTTCAAAAAACTGTAAATATATAGGGTGTTGTATTTAATAATATATAAGTTGGGTTGGTCACACATGTATATTCAATGAGGTCACCAAAAAAAAAAAAAAATTCATCAAATTCCCTACAAACTGTTTTTTGAAACGTCTTTCTAACACCAATTATAACGGAGAAAAAGGAAGTGGGAATTTTCGCGGGTTCACCCTGTATATACATGTTTAAAAATCAAAAGCCACTCGAGTTGTAGTTTCGTTAAATTAAGATTTCGTCCTGTATTTAAAGCCTTAGTCATTAAACACACGACGCAACTCTAATGTGACAAAACTGTAACTCAGATCACATTAACGTATCTAAACGGTTTCAGACAAACGTATATGTACCACTGCTAACATGCAGTTTGGAACGCCAGAGAAACCTATGTCAGACTAGTTCCATGTGATGGGACATGCAGATTTCACGTGAAACTGCCTTGGATTGGTATTGATGAAAATGCTTAAAAACGGATGAACTTAATATAAAGTTTGTACCTACAAGAAGTGAAAAACATCCCATAAATGAACGGAATATTCTCGCAAAGACCTTACAGAAATAGCTTGGAGTGACATTGGAAAAGTAATGAAAATGACCGGTAAATATTATTTAAATGTTTTTTATTATCAAATCAAAATATGATATCAATCAAATTAGATCAAGATATACTTTATTGTCCAGGAGAATTCAGATTCTTTTTGACAAAGCAAAGTTAAATAATGACTATTTATGTGAAACCACATTCCGCCATGTGTTTTGTACAGTCTGAAACTAGTTTCAGACTGAAGTCTCTTTGAAGTTTCGTCATATTAGGGCCATATGTTTAAGGCCTTAGGGTACCATTATCAAACATGCAAATTTAAATTTCCACTTGCATTAATTTTCAAATACACGCAAGAGTCAGTTACTAATTCAACTTAATTTACTGTAATTTTACATTAAACACACTTAAACACTTTCGAGAATCTTAAGAAAAATAAGTAGAAATTTTGTCCCTTGAATAGTATCAATATTCAAAAATAAAAAATAATGAATGGATTAATGAAATTTGCAATTACAACAAAATGAACAACATGAAAAATAGGACTGCTAAAGACTAACGCGACTGTGCGCCTCATTGTTCGACTGGTGTGAGGTACTGTTTCCTTTTTCAACACTCAACCTTCAATTATTGACTTATAGTTGATGATTTATGATGAATATTTTTATTAAACCAAGGGGGGTATTTGGACTTTCTAAGTAAAGTTTTTCGAACACATTCTACGAAAATTTAATTTAAAATAGAATATAATTTATCATATGTCAAGTTAATATCTGTCATGTGAGACAAATCTGATCAATCTGTATTTAAAATTGTTTCACAAAGTAGGTGAAAATCGGCTTTCCAAAAATTTAAGTTTAATTCCGTATTCTTTGAGAATGTTGACGTTGAAAAACTTGAGGATAAATAAATATCTAGTGAGGGGAATGGGGGTGTTGATCTACGGGTAAAAATGATTCATCACTCTCATTTACCAAAACATCCTTATTACCGAGAACTAAATCTAAAAGACAATTATTTATATTTTTTGGTAGGTTAATTGGCTGTAATTATACCAGCATACAAAAATTATTAATAACATTAACGTACTTATTATTAAACTTATTATTTTCAAATAATTTACATAATCAGGAATAGTGGTGAGAGGTATGTGCCCGCTGAGTAGTTGTTTCGTTCAAATCATATTTAATAATCAGGAATGTTAAAGTATCCCACAATTATGATATCGTCACCATTGCACACACATTCCATACTTAAAAATTAGTCAAAAAATTTAATAACATCGGGACTTGTTCAGTTCTGCTCGATTAATCGGTTTTCATATAACCCTGTTTTAAGATACTTGTACAACTTTGCACTGAAAATACTACACACTTACTTGATGTTGCATTTTGCATTTAAAGTAAAATGGATATGTTAACTCAATTTTGCATTTGGGTGGACTTGTTAAGTTTGCTTGCGAGCTCTTAAATTATTGTGCTAAAACTTCAGATAGCTAGTTTGAGAAAAAATAAGTGCACTTTGCTTATTAACGTATGTCCTAAAATGCATAAAAGTTACATGCAGTTATGTGTCCGTTATGGTGTTGATTTGGGAAACGAAACATTCATCTCTATTTGCTCGATATAGGCGCAATTTACAAATTTTATTATTGATAGTTTCTCTTCAGTGGAGTATCTTAAAATACAATAAAATTTCACAATCTACAGTAAATTTGAGGATTCGCGATATCCAGGAATTGTAATTTGATGGTACACGATTATATTGCAGTAGCTGTGGTGACAAAATATGTAATTCATATCCTAGACAATTTTTATAAAAGTATGTTAGTGGCAAGTATAACAATGTTCAGGTGCCATCGAAGTCGACAATAAGAAAAAAATACAGCGGGGTGTGATAATAGACAGAAAACTTCTTCTGAGCTTCTTACAATATAAATGGATTGTTAACGAAAGGCGCCGAAATTTATTCCCAAAACATTTAGAACAGATATTAGTAGTATATTCTTGTAGGAAAATGGTAGTGAAAATACTTATGTGTATGTGTTACTTTAGCAATACATCCTCCAATACCTCCAATCCTCTTCGAGTGTGTTTATAATAAATGGACTTTTCAACTTCGCCAAAAAAATTACAAAGTAAAATATATTGTGTCATATATGCATGAACATTTACGCGCTGACACATGACATATAGCTAGCTAATCCCGGTCTTGACACCATCAATACCTAAATTCGGAAACTCTATATCACCTACACAATCCGTGCCTAAGATTACATAGCTTCTGCGTATGCAATCATATACAAACTACTAGAAGACGGGACGAGGTCGCCGAGTTTAACTATTGTTACCATCCAAATTACTGACTGCGACTACCGTTGCTTAGGTTTCATATCAAAATACAAATATATTAAGCGAGATTTACGCTCGTCCTTTTTTCTGGTTAACATCATGTTGGACGTGTAACCGAAAAAATTAGATTCGTCATCTCCCTTTAAATGGTTGAAACTGCTTTATTATATAATGTATTTTAGAATATACGTTTAATAAACAAAGTGAACTGCTTATTTTTAGGTAAACTATACACACACACACACGAATTGTAGATCACCCCCTATTATTTGAAATACGAGGCACAATTTCATGAGTAGAGTTGGCAGAAATATGCTGCGGGACATAGGCGTATGCATCATATTATGCGTAATAAAAGAAAATAACTAGTAACAAAAAGCAATAAACTGTTACAGTTTATAATAATGTATGCACAACTTACCCTCTTAACTAGCTTAATGAACTAGCTTATCACAAACTGGAGAAGATTTGTAAAAACTTTGCAGCATCAGGTATGTTTCTGTGGTTGTCTTCGTGAGTGATGTTCACTGTGGTGAAAAAATATGCTTATATTTTGAGAACGACCGTTCGATATCTATTGATGTAATACAGGCATACTTAAAAATAATCTTTGAATGCACTTAACGGATCTGGGGTTGCGCCATCAGTACCACGACAAATTTGCCTTAATCTGGTAAAATCGGTTGTCCGCCGATCGGTCATTGCCTCACCAGATATCTATCTACTTTCTGTTGCACCACTGAATAGCCGCACAACTTGTCAACTCTATTCAGGAGTGTGTTTAATTTAGGATATAAAATAAGTTAAAAAGTTTTAATAAACATATGTTTGGAAAGGTTTCTTAAAGGAGCTGCAACACTCGATGTGTGGTACATTTTTCATGAATATAATATTTGCTAAACATGTTTTATGAAGAATTAAATTTATCTATAATATACAGGGTGTTTCCTTAGCAACCGCAAATTTTCGATTCTTCAAGGGATTTTATGAAGAAAGTTCATATGAATATAATATATCTTAAAGCTTTTCGTTACTGAGATAGGGGGCGTTGAATATTTTATTTTATTTCTTACTTTAGTTTCTAGTTTCCACAATTTTGGTTTGTCATTTATGAATCAACCCGTAGTTCATTTATGTTCTTACCAATTGTCTTTTCTTGATATGATTTCATTTCTCGTTGGTAATCATGTCTTTAAATATTTTAGATTACTTAGAAAACATCCTGTATAATGTAAATTTTTGTAAATGCATAGTAAACTACATATAAATATTGACAAATAGTCTGTTTTAATATCCCTTTGCAAATTAGCACAAAACATTGAAAGAACGACAAGGCACGAGGGATAAAGCGATTAGTTAGTACATTTGCTGTTTCCTTCGATTTGTTGATTTCTGTGCTTCCTGATGGGGATCTAATATGAAAACTTCGGGATAAATGAAATAAGCAGGAATATTTAATACTCTGTAACACCTGCATGGAGTTATTTCAAAAAAAGTGTAGTTGTAGTATTAATTCATATTAGATAAGTGCTATGATAATGATGAATAATTATATTCTCGGACTAGGATGCCGTATAGTATAATGGAGAATTATTATACTCTTTATCTTTTGCCCGATCGTATAATCTCAAATCCCAGTTGCGTAAGCGAATTTGTCGAATCCTTACAATTTCTATTCTCATGAGACAAATAGTCCCCTCCCAAAACTTGATCGCGTAGAGGCCAATAATTCTTTAGTACGCCCCTTCCTTGACGTTTTATTTTTACATTTTTCTACAAGATAAAGAAACTATAAATCAGTAATAACCATGGGAATCAGATGTACAGATAATGCTGCACGCGTATATCGTTTTAGGACATTTTTAGATTTATTGTTGTCATTCTTTACATTATCTACAAACTTTAATCAAGTTTCGTGGATACCAGGTTTAGAGTTAGAGTAAGGGTTCTTATGTTTCACAGGAGGGGGCTACGCTTGTTTATCTAATTTAGAACCACTTCAATAGGCGTTTAAAATGCTATAAAATTTGCTTCTTTCTTCAGTGTGGCCTTTCTATAAATACAAAGAGAATAAATTTACATTCACTAAGAATAAATAAGCTGTGCAGGAAGAAAAAAATATGGTAACGTTGCTTATGTTTTGATGTGTAGGTATTCTACAAGATTTATAATATTGTAAAATACTTTTTCATGTCAAAAATTGTGTGGCGTCACTATGTATGTTTTGTTGGTATGCAATAGAAATTCTAGTAAATATGTATAAAATATTGCACAATATTTTGAATTATTGCCGTTTTATTTATAAAATATTTATGATTAGTATTGTTATGGTCCTATTGTGTGTATCAGTGTACGAACTTGTTCTAGGATGTCGCATGGAGAGGTGAAGTTGTTATAAACTATAAAAATAACGACGTCCATAAATCGAATTCGAGAGGTGGGTGTGAAGTTGCAAAACAGCGGCCGTATGCAAAGCTTTCTCGGGATCTTTATGAACATCTATATAGTTTTCAGTTTGTTGTCTTGCAAATTGTGTGCAAAATCGCACCTTTTAGAATACCCAATTATAATATCGAACTTGAGGCTACTGCACCGGTGTTTGATTAAAATTACATGTAAACTTGGTTTCAGCTTGTTTTACATTCCATTGTTTGCAGCCGAGAACAAAGGAATTTCGTGCCGCATTTCTCTTAGTGTTGTTGTAAGTCTTAATTTTTAACCGCCTCCCTGATTATTTATTATTGCAATAATGCATTATGCATTTACTTTACATCTATATTCTACATATGCTCTGCTATATTATGATGTGTTCTCCGAAATTATACGTATTACAATTCCAGACATACTATGCATATAATGACTCAATTCAGCATTCAGATTTTAGCTAATTTAAGCTCTCATGGTCTCGTTTCCACGAAAACTGTATCAAGTTCCAGGCAGTCATTTTGTAAAATAATTATTTAATTATAAAATTATAAATCCCGACAAAGGCTATGTGTAACTATAGCGCATTTTAACAAAGTTTAAAAAACCACACAATTACTAAATGCAAAGTTATTACTTATTTTAATTTACCTATCATTATTTCATTTCTTAAAAATTTAATAAATGTGACATCTCGATTTATTGCAACCCAAGCAACACAAACTGATCATAATAAATACATTAAAATCGTTTTTCGTTTAAATATGGAAATATATGTTAAATGTACTTAAAAATGTTCACGCCAGAAACCTGTTTTACTGGAAAATGTACTATCAACATCACATCTATTAAACGTTTCAAAAGACAGTAAGTAACAGATACATAGAATTATTTAAAAACCAAGCCCAACAGTGTTTTTATTTCTAAAACGTTTCTTAATTACATAAAAGTGTAATTATCGGTTTATATGAAAAACATTTATGGTTTATACCAAATATTGTGTAAAAAGTCAAATTAAAAATATAACTCAATTATTATAATTATACTATTATATGTTGCTTGGAAACTCTTTGATTATATAAGTCTTGCAAAAATTGTATAAATAACTTGCTCTTTTAAAACATGCATATCAAAGGATAAATTCCGGAATTACCTATTTATGTTTTCCGTATCATTCACTGTATCCCAAGCCACAATATGAACTACCAAAATATGAACAAAAAATTTAATAAAATTCGCTTTGAACTTGTCAGATTTTAATATAATATTAAATCACAAAGGTCTAGCAAACTAACACTAGCACATCGAAATATTCATAACACCATCCAAAAAATGGAAAGACTCAACATTAGAATCCTAGACATAAGTGGAATGCATTGGCCACTAAAATATATTAATAATACCGTCGTGTACTATTCGGGAAATGATGATAGAAACCACTGGAATGGTGTTGGATGACAGTCAGCAAGAAAGTTCAGAAACCTGTTTATCCCATATTCTGACCATGATGCTCCTTCAGTTAAAGGAAAACCCAGTCAATATTAACATCATAGGTTTATGCCCCTACGGCATATACACTTGAGGCAGGAATCGAGAATTTTAATAAACAATTTGGGAAATTACTTTGATTTATCAAGAAAATTAAGTAACCTCATCATAGGCGACCTCAGTGCCAAAGAAGACATTGGCAGAGTTGAAGACATAATCGGCGATTATCGTTTAAGCGTACAAAGCGAAATAGTTGACAGACCAAAGATATCTTGGAACTAATGGATGAGAGAAGATTATATAAAAAAGAGACAGAACTAAATACAAGAAGCACACCACAAAACAACAAGGAAAAGAGAAATACACGATCGAGTCTTGCGAAGAAATAGAAGAAATGCAAAGAATATGACACCAAAAATATTCACAAGATATTGAATAAGAACAAGATCTCCAATGGGTTGCTGCACAATGATAACCAAAGTCTGACAGAGTCACATGAGATAAACGAAGAATGGAAGATTTACATACGTACACTCTTCGCAGATCAGAGCCTTAAAATCATCAAATACAGTCTGAAATTAATTCATACATTACTTCGATATCTAAGTAAACCCCAATTTTTTTGGGGCACACCAAATCCCACAGGAATGGTTAAAAACATCTTAGGATAAAAAACTTAGTATTGGTCACTACGGACTAATTACTAATAAGTCTGATGCCACATATACTCAAAACATTTTCAAATTTATCAATAACAGAATATGCAGAATGCGAAAGTGGAAATCTGGGTATGAAACAAAAATATGCAAGTGAGAGCAGAACATCCCCATTGACTGAGAGAAAAAAATGTACTATCGACTCACATTATCGGCAGCGAATATAATGGATGGCGCCTTCTCGCTGTCACTTTTGCTATCCACGATTTACTTTTTTCGCAATCTAAGAAATCTGAAGATAATATAGGTGACGTACAATTTGGATTTCGCAATGGCACTGTTACCAGGGAGACTGTGTGTAGTTTCATCGTGCGCACACAAAAGTATAGGGAACAACAAAAAAATGGTTTCATATGTTTTATAAACTATGAAAAGGTATATGGTCGAGACAAACATACAGCTCTTATGAAATGTCTGCATGAAAAAAGGATTAGAAGCGAATGACACCAGCATTTACTTTTTTAGGTTAGAGCAGAACACGGCGACCCTGACGATAATAAGAATAAGAAGAAGAATAAGAATAAGAATACAGAGGGATACAGAGGGGAATGCGACAAGACTGCGTACCATGCAACCCTTATTCGGAAGAAATTGTATAATCATTGTTTAACGTCAGTCTATCATCAGTGTTTATATAAACACCTGTAAATTTATCCGAACTTCCACATGTCGCGAGGGTAGGGATCTTTAACGTGCTCATATCGCAGGTATATGTTATCCCCGGTTTACATCGTTTTCGAACGAGTGACGCGAGTTGGTCCGGCTCAGATTTGAATTCGCAATGTATGAATAGTACGATGCGCGACTTTCCGTCACATTATCCAACTCAGAATCGGTTTATAAGTTTAGAAAATTTATAGAAGTATGGGTATGTGAAAATAATTTAGAAAAATTGCCATTTAATTTAAAAACCGATCGTGAAATATTATTACTGCTTATTAAAATAGCATGTTACTTATGCACCACCTTGTATTATAATAAACAGTTAAAGTTTTTAAAAACGTATCTGTTAAATGTAGTCACTTGCGTATTACAGTATTGTAATAAGACATATAACAATTATGTAAAAAAGATCGACTATAATTGTTACATTTCCTAGGTTTATAAATAATGTCATAATTGGCTACCATTCTTTTTATTTTATTTAAACCTTAGGATTGTTCCCTTGTAAATATATTTTTTCAGCTGAATAACTGAATACGTAGTAAAATGCCTCTAATTTTGAATGTGGTAAACGTGAGTTGTGTTAAGAAAGTTGTTAGAAATCCGCGAAGAAGTGCTGTTATATGATACCTTACTAATTTCGCGAAAGATGGTGGAAGGCTTAAGTTCAAGACATATTTAGAACCTGGGGACTTAGGTAAACTTGTAAAGTTATGCGCAACACGTAAATACCGCTCCAGTAAACTACCATTTGCCTTTCATTATAGTCTACCCCATTCCAATATTAAATCTTTGTTTTAATTACCTATATTAATTACAATCACAATATATCTTGTTGTGCGAGTGTTGCTGCGTATGAATTAGTTTTCAGGAGCGCACTAATTATAAGAAAAGTCGATGTATCACTAGGGAGCCTCTACAAAATGGCTGAATCCTTGCCACGGTAGGTGCCCGCTGTTACAACAAGAAATTATGATTTATACTGTCTTCTGGACTCACCCTGAGCTTTGCTGGTTTACATACACCCACTTAAAGATTTTAAATTTCTCTCACGCCCGATATGGGTTTTCTTATACACTTGGCCTTTTACATGTGTCCCTTTTCATGTAAGCCGCATTCACTTATGATGATGAATGGTCATTGTCGGTTTCTCTAAATGCCTGTTTATGCTCATTAATGGATGTATCTCGATCCCTTCTCTTATTTTCTAAACCACATCCGTATGCATGTACAGTTGATTCAATAGATCCTATTGCATTACATCCTGGAAAATATTACAGATTCCAATACTACTGTTTCAGCGCTACAAATCATTCTGATTTATTAACATAAGACAACCTACTTAACCATTCCGAACTTTGATTTTCTATTACGAATAACTTCTTTAATTTCACTGTATATCAATTCAACTGCCGGTGTGTATATCCAGAATATTTAATTTTTAATAAGTGAAAGGATACATTCTGTATTTATTTTCTACTTAATAAATCATCATTTTTTGTGAATAAATATCCAATTAAAATAAATTTATACCGCATCATATTTTATAATTAAACTTTTTGTCGTTCGGTCCATTGAATAAAAATACAGAAATTTATTATTCCTCTAACAAACTTATGCTCATTTGAACTTATCCAATAAATCTTTTTAAAACGGCATAATAATGGAGCACCTTCCTTAATCCATCTTGACCACAACAAATGGTACCCATAAAGGATATGTTGATACTTTTCAAACAATCTAAGTGTTTTTCGTAGTATCCCATTCTTAGTTGATGAAAGTTGATATCAAACGATAGTCCAATATATCTTATTATACATCCTAAAGAATAAAGAATAGGTAATTTATCACTGTCTCAGGATAGTATGCGGCGAAGTTGAGATGGGTAGGGGTGAATTATGGGATACGAAAGCTCCTGGGATGGTGTAGCCCCAAGCAAAGGTGCGTAGGGTGGTGGTATACAGGGGTGGCATTGGAAGCAGAATAGCATTATGGCTGCTAGGTCAGCACTGCCCACCGGGGATTTGACAACTCGTAACAAATCCTATATTATAGACCCGAAATTTCCTAGATTACTCACAATATATTTTTAACACATCAATTTTTAGTTAGTAAATTGCGATAATTTTATAACCAAGCATCAATGTGTACTTACTAAATAGTACAAAACAAGTTGAAGTTGAGAGACGGTTTATGTTAGCATGATATTTGTTGATGTTATCTGCGCTGATAGAAATTGATGAACCATCGAGCACCGTCGATATCGTCTTCATTACCCTCACCGCATGTTCTCGTTTTACATATCTAGATGCACGAAGATTACTAAACGACTTTTAATGCTTTAACTCATGCTATTTACAAAATATGTGTTCTTTCTGTAATAAAATTTATTCAAGTAGTCCGGCTAGGGGAAATATCTTAATCAAGCTTCTGCACACGCAATTATCGATAGGGTCATAAATAAGGCAAATTCTATGCAAGTCGGGCATATAGACTGGTAATAAATTAATACTGGTCTTATTAATATACGAGTCTGATACACTTGCTTTACTGACTCTTTGGTTGCGATTCGTTTATCCTGATAAATACTGCTATAAATAACTGGTGGCTCCCAAAACTATGCGTGATTAATCACACATATATTTACCAGCCGCTGGAACTTTTGAGTTATTTTATTGTTTGATGGAGGTATCTTTACCTTGTCCTTGGGGTTGGACGGTTACGAGATCAGGTGTTGCATAACTTAACACCGCAGGCGCCATTAAAATCGCGTTAAATATTTATTTACTAATCATAAAATTATCCTGCCGTAATGGACTTGCGTGAAAGGCAATTAAAAATATCATATTTTTTATCTTTTTACTAACAGTGGAAGCCGCGATATGAAAACAAAGTATTAGCAAAAATAAAATAAATAATTACATTTATTTTCATTTCTTCTTCCTAGCGCTTGTTGTCTGGTAGTATAAAAAGGTTTTTGTTTACTACAATAATTCTTTTACGCAACATTTCTTATAGGCAATTGAGACATTTCTCAGCCATCCAACTAATTTCATAAGTAAACTAGAAAGTCAATCTTCTGCGTCATTGTTTTTGTTCATATTCCATCCGAAGATTGAACATGTCTAGTAAATTTCCAAGTTATCCTGGGGGCAGGAAACTTTTTGCCGAGAAAGTTACACAATCCCGATATTCCGGAACTTATTTAACCTCATCTGTTTATTCGCTTATTCGGCAGATGCCGTTCATCTTTTCAGAGCGTACTGCTCGCTTTTTCGATTTATGCGCCCGCTTTAATTGGGACCCTACGTTCTATGGCACTCTTTCTCATAGACCCACAAATTGTTTCAAGCAACCCCCGCAATTTGTTAGACGGCCCAAACCTGCATACATTCGCAAAAATGGGGTGACAAATCATTTGGACGACATCCTGTACCCTTCTTCTTATTCGCCATGCAACAGTAAGTGGAAGTAATATTACTTCCACGACATGCCTAAGTTATTTACGAGACGGTAAATTTGGGGTGTGCGTTTGTGTTAAATTGGATAACAGCCAGTACGCACCCTTAGATAATACTGCGTATGTTCATAAAAATATATTGTAATGTCAGTTGAATTATAATGCTTCTCTTGAGAGACTGCGTCGATGGCGAAATATACGTAGTATTGTAAATTGCACATTTTTTTAAGGGGGTAGTGCTGGTCTTTGTACAACGTTAAGTTTAAAGTTCGGTAAACCTAAATCGTCTCATACAGTAATTTTATAACCTCATTATTTTCAAGTACACATGTCTGGTCAACGGCTTAGGCATTTAGAAGTTAAATAATTTAAGTGTTTCCGTTTAACGTACGTCTCGTTATTGAAATTTTTCTTTTACAAATCAACTCTTGTCAAAAAATCTTCATATCAACTACCACAGATTTTTGTAGAACATAAGATAATTGATTGATGCACGGTAAATTTTGTCATTTTGGTAAAGAATATGCAGTTTTTAACAGAATAAAGAGTTACGAACTTGTTTATAAACTACTTAAAACTGTATAGGGATATCGCAATAAAATACTTTGACCAAAAAAATATATGTATTTAAATTAATTCTTAATTGGACGCAGTTATACAATAATGAATAGAGCTGTCCGAGGTCACCTGGCCGCCAGAGCCGTCATATGACTCATATGTTTACATCATATAATACTTGAATAAGTATATTAAATGGAAATAAATTTTAACAATAATGTTACATTTTATAAAAATTTGTATAAAACTCACCCTTTTAAACAGATTTATGAAGTAGTTTGGTTGTCGTCATCACAAAGTGGGGAAGATCTATAGTATAATAGCATCAGGTATGTTTCTACAGCTGTCTCTGTCAGCGATGTTCGCTTTGGTGAAGAAATATGTTTGTATTTTGAAAATGACCGTTCGACATCTACGGATGTAATACAGGCATAAGTAAAACAATCTGTGAACTCACTTAACGAAGTTGTAGATGCACCATCACAAATTTGTCTTAATTTGCTAAAATCAGGATCTCTCTGTAATACACTCTCGAATTTTTCACTAACGCGATTATTTTTTGCGTCATTTATAGCGTGTAGCTGTGTATTTACGTCGTCCACTATTTGCAGCGATTCCACTAAAGACAACGAACTATTTTGCAATTTTTCTATTGCGTCGTGTAGTCCCCTATAATTGTCATTAATACTTTTTAAATCTGTTTCAAGGGAAACGCCTTGAAAGCTTATCTGGCTTTCCCTAATAGCTGCAGCCTTGTTAGGGTTGAACTGTAGTATCACAGCTTTTATTTTGTTGAAAATATTCAGCATAATAAAAAGCCGTGGAAATGTTGGTTTAAGAGGGTCCAGTACACGTACTATAATATTTAAAATAGAATTTTTTTTACAATCTGTCGTCTCGTCAATACATAACCAGAGCCGTGTATTTTTTAATCCACATTTAATCCTATTTACAATGTCTTCACGAACAGCTGGAATATATCTACATAACGATGTACGACTTGGTAAGTTCACCTGGGGATTGTATTTATTCCAAAACTCCCGAAATGGTTGTTTATCCAGTATGTGTAGCGGAATATTACAGGCTATTAACATTAACAATAAATCACACATAAACTGAGTTGTCAAAGGCATGCCATTTTTTTATTTTGATGTTGCACAGTATTGATATGACGACGACAATCTGTTTTGTGCCAGCACATTAAGTCTTGATTGCAAACTTTACAAATTATTTTGCATAAATTTATTCACTGTGTCCGCGTACGGTCGTTTTTTACCCTTTGGCGCGTTTGACATTATGTATAATTTATAGGTACAACCTCACGCATTAACCTTTCAAATAAAACTGCAGCGTAAATCACTTCTAAATCGGCACGTGTGACGACAGCGCAAGACCGTGGCTGTACTCCAGGCACATCGGACAGCTCTAATAATGAATCAACTACCATCTGATTGATTTGATATAAAAAGCACAATAGTGTTTTTTATTAATAAAATCATCATATTTTTCCGGCCCCTTTCCTGTTAATGCATTTGGCAATGCAGATTTTTTATGGAAAAAACGAGATTTAGTGATAAAATTTTAGATTCGGACATTTTCACTAAACAAAACAGTGAAAATTGGAAACTGAAAACGTTAAATATAATCGCATTGTTGCAGAAGATGAAAAAATAAAAAAACTTCTTGTGGCACCATATTTCAGGTCCTTGTAAAGAGTCGCATCAGTCACCGCCTGGCACCTTGTAGGTATGCTCAAATAGTAGTTGATGATATGCTGGTGTGGTAGTTTCTCATACAAAAGCTGGCAGCGTGTTCGATAGGATTAAGGTCTGGAAAACATTTATTTATTTATTTATTTATAAAATCCAAACAGACTTAAGCCTAATTACAAGGATTCCTACATCTAATTACCAAATACAATACTATTTATTTTCTCTATTCTCTTAACATAATAAAACTAGAGGGTAACACTACTATACATGTATCCTAATATTGGAGTTCAGTAAAATAGTTTAATATATTTTGTTTAAATTGTTTTAAGGGTGCGGAACAAAAGTCTAGACTGATAATAACATTGACCTCATTGGCCAATCTAAGCATGGCCAAGAGAGGAGCACGTAAGGTGATGATTGTTGCGGAAGTATTAAATAATGTGGAACTACGAGTTCGTCGTGACGGGACACTAAATGGAATTAACTCCAATCAATTAGTGTCATTTATTAAGTTATTTACTATTTTGTACAAAAATATAATAATAATGATGATTTTTCGCCTAGTATCTAATGCTAAGATGTCAAACTCATTTCGAAGAAATGTGGAACTAATATTTGTGTAATATGGGTACTGATTATATTTTTTATAATGAAGATGTTTTAAAAATTTATTTTGTACTTTTTCAATCATACCCAGATACAATTGGGATTCTGTATACCAAACAATACATGCATATTCTAATTTCAACCTCACAAATGCATAGTATAGAGTTTTTAACAATTTAATATTTTTGAAAGAAGCTGTTTGTCTTATTATAAATCCCAGCAATCTAGTAACAGCCGCTACTGTATTTGCAATATGCTGTCTAAAAGATAATTAATCATTGTATGTTACACCTAGATCCTTAGTAACATTAAGTCTTATTGAAACAGTACGATTCACATTGTAGTCAAACACGACGGAAGATTTTTTATGAGTTATGGTGATAGTAGTACATTTTTTTAAATTAAATGACAATTTATAGCGACAGCTTCAATTGTACACTCTATTTTCATCATCTTGAAGAGATTTACAATCTTGGATATCTTTAATTATTTTGTAAATTTTTAGATCATCAGCAAAGAGTAAACATTTTGAATTTTGAATTTGTAATGGTAAATCATTTATAAATATTAAAAATAGTAAGGGCCCTAAGTTCGACCCTTGGGGCACTCCAGAATTTATACAGTATTTTGTAGATAATCTCCCATTGTGTTTGACCACAAAACTTCTATTCTGCAGATGGCTTTTAAAGAGTGCCAAAGTAGCATCCGCTATTCCTGAATTTAACAATTTCTGCAATAAAACATCATGATTGACTTTGTCAAATGCTCTTTGGAAATCTGTAAAAATAACGTATATTTGATCCTGTCTTTCTATCCCGTGATTTGCATCATTGATAAACGTTAATAAGTTGGTATCTACCAATTTATTAGGAACAAATCCATGCTGATATTCTGTTATAGTAAGTTTAACATAATTCCACAAATGACTATAAATTATTTGTTCAAATAATTTGACCGGAGCAGGCATTACAGAAATTGATCTATAATTTTCAATATCTTTTTGGACAAAGTGGTAATTATTGATTTCCAGGTCATGGAAGGCATCAATCACATTATACGCTCTATAGGAGAGAAAATAATATTTTCAACACCAACGACTGTTTGAAACATGCCTTATAATGATTTTTTTTCTATAAAAGACTCTATAAAGGGCTGTTCTCAATTTAAAAGCAATGCTAGCCCACACCATTGCACCACCTCCTCCAAAATGAAGTACTGATTGTGTATACTATGGCAACATGCGAGTTTCTGGATTTTGATACACACTTAGACGTTTGCTATCGTTGTGGAGACGTGTTGGCAAATAGAATATCGTTTCACGATATTTCTTCTAAGAGTTTTTGTTGTGCCCGCTCCACTCTATCCCTTCGATTAGCTGCTGATAATAATGGACACCGCAATGCTGGTACGATGTTACCCCAATTTCGGCTCATTTTGGACAGTTCGGTGCAAAATTACTTTGCATTGTATCACAATGCTACAACGCACAATCTCTTGATGGCTGTATATGTTTTACGGGTTGCCGCATATTTAGCGTTCCCATCTTACAAACAGTTAAATGCATCTATCCACTGTTTGCCCAAAATACGAAAGTATTCCAAATATCGTATCGCAAATCCTCGATATAATCAAACAGGCCATTGGTACGGAACTCATGGAATAATTGCGCGAGTTTAATCTCGGGGGTAGCAAATGTGGACCACAAATGTTATTGTGAAAAACACCCAGTTAAATGTTCACACTGAATTAATCTTGAAATAATCGCAGTGAAATTTTGTTAGGATTTTTGTGGGCCCAAATATGAGGATTGTGATAGTTGACTACTGTCCATAGAATTTTAAAAGTCAGGATTTCATTCTTCTGAATTTAAAAGCCACTGGTAATAAGTCAAGCACTTTCAGCATCCCCAAGGCGTAAATGTTACACGGGCTGTGGATGATAACTATGTCTGGAAAGACGTAGAGAATAAGAAACGATTTCGATTATTATTTCTACGAATTCTGTTCGACTCATTATTTACGCGCAAGCCAAAATTGCGAAAACAGAGATGTATTCTTATAAAAATGAAAGAATCTGGAGATTTCCTATTTGGAAAATGTCTTTGATACACACGAACTACTGCCTTAGCATTTCCGTCACAAAATCCTTAACAGTAAAGAATATCTGCATATTCTTCGTTACTATACAGTATAAATTTAACAGTTACAAGGACAATGTAATAGCATAATTAATGGCACCAATCTCAAAAATTATACTTTATTTCACAGGTAGGCAGATAATGTTAATTGTTTTGCATAGATAGCTTTTTTAATGCTCTCTTTTAAAATGATGATCTTACACGACTTCACAAAAGATTTTAATTAGAAATAAATTGGAAACTGACTTATTCTATCAATATTTTACAAAACACTTTTTTCTTCAGAATGCCGTGGGAAGTTCAACAGTTTACAATTTTTTTCAAAAATATCCAGGAGAGCACTACTTCTTTCTATAAAAGTGGTATGTAACCTCGTATCTACGCCAATAGATTTCTGTTAACTCTATTTTTGAATTGAAATGTAAAATGCAGCTTGACATTGAAAGGCGGGGTGTCGAATGTGGAAACGATAGCTTTTGTCTTCTCTTAGATATTAAATTATAAACTTTTTTTTAATGAAACCCAACACTTTATATCCATGTTATGGTGCGTTTTTCGAATTATGTTCATAGAAGAAACTTCTGTCATTTTTACATACTCTATATATCCTGAGGTTTATGCCTCGGAAATTGGACCACCCTGTATATATGAATTTTAAAAAATACTGTTTTGTATGTAAAAAAAAATTAAACATATCCATTTATTGGGGAACTAAAATGTTCCAAATTATTGAAACCACACACACTTTTAAAAAACAATTCTTTTACCTAAAATGTTTTTATGTTCATTTCGTAAGGTAACGTAATATATAAAACAGATAACTATAATGTAATACTAAATGATTTAATTAAAAATATATGCAATTTCTGTATTTACATAAATGTTTTCTAGATAAATATATTTTTATTCAGGAATCTGTCAGGTTTGTTAATTAGATAATAATATATTCTTTGAGCTATGATAAAATTAAAATTTTTAATGTACAAAAGTAAAACACTTAGTAAAAAAAATATATAATTAAATTCGTCCGAGGATAAAATAATTAAGAAAATGAATTTGAACAAACTAATCATTTTAATGTTGCTTGTTAAGCAATTATAGAGTTTTAACAAGGAACAGTTATACAAAATAACGTGGGTTCTTAATTTATTTTTCGTGTTCTGTTCCTTTTAGGTCTCCCTTACCTCCTATATCTGGATTACAAGTTTTTATTTTTATCTCACCATTGAGGTTTTCCAATTAAAAAAAAGGACCCTAGTCCCCCGAGACTCAATGAGGCATAATATAAATGCATTATTGTAGCTCAGTAATAAAAAACGGCGTAAGGAAGTTGTAATAAACATACGAAATATTGCATAAGAATGGAAGAAAATATTTTAACACATAATTTAAAATGCACATTTTGTATCTGTCACAGCCACTTTTTATAGTATTCATATTAAAATCAATGAAAACAAATCACACCATAGCGAAATTGATAATTTTCATAATGCAGTTAATAGAGCTAACGACAAATTTTACAAATAATGTAGTACGTATCGTAGTAAACAATGATATTTATTTGTATTTAGTGCCCTGTATACAAAGCCAATACGTGTACAATGTAGAATAATGTACTGCCCCAACAGTCACATCTATTCAGTAATTGTGTTTACATCACGCTATCCCGGACTATTGGACGTCGTGTTCGTAAACTTTACTGCCCCTATATAAACTGCCAATTCTGGGGTAGCAAACTTAGTTTGCCAAGTGGCTCGCAGTAAATAAAATTACCCATCAATTATCTTAACCAAAACGTCGTGGTTGAATCAAATCTATTTAGTTTGATAAATGTAAACTATTTTTTTTACAATGCTCTTCCGCTAATTATTTCTGATTTTCAAGACTTCAGATTTTCTTATAAATTTTAAGTTAATGCGGTATAATTCAATTTTGAAAAATATGTTGGTGTTATTATTTTTTCCAAGGGGCTTGTCTTGTAGTATCCATTAATCTACTACATATATGTTTTAAACTGACCAAAAAAGCTAGAGAAGTTTATTTTCTATATTTAAGTTCCTCTAATTTTAGTTTATTCATGCCACCTAAATATTTACTTATACTGACCGTTATTACTTATTCTTATTAGCTTAATATACTTACCGAAAGTAGATTACTTCTAATGCATATACTGGATATTATTTATCTCTTAAACAAATTAAAAAAATATGTAATACAGTTATCGTGAGGATGATATTTAGCACAAACTGACAACTGTAGGCAGTGGAAATATATAACAGTTTTCTAGAGCAGGCATCTATATTAAATACCATTTTTTAAAGAATCTTCAAGTTAGAAATTTTATTTGTAATTTGTTTCGGACTAAGGTGGGAGAGAGAAGTGTCGGTGTGCTAGATGTGGTTCGAACTCCACAATAGGCTGTAGGGCCGCGTATCTCAGCACCACCAGCACAAAATACCAGTATTTTCTGGGGTTTATTTCGGTGAATTGAGAGGCGGTTAGAAAACATTTAAGTAAACGTTTAAGAAACATATCATAGGTATATATGCGTTTATTTTTATACCTGTAATATATGCAACCAGCTCGACAACCAGAATCCAGGGATCTACGTACGTAACTAAGCTTTTGGTCGGGCAGTAGTAGCTACCACTCCTGGAATCTGGCCCAATTTCCTCTCCCTAATGATATGTCACAGAAATAAACAACGTATTTCCACATATTCTTTCCTTAATTCCCTAAACTATTTTATGCCAGCGTTGTAATTGACATTTTCTAATATTTTTTTTAGATAAAATTGATAAATTCCTGTGAAATATTGCAGTAATTTATTGGACGTATTGCACCTACATACAGTTTATGTCACGCTTATTTGCAACATAAAAAACAGTGACTTATTTGATCCCTTTACCGCTGTCAAAGAAGTCGACGTTTTTTAAATAAGATTGAATAAACTTTACAGTTATATCATCAATATTATTAATTAGTATTCTTAATTTTTAAATAAGAGTATCTTGTATGGTATCAATATTCATCTTTTATTGTGAATATCTTTTCTTACAGCTAATTAATTAAAACAGGTGTATTGTCTTAGTATGCTTCTTTGAAACTTAGGAAGAATTAATTTATGAGCAACAAATCCCATTTAATTGCTTAAAGGAAATCTTAATTGTTTCGTCATTTTAATATTAAGCCTTAGTACTACAACTATTCAATTACTAAGGGAATGTAAGAAAGTTATAAAATATCTTTAAATTGTAAAAAATGTTCTCTCCTAAAAAGATATAAATTTGTGTCAAGTAGATACAATTGTGGCTTGTTCTTGTATGATCAACGGCAAAAAGTAGCAACAATTTCATTCTGCAAAATTTGCTGTTTTTAAATTAATTATTCCAAAAAATTTTGTGATTAAAACTGTTCTCGTTCACCTACTAATTCACTCATTGATAACGGTTTGTATCCATTGACTAAAGCTATAATCAGAGAAGTGTAGTTTAAGTTGAACATACTGGCTAACTAAAGCTTACAAACATATGAAGGTAAATCTCAGACAACTGTTCAGCTTCTGTTTTGGTAAAAAGTACTGTTCTGGTTTCAGCAAGCGTAATATGCATTATTCCATACAAAAATGTGGGGTTAAACATTTCAGTAATTTCGGCTGTTATGCAATCGTTTTGGATTATAAGGTCACCCAATTCACCATGTAATAATAGGTTTGCTCCAACAGCAGTCTCATACCAGTTTGAGACCGTCAGAAATATTAGCACAGTTGCCTCTTATACACACTTAAAAAAAATATATTTGAAGCAACAAAAAAATTAACACCGAACGAAAAAATTACTTTGTATATATGCAACAAAATTTTTATTTGTATGAAGAGAATTTAAATCTTGATATATTCTATTTGATTTAAATAAATTTTAATTACGTCAATAAAATAAAAGTTTTAAAGTTATTAAATTTATATTTGAACCAATGGAAAGTACTCTTCGATCAAAAATGATTTTATTTGGTATAAAATCGACATTTTTTGATACAAGCGTCATTTCATTTGAAATTAATAAACCAACCGATGGCATTTTTTTAATACGATGAAATTTATAATAACTTCAACAATAATATTTATTTGCTGGGAGCAAATAGTTTATTTCATTCCAATATAGAAGGGATTTGTTTGGGGGTTGGGTTTTTAAATAAAATAGATGTTATTGTAAAACTTTATTTTATTACCACTAGATAAGTACAGTGGCAGCAGCAGTTGCACTAGATAAAAATATATAAACCAAAAAGTCAACATAACTTTGATACATTAACATACAATTCTTCATTGAAATAACATATGTTATTAAATTAAATTTAAAGTAAGTACTAAATCTGTTGAACAGCCATAAACCTACTATCTACCTTATGCAAAAATAATAAGTAGAATAGGTAAATAGGTGGTACCCGACTGATTTAAAACGGAAAATGATGAATTACGAACTAAACTCTACTTATACTTACTTTACATTTCACAAAGAATAAGCTATACATACCTAGCTAAATGTAAAGGTAAAGTTAATCTGCATTCTACATTAAAGCGGGTCTTCACCAAACTGGGCTAGGTGCCGCCGGGTTTTGCAGGAAAATTTGTAAAGAAATATATAGGACAAAGCCGACAAATGTCATGTCGGGCGGCAAAATCGTAGGGACCGCCAGCCTAGCCCAGTTTAGTGAAGCCCAGCCTTTACACAGAAAAATGTTTTATTTTATTCATAAATTATGCTGGAATAGGTAGGCAACGTGGGTTGTATTTACACACCTATTTACCAATAAATTTTGGAAGAAACTGCTCCAATTCGCAAATTTTTAAGAACGCTTCCATTACAAGAAACAGCAATACATTTCACGATACATACACTTCATTATAAAGTCACTTCATACAAGAAAGCACGTGCTCATGTCTCTTCGCCACGTTGGTCGCTTAATTAATGACGCACGGTAAAGTGAATGTGTTGCAGACGGAAATCGCGCGAATATTCAAAATACCGTTTTGTTACATTTAAGATATTTCTTTTGAATCAACGAAATTGTTTTATTGCATTAAATAAATTTATTTTTTGTCAAATAACAGAAGGTATAATTTAAAGAAAAAATAAATTTTGAACAAAATATTTCTTTCTTGGAGTAAGATTTTTGTTATTTAATAAAGAAGATTTTAAATTTTACGACAATTAAAAAAAGTGTCACATGAAGAAAACTTGTAATTAAATGAAATGTATAAAAGTGTTTCATTTTAAGAGAAATTGTTACTTACACTTAAAATGTATCGAACTAAAACACGGTTAATTAATTCAAAGAAGACAATTTTCGTTTTGCGTAGACAAAACTGTTTCAGTCAAACTGAATAAATGTATCTGTGTTGAAGGAAGTTAATATTTCGAACAAACAAATTAACGCAAGAGAAATAATTCTCTTGGATAAACAAACATTTTTAAGTGTTACATTAACACTTATCTGAGTGAATATTTCTGATGGTTTTAAACTAGTCTCAGACTACTGCAGGAACAACCTGATATGTATAAGCATTAACTCTTAACGATCTTGTGTTAACTTGCTGTCTAGCCGTTTTCTCAATAAGGAAGAGGAAGCTGACTGTCTTCCTCAATGGTAACCACCACAATTCCAGACGTTGCCGGGTCAACTGCAAGGAAGTCTAATTATTGTTGAACGATATCATAGTATCTGTTCGGTCTTACTAGACATAGAGCCAAGGTACCTCTTTTCATTCCACAAGTAAGACAATTCTTACATGGGCAATCAATTACATGTTTTCTAAGTATTGATATTGGAAGAACGTGGTTAAGAATTTTCCGCAAATGAAATCTGAAGCTTAAAGCATTACTTATCCTGCAGTTCGCAAAAACTAAATGTACATCAGCGCTTATTGTCATTACGCAATATTTCATATATCATTCCTATTATTTATTAAAATATATTTAATAATAGTTTGTCCTTTATAGTTGAATTTGAACAATCTTTCAATATAATGGTTATAGGACGCGTTAGTAAGAAACGTTTAATTTTAAGTATATTAAGTGAAGAGCACAGATGAAAAAACTTTCTTTGTTACATTTTACAAGTGTTGAGAAAAATCAGGTTTAAGTCTTAAGTAAGTGTATCCGTGTGTTTTTAAGAGGTACTTTTAATATTTTTTTATAACGTGTCTTAAGCTCGAAAGAATATTGATATGTTTCAAATACAAGAATTGAATAATAATCCCAAAATAAAGTGGATCATTTTTTCGTTATGCTCTAATTTTTAAACACGATTTTAAAGAGCTAAGATATGTCTATCATTCACGATGTTTAGATGGAAGTTATATGGAGATTATAGGGGAAAATCTTACGTATATATTTTTGGAAAATTTTGAACTTAGATAAAAAATTTTAATAACAATTAAAACTATTGATCTTTAGAATTATATAAATTATAATAATATATGTAGATGTTATTAAGATGAGATTACAATTGGGGATACATGTAAATAGGCATAATTTTTGTATATACTTTCTGATTTTAAGGAATTTTAAGCGATAGTGAACGTATTGGGCAAAAGATGATGCAGAAAACAGCAATTAGAAGGTCCGGTACAATTAATGACGTTTATAGGGGTTTCGGGCGTGACCGGACGGAAGCTATAGATAGTCAATAATTCAGTGATTTCGCGTGCGTCTGTGCCCTCGTGGAAAGCAAAGCCGCAAAATGCGTACATTGCACCCCAGATGTTTCCAGTTTGTGTAGGAACCAATGCCGATGGCAAATAAATGATTTACGGATGTTGTTTTACAAACCATAAAAGTCGTCGTTAAATTAACGAGGTAAATTATACCTAATTTGGAACTGAAATTTTGATCTACTCTATACATATGTACAGGAATATGATACAGAATTGCGGCAACTGTGACTGGATGCATGTGTTGCCCATACTTCATAATGCTTTACGGTGCGACACTCACTATACCACAACATAATTCATTGTGTGAAACAACCCCGATCTAGCGCTAAACTCGCGCCTGGTTAATGAGATACAAGTGATCCGCTAAATTTATACAGGAAATTTACAAATAATTAGGACACATATATTAAATTTACAAGAGTAAACTACAAATACAATATAATTAATTTTAATTTTGTTTATACTGAACGATTCTCGATCATATTATCATAAATATTTTTAGTACAACAATTTCTTAGCACTATTAATTTATGAAATTTAAGTGCTTCAGCATCAAAATATGATTCTTCTACTGTTTCCTCGGTTTTCATTTAATTTTCTTGGTTAGTACTACTCATATTAGACGACAAAGATAAATGAATTGCTACATATGGTAACAACATAGTACCTGCCCATCTGACAGTTAGTTTATTCTTTTTTTTATGAAGAAAGGAAAATAATGTAAATGTTCGCAAAACACGCACATGCGGATCGCACGCTATCGCTGGCTATGCGCAAGTACAATTCGCTCATATTCATGGAGCAAATTCGCAAATATTCGCTAATATGCTCGGGAATACTCCCGCATTCACAATACTAACCAGGACAGTGCTGCTAAAGGTTTCAATAGTAATCTGTCTTCATGTGGGTATTCCACCTTCCTTGGTATCTGACTCCCATAGTTTGTATGTCCTGATGAAAAGTTTCTTCTTGCTTAAATCGCCAAAGTTCTCTAGAAAATGATCCAAGTGGCTACTGGCTCTGAAGATAATGGATCTTGATGACTATTTTACAGCCAAGTTTATTGAAATCGGAGATCATATTCTCTATTGATTCAGAATATTGTCTGCCTTATGTCGGTCAAGAAAGTTCTTGAAAACGAGAACAAATGAAGACTAGACTCAATCTCGTCCATTGAATCTATGAAATGTGAATCATTTATGAGATGTCTTATCTGGGGAGTGGGGACCATCAAAGATCTCTGTTCTCAGTTTTCCTTGCTCACTGTGACATGAATTTTTATATTATGTATATTATAGTATTAGTGTCGGTGTCAATAATTTTACTTACTTTCTTTTTTATTTAATCATATTTTATATGTAATTATTTGTGTCCGTAAATTTTATCTGCTTTTTTATTATTAGTTTAAATAAAAAAATGATTTAATTACACTCTTAATTCTGACCACAACATTGTATCAGATTTAAACAATTTGTTAATTTTAAATAGTGAATTTCTGTTAAGTATTCGAAGGAATCCGTAGTATTTAAAGCCAGGCTTGTGTTATTTAATTTTACTAGTTTTCTCCGGTGTTTGTCCGTACCTGAAGCTATTTCTTACCTGGCCCTGAATAAAGACCTTTATCTCTGTCAAATCCTGACTAGAAGTTCTTCCCGGGTGTAACAGCGGGACGTCCAACTTCTACACCAATCATAACGTTCCTTACTCCAAAAAATCGTGGCCATCTAAGATTTCTCCACAGTTCACTAGAATATCGTGCAGATGGCTGACACGCAATTCCATTTTTAATTAAATCCATTTTCCAATTTGTTCAACGCGTTTCAAGTTTATGTCTGTTCGTTAAGAAGTGCTGCTGGGTAAAAGGTAATGCAATTATTTGTGTAAATATTTTCTAAGTATTCTGTTGAAATGATTGCAGTTGTTATTCAGTTTTCAAAATAGAAAAATACAATATTATTTTTGTAATAAATATTATTTTACGCAAATCTTTACGAATCTTATATTAGTATACTCGTAGTACAGTTCATCACTGACCCAGAACTAGCAAAAAATGGTTTTATTACAGGAGTTTTTTTTGTTTCTTGGCTTATACATTCTTGTTTAAATATTCCTTATTTTAGAAAACATTTCGTTTGAAGTCGTTGAAAAGTCTCCTATGTCCATCAAAATTCATTGAGATGGGATACTTTATTTATTTTTAAATAATGAGATATTTATTATTGGATTGTATAAAATTTGTTGTAATTTGTAATATAGGATAGTGTAAAAACCTAAAAATGTTAAAAAATGGACATAGGACATGCATTAATGTAACGCACTGTTTATTTTGCATTCTTTCCATTGCTACACTATTGGATATAAAATTGAAACTAAAAATAGTCCGAGATATTCCAATTCCCTCATTGTATCCAAATTTCAAATATGTAAGTGCACATTGTGACTCTATAAGTACGTACATATATATATTTTTAACAATCATGACTCACTTTATAGTACATTAATGAGATGTTGATGGTGTGTTATTTTTAAATGTAAACTTTGTAAGCGTAGTAACCACAGATGTGGAGTGTTAAAGTAACGTACAGTTTGTTTTTATTTTCTTTTTTGCACATTTAAATTATACCCTTATAACTGCATGTCAAAGATTAAGTGGGTGTTTCATAACACGTATGAAAATAATAATTAGGCAGATGAAATCTCTTTAAATGGTTTTCGTTTTTGTTTATTTGCCGTTTCGAAACAAATCGATATAGAATTCTTGTTAATTGTTATCGTATTGTGTGGTCTTAAACACGATTGAAGCTGTACTGCAACTAAGCAAAAATAATACAGCAAAAGAAAAACCGTTTTAAATTTTATGTTTTATATCAGATCCTTTTACTTTTCGTTTTATCTATGGTCGGTGCTCGATCAAGAAATGCAAGCTATTTCTTATCTCCAGCAGAATTACAAAAACGTTAACAATATATCATTAGTTTGATCAGTTGTAATATAATATATTGTACCGATGTAAAAAAAATATTTTTTTTGAATAAACTGGTAACTCAGCCTTTAGAAATATTCCAAACACATTGAGATTAATGAAAATATGATAATTACTGTGTAGTATTGTCGAAATTAGATGAATAAAAACTGAGATACGTGATTGTGCTTATGAATGATGCTACCCCTTCATCAATCATTGGCCATTAGTTATTTGTGGTACATTTCCAATTTCTATCCAATGCTTATTTATGCAGTAGACGCTCGAGAATATTGCCTTGCGTATGTAACTAATATATTGCAAATATTTTAATTTAATCACAATGATCATATTATAAGAATAAAGAAAACATTCAAACATGACACGAGTAATGATTTTTTTGCGCAATTCATTTCTCCAGATTATTAATTTCCACAAAATTTCAACAAATGTGCCAGTCAATGGGAACTGTAATAGAAAAACTTTTCTTAGGAATAATCATACATACTTTGCATCTAGTAAGGTCAGATCGTTGGCTTAGCGATCCGTTAATTTATAGAATTTATTAAATATGAGTTCTGCTCTCAATTCTAACCTCAAATTTATTTACATAATCTTACTTGACTTAGGCTCGGTTTATTAATGCTTAGTTAACTCTAAGTAGAAGATAAATCAAATTCAACTTATTTTATTTATTTTATATCATATAAATTAAATCAATACTATTATCAAATGCATCTTTTAGGAGTACATCAAAATTATCAAGAAATAAAAGATATCAAAGGAACTAACTGTTGTCTTTTATTTGTATGCAAACTTCAAGTTATCTTTAACTAAACATTGATAAATCAACTATTATGTATGTAGTAAAATATGTCAGTTGCCCGCTGAATTATTGATTTATTTAGATATCCCTTGTTTTAGGTGCAAATGGACTCAGAAGAAGAGGTCGTCAAACGTATACGCGGTACCAAACGCTGGAGCTCGAAAAGGAATTCCATACAAACCATTATTTGACACGGCGGCGGAGGATCGAAATGGCCCACGCCTTGTGTTTAACGGAAAGGCAAATCAAAATCTGGTTTCAGAATAGGCGCATGAAGCTTAAAAAAGAAATACAAGCAATAAAAGAATTAAATGAACAGGAAAAACAGGCACAAGCTCAAAAAGCAGCGGCAGTAGCAGCCGTTGTGGCCCAGGTGGATCAAAATTAGTGGATTAATTCAGTGTTTTTGGAGGGGCAACAAATCCTGCAAAATTAAGGTGAGTTTGATTTCGCTTTGAATTTGTTTAGGATTTGTGATTCGTTTTATTTGCGCAATGATATTTATTAATTTACCCATTTCTGTATTTATAAGTTGGCTTTTAGTAATATCAATTTGAGCCGGGAGATTATTTTAATTATTTTTGTTAAAATAACGGATGATTTATAAGTATACGAATTGTTAATTAAATTTTAAACAGTATTATAAATAAGTTGTAAATTTGTATTCTATTTTGTTAAATAATAGAGTTATGTCAATACAAATATATTACCGTATTTATTGTAGTATATTTCAGATCACAGTTAAATGTTAATTTTAATATCCAGTTATTGCAAATAAATCGTTGTTTATTAAATATTTAAATGTATTGGTTTTTGAGAAATATTAACAAATTTTGGGAATACATTTGAAATAATCAAATTTATGGCGTTATATAAATTAAATTCATACTCATGTTTTCTTATACACAACATCCATGAAGAATTACATTTTCTTTACCAGTCTATATGGTTTTTATCATTTAAAATGATCATATACCACATATAAAACCCATCTTTATGGAATGACAGGTCTAGCATGTACTTCTAAAAGTATTATTATTTGTACGGGTCATTGGGGTAGGTCAATCGATTAGAAACTTCTCTAAAGGCACCGACCAGCCCACAGCCTTCTTTACGTAAGGAAGGCTGTGACCAGCTCCTAATAGTAGTTGATTGGTTGAAATTTTGGGAACATGATCAAAGCTTGAGAAGAATAACACTACGTTGCCAATGTTTCGTTTATTACGCATAACTTCTTTAGGCCTTATAATGTGTCCTCGAGAAGTTTATGCATAATAAGTGAAACATCAGCAAGGTAGCATTTTTCTTCCCCCTTTGGGCCTGTTTCCGAAAATTGCAACTATTCAAGTTACTATCAAGAACACAATTTTCACTTCTCAACATTGGTAGTGTTTTGCCAACGACACAAACATTTTCAGTTTTTATTAAAAACTGAAAATATAAATTAGAAAATTTTAAACTGAAAATGGAAATTAGCTGTGTAAATCTGACACTGCTTATATAACTTTACCATTAGAGTGTTTTGTGTACAGAAAAAATTAACTTCTTTTGGTGAATTTAGGGTTAAGTGAATCTAATGATTACAAGATTACGTACATTTGATGGATTTATAAAAGCGATGAAAGTTTTTTTCTTCTCTGCACAAATCACTGGTACGTACCATACGTATAGAACGCCGAGAAAAACCTGCTTTTTAATTGCTGAAAAATTTTTCTCTACTTTTTCAAAGTTGTTACTGATATAGTAGGAGAAACCGCTTTAGTGACGGGACATGCGGGGTAAGACTCTACACAACGCAGAGCCGGATTTATCCGTATTCTCATTGTCAAGAACAATAATGCTATTAGGTTTTAATTTTGGATTTAGAGTATTTTCAAACCATTCCTCAAATATTTCTTCCTCCATGTTCTTGTGGTAATCCACGTTACAGTCGTCTATGTTTTTTCCGACAGTTTCAATGCATTATCAACCCATCCATCAACTCATCCACAGTGTAATATAATCAACCAGTTCTCTTTATTAGGGGGCAATGAGATTAGTTGACATTTCCTAGACCCTTCAGCCCATCCTTTTTTTTACGGTGTCATGAGTATCAGACCAAGTTTCATCTAGATAATAAATTGGTCTATTTTCCTTTTGAGTTCTTTCACCTCTTCTAGATATGAATCTCGCTAATCCACGATTCGTGTGCTTTCCATGATCGCCACGCGTTTATTAATAGTTTGATATTTAAATCCAATTTTTCTCAGTCAAGTTCCTAAAGTTCTTTTGGGATATTTTAGATGATAATCCATTTCTTTTAGTTTTCTGTTTGTTACGTCAATAGTTGGGATTTCATTTTTCTGATAGGCGTCGTAAACTAAAGTTCTTAAAAGTTTTGTTAACGATGGGTCCAGAGTTTTTGATTGACCGATGTCAGATCGTTGTTTCCCTAGAAGGGCACTTTCTTTCACCAGTTTGTGTATTCTGGGACGGGGAACATTAGTCAGAGATAGATATTTCACCTAATACATCTAAATCATACAAATCAGAGTCCTTAGCTCGTCGCTTCAAAAAGATTATTGTAAACATTACAGCAAATTTGTTCAAATGTAGCCGAATTTTTTTTTACTGAAAACACTGATGACCTTTGATTTTCTTTATCACTGTAATCACTATCACTTTCATTTTCACAAACAATAAGATTTAGACTTAGAAGCCTCCCACGGTCGAAACATTTTTACATTAAATACGATAACCTTCTAAATTATTTTCAAAAACACCCCAACAAATAAACAGATATAAAATAATTATGCTAAAATTAAGTGTGGACCTGAACTATCACAGAATGTACGTGAAATTCCGCCTTGGTTGCGTGCCAACAAAAACAACAATCATCTTTCTCGCTTTAATGTAAACAGTGTAAAAAACGCACGATGTCATATGTTAGACATTTCCCACTCTCTTGTAGCTTCTTACCCCGCACGTCCAGTCACTATACCGATTTCTCGTACTATATTTTTAACTGTAGGCTTATTTTTTATTATTAGATAGATAGGTTTCTTTTTCGTTGAGGTTACCAACTTTGGAATCCTCATCAAATACTTTCATTAGAAACAATTATTATTATTTATTGGCATTTGCATTTAGATTTAAACAAATTATAAAGATTACGTTCCTTTAACTGTTAAGCAATGATTACTAAAAATACTAATTCTTAAGATACGCGAAACGGGTATTTTGAGATAACTGTGAAAAATTTTTTTTACGAGGATTAATCATAAATGAAAAATTACCTAGGACTGTAAACTGGAAATATCAATTTATGAGAGTATTTGTGTATACAGGTTAAAAACAATATTTTCCATTTCAGTGGTCTAAAAGCACACCTCTTTCACTATTACGTATATTTTGGAGTACATACAAATAATGGTGTCAAATAAAAATTAAATTAATATTTTTTAACTTTCACCAAACAAATCAAGGATTATAAAAAAAGTAATGATAGTTAAACCACTAGTTGTTCTTTCAAATATGAGAAAATATCGGAAAAGATTATTTTGCCATAGGAAAACCAACATCTTCTGTACCAAAAACTACAAGTACACAAGTGTTTCCGTCAAATAGAGAACAGAATGCACACCTCGTGCTACTAAAGTGAAGCAAATATTGAACTAAACGGTAATTTTCAGGTGAAAGTTTCAGTGGCAACGATAAAGTTGCAACGAGCCATGTTCGAGTAGCCACAATCTTAGATAATAAGTGCGTTCTTTCCACCCAATATCTCATATCAATATGAGATTAACTGATATTTTAGTAACTTTAAAAAAATATCAAATTACAAGTTGAGATATTCCCCCCTCATATTTATTTATTCGTGTTCTATTGTTGACGGTAAAAAATACAACATAACCAACATTAAATATTTAAATACCAAATTAGAGTTGAATTAGCATGTATTTCTGCACAGGAAAAGCTTTAGTTTAAGAAATATACATGAAATTAAGTAACCCTAGAATTATTTACTGACTGGTAGGTTATGCAGATCGGTAAAGGGGGTACTGTCAATTCTCGGCTAATATCAAAATGAGATAACTAAAGAAAACAGTAACATTCGTACCGAAACTGAGATCTACTGAAATCTCTTGAGATCTCAGTTAGAAAGGATGCACCTAATGATAATTTAACCAGTTGATCCCAGTTTGTACTTTGTAGCGAAAAGAAACTTCATATGCACATATTCTTAGTTTGAGTCACAACTCTTACATTGGCAAATACTTTAAACACACAATTTAGTAAATACAAGGTTCAAGTTAATTATATTTCATAATTCTAGTCATTCGATGGCAGCAATGGCGTAGACAATGACGTCGCGTCGTCACGTCTCCATCACGTAATCATCACAAACCAACACGTTGACGGCGTAACAGAAATTTTTTTCTCCATTTTGGTCTCAGACACGTAATAAGACCGTTTATATTACCTACCAACGACTAAGTAGCAAAACAAAATACAAATAAGTTCGTGCGATAGTCGCTGGTATGTTACGATGACTTTAAATTGGAATATGTGGAATTCCTTAATAACAGTGTTTATGATATTAGTTTTCAACTTACCATTAAAATAGATAACTAAAAATTAAACCTCAAGTCACCTTGTAAGTAAACAACTCCCATGCTAGGAAACCTTGAACCATTCAATTTATAGAAAATTTGGTATGTGCGAGTTAAGGAGCAGACAATCGACCTCTAATTTCTCGCAGTTGTAGTGTTCTTCATTATGTGCTGTACTTTATGAGCTCCACCGAATTAATATTCTGTAGGTTTATCGAAATGAATAGTAGTAGCATTGGTGTAAGAAATGCAATTAAATTGATCAATTATGAAACCTCGGAGGGTGTGAGCTACCCCGGAACTCTTGCCAGAATGCAATCCGAACGCCATCTCTCACGCCAAGTAATTACGCAAGGGGATTTTCTCAGCACTAAGATTAAACAGTGAAATTCCGTATATAAATTCAGAGGCATTACAAATAGCCCAATGGAAATAAAATTATCTTAATTTTCTTTTTATATCTACAGTTTTAGGGTAGACATTTTTTAAATGTTTATAGTACTTAATTCTAGCTTTGCGGGTAGCCAAGTCATCCTTGTATAGAATTTATTCTATTCCAGATAAGAGTATAAATGACAAACAACGTTTAGACGTATAATATATGTAATTAAATTCCGTTATAACAGGGATAACTTTAACGTTTTTAATTGGAAAAGTTATCTATACCTAGGTACCAACTTTAACTTATGCTTCGTATTCTAGTTGTAATTTCTTATTTCTAAAGCAACGCGTAACAAAAATCATTTTCCTCGATGTGTTTTGTACGAGATAACGATTTTTGTTTTTGATATATTGGTATAGTGCCTTACGGATAGAGCTCGTTAATCATCGCTCACAAGACTTGATGGCGGCAACAAATCCTATCATTACGTCGTAGATAATAACTATGAAAATTAAACAATTTTATGGCATATATTTTAAAATACGTTTTCGCACATATTTCTTAAAAATGTTTTCAATGACTTTATAATATAGTTTCGTTATAAGCTTAAATGTGAGAAGTATCCTCACATCTCAAGTTGTACTTACTATTTTCGACTGACAATGAAATAAAATCTTTAACTTTTGTTTAAATCCCAACATTTGTCCAGATGTATTGAAATATTCTAGAAGTTGTCCTGTTTTAAAGAAATGTGGTAAAAGCTATTTTCTAGGTACGTCTTCCAAGGCTTTTGAAATATTAGTACATAAAGCAATTTATGCTAACACTCATGAGTTGGTTAGCAATTTTCAGCATGGTTTTATGCAGCGTTGGTTTACCACCACTAATATTTTTTTGCTTAACACAGTACATTACCGATTCAGTTGATTCTGGTAGACAAGATGACATCATCTATACAAATTTTAGAAAAGCATTCGACAGACTTGATCAAGGTATTCTTTTGTGTAAACCTAAACAATTCGGCTTTTTAAATAAACTGTCTGAACTGTTCTCCTCATGCTTGCGGTGCAGTAGCCAATACGTGTAATGCCGTAAATGCATAACTTCATCTGATGCACCACAGGGTTCCATAGTTGGGCCGCTTCTTTTCGTTATATTTATCAACGACATTGTACATATCATTGATTTTAATTGTCTTCTATATGCAGATGATTTAAAAATTTATTGTGACATTAAATCTGTCCGCGATTCCCTTTAATTGCAACTAAATTTGATTAGAGTTAGTGACTGGTGTTTAAAAGATAAACTTGCCATTACAAAAACATATTTTCGATATAAAACATTCACGAGGGTTTAATAATATTAATCATAATAAGATATTCTGCGTTTCTGTTTTAAGTAAACTTAAATTTAATATTCCTGATCTCAACGAGGCACACTGTCTGCTTTTATTTACAAACTCCAAGGACCAACTTACTTAAATGTACCGCTTCATTTTGTTTATGCAACAATTATCATCGTGTTCAAGATAATTTAGATGTAGTATTAACTCAATCGATAAGTTGTTTACGCGAGAAGTAATAATGAGAAAAGGTGCTCTTGTCAAAAGTCGACAGCGGTAGCCATTTTTGAGTGACCCGGTAGAAACAAATCAATTTTCAATATTTTTGGTCATTAATTTGGCATTTTTTAAGGGCTTTTTAAATGGTCCTAGTTCCCTTTGGTGGCATTTTTAGACATACGTTTATAGGAACTTTTTTCTTAGAATAACCCAAGGATTAAATTTTTAAATTTTTATACGTATTTAGGAGATACTCTAGTTTTATACACATATGTATAAAAAAATTTTAACGTAGAAAGATAACCAGTAGTTAATTTTATACTCATAATACACAAATTACAGGTTTAAATTGACTAACTCCCTTGGTTTATGGCAGTAATAAACTAATTTATATTAATTGAGGTCAACCCTTTCTCCTTGATGAGACAGTTGTTTTAAATTTAAAATATGCCTGTAGGGCGTAGTCTAATTAGTAATTTGTGCTAAATCTCAGTTATCATCTAGTGGCATTAAAAAAAATCTCTGCTGATAAAATTATATCATGTATTTTTTTTAACATCTCAAAATATGAGTTTTTTATTACCTTAATTTGTTAAGTATATTTTGCTTTAATAGTACAAATGTGAAAACGTTATTTATATGTGCAAAATATCTATTTCGAATCTGATGATTAATTTTAACAATTTCTAAATGTTTATAGTTTAAATATTATTTTTTTTGTAGTTTTTTTTAAAAAAAAATTTTTTTTTTTTTTTTATTTTTTTTTTTTAAAATTTTTTTTTTTTTTTTTTCGTTTTTTTTTTCTCATTCTTTTTTATTTTTTTTTTTTTTTCCCCTCGGGGGTGGCTGAATTCCCCCTGCGGGGCTCCCATTTTAAAAAAATAAAAAATATCTAAAAAATAATCAAATATTCTGAGAAACATTTTAACACATACCTACTATTTACACCTTTGAAAACTCTGGTGATAGAACTTAACTGGCATTTTTTTTGAATAAAATAAAAATATGGACTTTATCTAACTATCATAATTATTGCGTAAATCGATGTATATTATGCAACGGAAAATATAAGAGCCAGTAATGTTAAAATATTTTAATAATTTTTTTGCTAAACAATTTGGCTTAAAAAAGTTTCAAGTGATTAACATTTCATTATGATTATGAGAACGATGTCTACCTCAAAAAATAATTAGATGGTCTATGTCGTCTTGAGATATTGTGTCTCAAGGTATCTGAACCTCTTCTCGTAAGTGCTGAAGTTCCATAAGGTGGGACCAGTAATCGGCCTAGTCTTCTGCTTGTTATGTTCCATACATGTTCGATTGGGGCAAGGTCAGGTCATCCTGTGGGAACATTCTGGTTTTTACGGCAGTATGTTGTCTGGCATTGTCCTGCTGGGAAAAGAGGGTTTTCCAACCACTGAGGATGCAATAACGCAACCAGTTCCAAGACGTGAATCTATTCTTGTGCATTCATATTCCTTTCTACAAAGACTAAGACCTGCTTCCATATGCTATAGCATCATGGGAGGGGTTTAGGTATGGACTATAAATCAGTCTGTTAAGTGCTGTCTCCCATTCCATACACAACTGAATATCTGATATTTCTCCACGTCAACGGCCAACGGCTATCTTGGAGTCCCCAAACAGAATTGGGCTACATCACTGACCACTCTCCAATTCTTCATTCCACCAGGTAAGTTCTTGGCACCACTCAAATCTTACCTCTCGTTGCCTCAAGGTCAGTGGCAAAATAAGAGGAGGTGGTACAATCGAAGGCCAAAGGATCTTACTTTTGATAAATAGACCTCATAGGTAGTCGATAAACCATAACACCTAACCAATTATTTGCACACCTGTTTGTGAAGAAACGATTATATACTACTACATTTATCTAGTGCCAACATTTTGTTTTTTTAAGACATTTTAACGTCAATAGAATACATGGAACTAGAATTAAAATGTCGTAGGTAGATTGTAAAATTAATTATTTTATATACTAGTCAAATAGTCAAGAGAAGGAGGCAACCCCAAACAGTTCTTATTTTGACTATTTGACTAGTCATATTATAAAACGACTTGATTTTAAGATCTGCCTTACTATAAGTCTTGTAGTAACGAAACACATGGGCTTTACCGAATGTTGTAAAACATTTTTCTCAGTGCACCTTATTTAAAAGCATATGATTATAAAATAAATCATGTTTTTAAATTGTCAGATTTATACCACGGGATTAGCACATATGCATATTTCTTATCCCTCAATCGAGAATAAATTTCCAATAAAATTTTATTAGGTAACAGGGGAATCGAACCGTGATGTTTTCTTATGTGTGTGTAGGCATATTTATTATCATATTTATCAAAGATTTTTTTAATCAATTTTTTCAAAATATCAGACATATATCCTAATATATTTATAAAAAATTTGTATACTAGTCTTTATAAATTCTATTTATTACTGAATTATTTATAATGACATTTAAAATATTTAATTTAATATGATATGCAGATTGGTTAGCTTCTGAAAGACCACTAATTTTACAATTTATAACCTTAGCCCATTTTTCGTTGAGCCATTCTTTTGAAAGAATTTTAAATATCGAACATTCTCAAGGATCCAGGGCAATATCATTGGCTAGTACATCAATTTTAATTTACGTGCCATATTATTAATAATAAATTAACTTTTCTCGATTATTTTTATTTATAAGCAAACAAATATAAAATTCAGAACAAAATACATTGCATAAATTGCAGTGTCAAATGTCAATATTCATTTTGATAAAATGTAATTTAGTAATGATACATTATTTATTATGATTTGGAGAATTCGTATACATGACCTTTAAAAGATTTAATCAAGTGAATGTATTGGTAATGTCTCTTTAATTATATAAATATCATCATTGTGTTCTGACAGATCTCTGTAAAAGTGACTGTTGTTACTGCATTCTGTAGGTTAATACTCAATACTTATCCATAGCATAATAATATAGTATTTGCATGATCCCAAAGATACAATTTTAATGGAGTAAGATTCGGCGACCGAGATCATCCAGCAATTGTTCTCTTGCTCCAATTGATATATCTTCAAAGGGATAGTAAACAAGACCTTAGAAACAGCTGCGTCGTGGCAACTGTACATCATGTTGGTACCATTTATCACATCAAATGTCCAATAAAACATTCAAGCAATGTAGGTAATTAATTTAATTTTCATTTCAATTTTCCGGTAATTCTAATGATTCAATAAAACAATAAATTTGGATGATCCGTCCAAATATGTAAACATGCAATCTATGTTGGAAATGAGAGAGTTCCATGCATGAGGATTTCTCTGGATCATTATTGGTAAGATCTAAACTTCAACTTCCAGGGAAGGTGGACTGGAACAGATAGGTGGATCTCACATTAGGAAATTTGTATGTGTGTAGTCATATCAAACATCTAGATAATTCATCAAGCTGCGGTTAGAATTAGAAATAACCAAAAAATATGTGCCATTGAACGTAGTGCTTCATGTATCTAATCCAATGAGAATAATTTCGAATAAGTTTGTGAATAATAATAAAATATTTACCACACATTTTCAGACAACCTGTATAGTATATCGTATAAATAGGCGGATATTAAGAACTGCGTAAAAACGGCAACAAGTCGACCTTCCCTTTTATTATTGGCATAAAGGGTTCTTCAAGTATAGCCGAACAAGAATATAAATTAAGTGGTAACTGAAGTTTATGGCGGTTGTAAAGTGCCTGAGGTTACACACATCAGATCGGTTTACAACCATGTCGTTAGATCATCACTGAGAAAGAGCTGCTAGAACAAGATGGCCATCAAATCGGATGTCTTCCATTTTATGACCTTAGAACTAAGCAAGGGATTTATCTTTATACCTCTGCGGGGGGATTATTATAGGTTTAAACGAGTTATATAAGATTACAAACTATAATCTTATTAGTTCATCTTAAACAATAAATCAGAGAATATTGTAGTTTTACTGTTGTAAAGTTGCCGAGTAGCAAGAAGTGCGAACATATATTTATATATTAATTAACAAATTTTACATTTTTATGCAAAGTTTTATTAAATAAATAGAATACCCAGTTAATTCCAAAAGTTTCCTGCCTGGAATTTTACTAACGGTACCATAGTTTCCATGACTTAATCACGATAATCAATATGAGCGATCCTGTAAATCTGAATATAGTATCATTATCATCAAATAAAGAATTGTTCTTCTAACAAAAACATCACAGATGAGGCAGAATATAGAAAATTAAAATTCATAAAAATGTTTTACCGAAAACTTGAACAATAAATATTTATGTTAAAATATCCCTTAAATAATTTACGCTGTTACATTTTCAAAAATAAATGTAAAGGTGCTTTCTTGTACTATCAGCGGAAAGGTGTTCGGGCACAGTAAAGACACTCAACGGATGCACCGATTTGAAGAAAATAGATTTTTTTCATGTCTACATATGCAAATTAGGAAAAGAATGTATGTAAGTAGACGCTATAAACAATATTTCCAGTGTTGAGAAATTTACTATCACCTAGACTATCTATATATTTACTATCCAGATGATAGTAAATTTTTTATTATCGTTTATTGATAGCCCTAGTTGTTATACATGAAAGAGCTGAAGATGTATGATAAAGTTTGGCAGTCCGCTACCTCTTGTAAAACTTATGTAAACTAAAATGAAAATATTTAACAAATCATTCATTCGTTTAGTAAGGCGAGCGTAATCAACTGAATGAGCCCAGAATATTGATAGCTCAAATCATTTTGCAAAGGGGCGTATTCAAAATAATGCGGAGTTCAAATTTGTTGAACAATACCCAAATATTGGAAGATTTTTTTTTAGATTGAATGAGATATGCAACTAGTGTTGCCGAAGAGTTAATTTTCTAGATGTCCAAGATCTGGTTTGATTTCCACAACAAGCTGCATAGCATTGCCTCTTTTTTTGTTAAACACAAATCCTAGAATCATTGGGATACTTTGTTACTTTGAGAGACAGTTTACCAACATTTACCAAGAGATGTTAACGCTATTTTTTAAGTATATAAAAATAAAGTAGAAAATACAAGGCCAAGGTTAATGTTTCACAGGTCATCGAATATTATTATTTATATAGAAAAATGACTATAAATTCTGAGAGTATAAACTAAAAGAAATAAAACTACATTATTAGACGAAGGAATGAATCTGAGAAATGTAGCAAGTAATTTAATGACAATTTTTTTGGGATTAAATTGCCCGAGATTAATGCCAGGTTATACAGCTAAGTAATATAGAATACTTATAATGTGCATATTATTAACTTATAAAGCACTAAATAAGTACGTTGAAGAAATATTAAATATGTAAGTTTTTAATATATTCGTGATGTTGGTGGTCTACATGTGCCACGTCAAGATTTATATTGGACATACTGTACTTTTTTTTTAAATAATAACTCCTTTCGTCGTGCGTGTTTTGTTGAAAAAAAAATTATAAACTTCATACAGTAGTTCCGTAATATTAAGTTTTATATATTCAACAGCTCTTATTTTAGACACTCTGAAATATTCCAATTATCCTTAAAATTTCAGAAATTGGTAATACTGCAACTGATGATTTTTTGACAATAAAAAGTTACTAAGCCAGGAACTAATCTTATAACTCCAAAAATAAAAAAAAAATTAAGTACATGGAGGCGTAGAAAGGACACGATCAAATAGGCACAGTTGGCCTCAGAGTCATGACCTGCGTAAGTTAAATATACAATATACATGTCTATGTATAACTAGTATATGTCATTATCTATTTACTTCTTATGTGACTATCTTCCACTTAAAAATCTAGAGGCCAAAATTTTAATATGACCACGAGCAACACCTGTTTACGATATTGCTCAATTTGAAATAATAAATATTTAGAAATGGTCGGTAATAACAAATTTTGACGTTCAGATTCTTAAGCGGTAAATATTTAAACATATTATTTAACAGTAAACGCGTTCGTGGAATGTTTAAAAAATAAATATTCGTTCTCTACATATCAGTGTGTATATCCTACCCACATCCTGTAATTATTAGCTTCATGTAAGGGCTATCCACTTCACGAAGCCATTCCATATCGTGTTAATTAAATGTTCTTTATAAAACTGTTTTATTCGCTTCGTGATCATTTAAATGTACATATGTATGATATACAAAACAAGAACAATTTTTATAAGTGTATAAACCGAGGGGTAGGACACTTCCGAAAATTTGTACACCTATTTATAAATACAAATGTACTTATGGTATTTAATTGTATTTAACTGTAATAATGACCTATTTAGGTATTTATGAGTGTATTTATTTGTATTTACATAGATAGAAGAACCTATTTTTTTCTAATATTTTTGGTTCTTTACAAGGTTCTTTAATTTAAAAAGCATCACTGTGAAATTGATCAAGGTAGGCATCTGGTGATACCCGGAATATAGCTTTAAAGTTAACGTCAAATGTTAAAAGAAGTGAGTTAAATTTTATTTTTAATCAATAGGTACATTATAAATACCTACACAAAACTAGGACAAATTTAGAAAACCCGCGAGGACGCCACAAAAAAGAGAATATATCCTTGGAAACTCGGACGTATGGTCACCCTACCCTGTACATATATCAGTTACTTTAAAAATAAATGTTAAAAGTATTCAAAATGAGAATTTGAATATTTAGAAACATAGTATGCCATTTAAAAAATATGACCCTCGGTTATGCCTTGTATACCTAGTTAAAAAGTATTTAAAAATACAATATCAGATTCGTAATCTATGAGAAAAGTAAAACCCCTCAATGAAAACATTAGGTACAGTAATAATAATGAACAAAATAAGGGGTGGTATAGAGCTGTAGAGTATACCCAAAATCGACGTCTCGTGTTTTCTAATCGGGAAAGAAGGCATTTAACTAAAAAACTATGCATGTATTTGTTAGACATTAACCTAAGAAACAATTGAAGTTAATAACCGAGATAATAACTA
This sequence comes from Rhamnusium bicolor, assembly GCA_029963845.1. Classification (NCBI taxonomy): domain Eukaryota; kingdom Metazoa; phylum Arthropoda; class Insecta; order Coleoptera; family Cerambycidae; genus Rhamnusium; species Rhamnusium bicolor. Next base: position 128,062 of record JANEYF010002597.1, on the reverse strand, counting down.
TAATCTAACAACACTCCTGTCTCGACACTATAATGAAGCTATTTTTTCCAACTAATACCCTGTTTTGAGTATGTTAATGGAAAGATTATCTTTTTCTGATTTACATATATCAATATTATTATGATTCTATTTTGAAACATTTACAAAAATATATAAAAAAAGTTAATTAAAATTTAACTCCAAATTTAATATAAGCAAAATATACGTATAAGTAATATTAAATCACGGAAAACTGAAGATCTCTCTGAAAACTGACAATTGTAGCTTATGTTTTGATTAAAACTTCTGAAGCTCGAATTTGGGACACCCTGTACAGTAGTACAGTAGCCCAAGCAAAACATAATGCACAAGAGATAATACCGAGATCTGAGAAATAATGTACAAAATATTGCAATATTAATTTGCGCCACTATACATAACATTTTGATACCTTATTGAAAACAAAGAAAATGAAGAAGAAAACGTAATTTAAAAAAAAACTATTCTTCAACCCACAAATTTCACCTTAACGCATTTGTATATATTAATTTTTTTTTTAAGGGGTTTAAATTTCTATTTCAATATACTTAGTAAGTATGGTCACCACGCATTTAGACAATCAACTGTAAAACACCTAGTAAAATATTAAATTGTTTGCAATTATGAAATGCAAGTGCAAATTTCTTTTAACTGAAAATATCCAACACTAAAAAAATCTTTTCCAGGAAAACAAAGAGAGCTTCTATCTTAAAGTAATAATTTCCAGTTTTCTTTGTAATATATACATCTAATAATAATAATAAACACTGTCAGCTTAGCTTTATTTTATAACAGGTCACTGGAAAATAAATAAACAACACCACTAAAACGCGACTATTACCTATAATTGCCGGCAGTATAATGAAATGCATACGTGAACATGTCTTGACAGAATTTATTAAGTATATATGTTGGTATTTAAATCTATTTAAATGTATTTAAATCTATTTAAATGTATTTAAATCTATTTAAATGTATTTAAATCGTATTTAAATCTATTTAAATGTATTTATTAAATACTTTTACAAGATTTGTACACTTTTTTAAGAAGTGTCCTACCCCTCGGTATAAACATAATAAATTGTACACCTCACGTAACTATCTGAACATTTTTTCAACCAGACAATTTATTTTATCCACTTTATGAAATAATTAATACAAATAAAAATAAAACCGGACGTATTTATTTATGTTAATTTTTTTAAAATTAATTAATTAAACACCACAGATAATACAACCCCCTGTATCCCTGAAGGTACTTCAAGGTACCCTTGTATGGGAGAGGGCAACACATTGAGAGACAATGGACACACACCCAATATCCGAGTATGTTGGGATTAATTTCTGGTTTTAGAAGAAATCCTAGTTCCTCGACCGCGGATTGAACCCGGGACTCTAGGATGAGAGACAAATGTCCTTACCTCTAGACCACGAAGCTACATTCTTATTTGTCAGTAAAATGAAATCTACTTGTAAAATGGTTCGAACCCCACAATAAACTGTAGGATTTTCTCTCTGCTTCCTAATACAAAATCCTAGATTTTCAAGGGGTTATTTCGGTGACCTAAAAAGCGGTTAAGAAAACATGTTAATAGAATAAAACAATAAATAAATTATATGGTTTAATACTGTGTTTCAATTTGGTGAAAATCTAGTTCACAAACTTCAAGCATCTAATGTGGTTCATTCTGTTTTGTATAGATCGCGTAATTTTACAACAATTTCATGAAGAGGAAAATTCAGTTTTTTCAGTTTATAAAATGCACTACACATTTCATTAAATTCTCATTGAAATATTCTGCTTTTTAGTCCAATAAAACGATCAGCCATACAATTTAATTTATCACAAATCATTCCATAGATTATATCTATCAATATAAGCTTTTTAAAATGTTTTACCAAACAACAAAAATTAATTTTTCGAACTAGAATCAATCAGTCGAACCACAAATTTATAGTATTGCACATATCAAACATTAGTATTTGATTGTATGCCCCTATTTTTACCACTTTTTTATTTTGCTCATTCAAAAATATCTGACCTTAGTTTGTCCCGATTTACAGTAATTTGCAGTTTTAATTTGCTCAACCGATTTTACCCGTTTTTTTGTTGGCATCATGGAGTGGTTATGTTGTTAGGTGCCTCAAAATTAAACATTGCATTTAGTTACTAAAATCAATCACAAATTTTCAAAAATTATTTCACAGAAAACAATTAAAAAAAAAAAGGGGGGGGAGGGGGGGGGGGGGGGGGGGGGGGGGGGGGGGGGGGGGGGGGGGGGGGGGGGGGGGGGGGGGGGGGGGGGGGGGGGGGGCGGGGGGCGGGGGGGCGGGGGGGGCGGGCCCCGGGGGGGGGGGGGGGGGGGGGGGGGGGGGGGGGGGGGGGGGGGGGGGGGGGGGGGGCCCCCCCCCCCCGGGGGGGGGGGGGGCGCGGGGGGGGGGGGGGGGGGGGGGGGGGGGGGGGGGGGGGGGGGGGAACCAGGGGGGGGGGGGGGGGGGGTGAACCCAAAAAAAAAAAGGGGGGGGGGGGGGGGGGGGTGGTTTAATTTAAGGGGAAAAAAAAAAAAAAAAAAGGGGGGCCACAACCCAATCCCCATTGAATAAGTAAATAATAAATTTAAAACAGGATTTTTTTAAATTCTTCTTATTTTACTGAGGGAGGTACAACCCTCGAATACGAAACTGGAGGGTACTTTATTGTTATACGAAGAACCCAGGGCAATATATCAGATGTTGTAACAAAAGATGCCAGTCGACTAACGCGAAACAAAAATGAGTCCCCATCCATACTATGCGAAAATTACTTGGATGGAACATATATTTTCATGAAACTGGTGGAGATGAAACTATACTATATTTACTTTAACTTTGCAGCGTTAGCCAGAATAGGAAACAAAATGCGTGAACTATAGATTTCGCTGCGTTGCCCATTAATAATATATTTATTGCGCCTGGAAATAAGCAACCTACAATACACTCGCTACTTTGACCATTGTAAATCGGGCTCACTAAGTCCAAACAGAATTTAGTCACTGAGTTTTTCTATTTTTGTGAGAACTCTAAGGTCAATAAAACAATTTTTTTTCAATGCTGTGAATAGATGGTATCTTGTCACACTAAATTTATCGTCACGTGTCAAGGCTGCACATTTATGTATCCATATATAATAGTAGTTGTGGTCCGATCTATGTATATTAAATTACCCCAAAATAAAATTCTCCATTTAGTACTAGTTGCGGAATCCAAAATTTAATTGTTCACCTGCTTAGAGAAAAGCAGTCTCTTTTGCTTCGAGCCTGACTGACGAATTACGCTAATTTCCGATCTGATAAGGTTCAAACAATTATAAAAGCACTTTCTTCCTGTATACCTTAGAGTGGATAAATAGTTTTAAATGATTGATGAATATTTCAAAAAACAACGTAGATTGTAGTTGGACTAGAGACTCATTTTTTCAGTTAGCACATTTACCACGTAACTTGAATAAAGCAAATAAATAAAAACAATAAAATATATTTACTTAAATAGAGATATTTATTTAAATTTTTCTCGTTTATAAATATCAAAAAATTATTATTTAATCACATTGTAAACAAAAACATTTGTATGAACGTCCTCGAGAATCGCATTCATTTTAAACAAAAGACCTGATATAAAGGGTTTCATATGAAAACTGTAGAATACTATTTTATATAGATGACATAATGAAAAAACTAGTTTGTAGTAAATCTATCTAAGTATTGACTAGTGAACTAATAAAATTTTAAATATCCTGAATTTGTAATAAATATTGAAATATTGAATTTGAAACGTAATTTATTTTCTTGCTATTGTGACGTAAATATTTAATAATTTAATAAGATACAGATATGTAGTTCTTATTTCTCCAGTAAGGGATTAATATAATTAAAATGTATATGTGTACATATGCATGCACATACCTATAAATAGAATTCACTTTGAAACAGACATTGCATTAACAGTCTTTTACTCAAGTACCATTAGTAATTGATATGAATTGGCAGATGACTTTTGTACATCTTTTTTTGTTTCCTTTGGAATTGATTATGAGGGGAAATATATTTTCCTCAGTGCACACTTATAGTGAGTTAAAAAAAAAAAAGTTTAAAAATAGTTGAAATTCTTAACAATTTAAATATTAGATATATTATTTTTAATTTATTTTATTTGTTTTATTAAAACTGCTGAAATGATATTAAGCTAAGATTAATTTAAGTAAGGGATCATAATGCTATGTCACTAAATTCAGTTGGACAATACTTTATAAGGGTTTTTTAATAGATCGCGAATCATGAATATCATCTTCAGCTAAATCATTTCCATTTTCGGAACCTCCAGTACAGAATGAGAATCAGTATCACAGTTCATCATCTCCACAGAAACATATCTCGGTGCAAGTGAGGTTGAAGTTGGTTGCTAAACATTTAGAGTGTAGACTGCATCTGTTCATCAGACATACAAACATTTTATCAACTGCAAAATGCAGCGGAGTTGTTTTTCCATCTACCATGTGCTTTCAATGTCCAACGGAATGTAGAATTGTTGGGTTCCAGATCATGACTTGGTAGTTGACTTTCTTATAATTAGGGTCGAAAGCACTTCTTGTAGGCGGCCAACTTTTCGCCAACTTTTCATGAGGTTCGTGCCTGAAACAGAGAGAAACAATTTCATAACCGTAAAACAAACAATGAACACTGTATACATTAGGTATATTTAGGCATATTATTTGTACCTAAATGTGGTAATATCCTGGAAAGCACATACTGTACGTTATATATGTTAATAAACAGATTTTTCAGGCTTGAAATGTAGGTACAAAATGAGACCTTCTAATTATTAAAATACGTTCAAGAATAAGGAAGGTTTTGCAGATTATACAAATTCGGTTTTTTGTTATTTTGACTATGTCATCATTAGCACCTGTCGCGCACGCTAAGTGATACTGTGGAAATCATTCCCCCATATTATCAATAAAACTGCCACGGAGCCGATTTTTTTTAAATTAAATGCTCTCTACTATAAAGGTGATTCTAAATTGAGTACCATAAATTAAACGGAGTGTAGATAAAATCGAAATAATAAGAAAACCTAAATAATTTTTTCCGAATATACTACTTTAACAAGATACAGGGTGTTAAATGGTCGACTAGTGAATCACTCATTTACTCATATCTTTTAACAGAGTGAATCAACGGAATTCAGTTTTTGTATACAAGAATACTTAGAAAGAGCAATAATCAGACAAACTTTCAGTGCATTCTCACAATCCAGTGCCGTACTAATAGGGGTCATGTAACATTTTATACTCTAGAGATAAATTGCGGTTAGGTTTTTTATTTTTCTTTTAATTTTTGTAGTCCCTGACATAAACACTACAAAAAAGGTATACTTGTTTAATTTGCCCAGAGGCGTCTGTTTTCGAGATATTTTCAATTACATGTCGCAGCATCAGTCATTATGTGATATAATATTTTGCAAATACTAATGAGAATTACCAAAAAACAAATTTTATTACCTAAAAACAGGTTAATTAAAATTAAGACTATGACAATAACTGTTCAGAGTGTCCTCAATTGACACGTATACACTCGCGCAAATGCTTCTCTAAAGAAAACATAATTCTGCGCAAATCTACTTGATATGATAATTGTTCAAAACTATTTTCTACCCGTAGTCTCAATTCTTCTACAGTATCTACTGGGGTTGCGTACGTTGTCTTTAATTTGACCCCTGACAGTAAAATCTTAACGGATTTAAATCCGGATATCGTGCATGCCAATGAATAGAAGCGTCAACTCCACGACCAATCCATCAATTTGGAAATTTGTCACCAAGTCATTGCCTAGGTTGTCTGCCATAATGCGGTGGGGTGCTATCGTGCATGAACCAAAGTCTGCGCCTAGTTCTAAGTGGAATATGTTGTATGAATAAAAAAAGTGTTTTCCAAAAAATTCGTGATATAAATTTGCATTTAAATTTCCAGGAAATATGTTATACCCGAGAATCTTATTGCCCAGTGTAGCAGCCCAAACCTTTATTTTAAATGAGTGTTGGTAATGAGTGACTTTGGTTGCTCGTGGATTTTTCTCTGCCCAAACATGTGAATTGCGCATGTTGAAAACCCCATTTCTGTTGCTTCATCCGTAATGATGATCCTTAACATAAAATTGGGATTACGATTATGCAAATCAATTAACCATTCACAAGACTCAACACGTGCTACTCTATATTCAGGCAAAATATCTTGTACTTGCCTCAAAGGATAAGGGTGTAGCTGCTGTTCCCTAGGCAACGGACTGAGAAATATTTGTTTGAGTTGCTAGCCGTCTTGTGCTTACTGTGGGATTATTATATAAAATTTCTAATACATCTTCCTCCTTTTCAACTGTTGATGCAGTTCGTCTTCTACCTTTGTTCAAATGTTGTGGTTTAACATAGCCAGTTTCACGACAACGACGTTCGACTGATAAAAAAAGTCCTATGATTTGGCACGATTCTATTGGGGAAACTTTTTGGAGAACGTGTAGCTGCTGCTGCTGCTGAATTTCCATGACATTCTCCTAATATTAAAAGCATATCTGTGTATTTGGCAGAAGAATAATTTGCCATTTTTATAAATTACTATTATTTACACACTGCTTTTATGGCAAGTGAATTTATTAAATGACAGCTGACACAAGAACAAATTTCAAAGGCACCTTTATAATTAAAAAATATTAAAATTGTATGGGGGGGGGGGGAGAAAAAAAAAAAAAAAAAAAAAAAAAAAAAAAAAAATAAAAAAAAAAAAAAAAAAAATATATTTTGTTTAATTTTGGGAAAAAAAAAAAAAAAAAAAAAAGAAAAGATATAAACATTTAAATTATTGTTATTTTTTAAAAATAAAATATAATAAAATTTTTTTTTTTTTTTTTTTTTTTTTTTTTTTTATTTTATATTTTTTTTTTTTTTTTTAAAAATTTTATATTTTTTTTTTTTTTTTTTTTTTTTTTTTTTTTTTAATAAAAAAAAATAATAAAAAAAAAAAACTTTTTATTTTTTTTTTTTTTTGTTTTTTTTTTTTTACCACAAAAAAATAAAAAAAAAGAAAAAAGGGAAAGAGAAGGTCCTCCCAAAAAAAAAAAAAAAAAAAAAAAAATAAAACACCTTTCCTAAATCAAAAAAAAACAAACCCCGACCAAACTATTTTTTTTTTTTTTTTTTTTTTTTTTTTTTTTTTTATTTTTTTTGTTTGGGTTTATGGTAAATTTTTTTTTTTAAAAAAAAAAAAAAAAAAAAAAAGGGAAAAAAAATTTGGGGGGGGGGGGGGAAAAAGGGAAAAAAAAAAGGGAAAAAAAACTCCCAAATTTTTTTAAAAGAGGTTAAATTCCCTTCAAAAAAAGCCACGACGGCGTATCTCTACGATGAATAGTTAAGGCGTTACAATGAATTAAATGTTTATTATCTACTGCGTACTGGTCAGCTATATAGTAGTCTAGTTTGGAACACCTGCTTCTCAAGAATGCTAGGAGCGTATATGTAGATACCCTCTGGCACAGGGCACTATAGTACTTGGTATTATAACTTTAATAATAATTTTCCAGGTCTTTGAGTAGCAATAAAAGTATATAATAATTATATCTAGACTAAAGAAGTGATAAATACATTTGCTAACGTTGTAAAAATAAGAAAATTATGAAAGATTTACAGCAAGTCTACTTTAAAATGTTCTGCGCAGGCGGCCATTACGCGGCATACGAGTCTGTTGATCGCGCATGCGCGGTTACTTGTACAGCCTGACTGATATACAGCAGAAAAATAATAAATATTTAACTCATCGTAACGCCTTAACTATTCATCGTAGAGATATGCCGTCGCGGACTTTCTTGAAGGGGATTTAACACTCTATAAAAAATGTTCTGAGCAATTTTTCTCTATCTGTTGCCGTTTTCGCAGCGTTTGAAGTAGAATATTCAGAAACATCGATTTTCATCATTTTCGCAACTTTAATTGTTCATAAATTAAATTCTTGCTCATATAACTTACGGCAAAATTGACCATGAGAATTCAAAAAACATACTGAATCGAATGGTATTGGTCGGGAATGGTTGGAAATTATCGTTTTGAAAAACCCTTAATTTGACTGGTCTATTAGGACAATTTTTATTATCGATGTTTAGTAAAAAGTAATTTCGGCGAATATTGTGCCCTTAAAGATCGCTACGTTCTCTTGCGTATATACTATTTTATGTTTTGTAAAAATAAACTAAGTATATTGTATTTTTTAATTTAGCCACTAATTATTATATTATATCCATATAGTTTTTTAAATTACATTTTCATGTTAAACATATCAGGACCTATAATTATTAATAGATTAGAAAAACTGTCATCACATGTAGTTTATTATTGCAGGTGTACTTTTGTGATATTTATTATAGGGTGAACAGTAAATAATGTGCACTATCACAATAACATACTAATTTTAAGAATCCATGTTGAGCTTTCATCATTTAAAATTAATAAAATATAGTATTTTATAAACTTGGAGCAATCTACTGGAACAGAATACCTGATTATTGTTACTGCAGTGTGGTATTGTTTAAATTGGTGGCGGAAAGCTGTAAATAAAATCGGGGAATATTATAATTCACATTTTGTAAAGAAACGTAATTAAAAATGAATCCGTATATTTTAAAAAAATTATTAAGTTTAACTATATTAATAAATTTCTATGGAGATTCAATGTATAAATATGTAATTTACCATTTGTTTTTATTTTTGTTAGACAAACTTAAGACATCCTCCCAACATTCATATTTGAATTGACGTTTTACATAATAAATTTATTTTTCCACATCTTTATATGCAACATGTGTTGAGAACTCGTGGATACCATAAGAAATTTTATTTTATTTTTTATGTTTATCACGTTTTAATAATGTCATCGCAGTGATTTGACCACACTTGTCGAGATTGTATTTATGTAGTTTCGCTTGCTTATCTACTCTTAATTTAATTGAAAATAATGATATATTCAAAAACCTTAATACAGATATACTTTATTAATATACTAATTTCTGTTTACCTTCTTTTCTATAACAGATTAAAAACCAATCCGTCTTCGTGAAGCGTGCCTATTCCTTAGAAAATTTATACTTATTTTGTTTATTCAGCTCATAAAATAATACGTATACAGGGCGTTTCATGATGAACTGTACATACTTCTAGGGATGATAGATATCCCTTGGCTATTCAGGAACGGCTATAGAAATTTGTCTGCCCTGCTTAATTATTGAGATACAGGATGACAAACTACTTTTTGGCCAACATTTCGTTTCCCAGAACTTCCTTATTATTTATCACAATTTGTTTAAATTTTATACACTTTTTAAAAAACTCCAAGATATTTATATTTATTTAAGTATTCCAATTTGAGATTGATGAAATTGTAGTATATAAATACGTAAACATAATCATTTCAAGTTGTTCCTAGACCTAGATAATTTGACATTTCTAAAGTTTATTGTTATAAACATCAGAATTGATGTAATTGTTCATTTAATCTGCAATTAATCATGCTTAATAATTGACAAATGAAGAATATATTGATATTATTAAGTAGCGGAAATATATATGGCACTTTTCATAGCCGGAAGTTATATAAAAAAATCCTATTTTTTAAAGAGCCTTTATGTAATTGAATTAATTGATGGTATATCATTGATATTTATGTGTTTATTTATATACCTGTAATATATGCAGCCAGCTCGGCAATCAGAATTCGGTTGTTGGCGATTTTTTAAAAATGGTGAAATATAATAGTGTAGGCAGTAATTTAGTTATATATTTAATTTGGAAGAAAAATTCTAAGCGCAATATATTTTAAAAAATTAATAAATTGCGGCTACTTGAATGTGCCGCCAAAACGGTTGACATCATATCGGTAGTTAGATATGACGTGATATGCAGTACAGAAGAAGAAGAACAAGTTCTCAATAAACAAATTGACCTCATCTCTCAAAAGTTAATTGGGCATTTAAGTAGAGGTATGTTCATTATCATTAGTGAGCAGTAATAGCATAAAAATTCCGTTTATTTGTGTTGGAGCGCATGATCTGATTTTGTTCATTTATTGTATTTAGCAGTCTGTATATAAATCAATAAAATCACCAATTTTCTACTTGAGATCAAGAGATCGAACGGTAAAATCAGAGCAGGAAACATAACCCCACTCATTTGGACAAAGAAATTGTCTAAAAAATATTAAGATATTATTTTAAATATGACTATGGAGTGCTACATCTGCAATCTGAAAGTAATTGAAATTTGTAAAAGAAAAATATATTTAGTTTACATTTCTATTTTATAAATGTGCATTGTCTATTGACAGTAATTAATGATTGTTCTCAAAGTTTCAAATTAAAAATATCCTATATAAAAAAGCACCTTTCTCGTGTTCGTTTGTGTCTTAAGGACCATTAGTTTTATCTGCTTGCAAGTAAACTTTCAATACAACCTACTCATATATGATTTTTTAAAATCAACTGTTTCTAGCAACACAAATGAGCAAACCTTGAGTGTTTAGTATTTGGTGTGAACTTTTCATTTGTTCTATCGTTTTCTTGTTATTGTTTATTAGTGAAAATCAAATAAATGAATCTCAGGGATTTACCTTGGATACCAACAAAATTCATGTGTGGAGAAAACCTCGATTTGTTAAAATTGACATTTTTATCCATATTTTCTGTCATTACTTTCACTTATTGGTAAATTTTGTAAATTTCCTGAGTAATTCATTTGTATGATTTTCAGGAATCGTTTTATCTTCTTCCTCCAACGCTAGAAACGAGTTTCTAACTTCGCAGCCGTCTTTCGTTGTTTTGTGATTAACTTCTTTGCACACTCCCGATGTGATGTCATCGGCGTTTGAAATGCATGTTTTTATTAATTGATATTGTAATATTATAAGGTTTTATTTTCAACTTTTACATGTTTCTAATTATTTTTCAAGTTAGTGCAACAACCGAATTGCGACAGGAAGTCGGGATAGATCTATGTAATATTAGACATAACCAAGCTTTTTCTTTCTCAGTAGTTAGCAACAACGACTGCGTGCGTAGAATTATTTTTGCGGAGCGATATTTGACATATGGCTCGCCAATCTGGGATACAAACCAATGTGTAAAGTTGAAGAAAATTATTAGTGATGGGAATAATCGAGATGTTTTAATAATTGACTAATATTAGCAATAAGTACAAATTTTACTAATTTTAACTTCCTAAGTTATTTCTTGTTTTTGTATCATGTGGGTGCATTTATTTGTAATAAATAGTATCATGTAATAATTTTTGGAGCATTTTATGTTTTATTTACTTTACAATTAGGTAACAATAATTACTTATTTAAAACTTAAGCTACTACTTTTAAATTATTTTACACCAAGTATGTACCTATTTATGAAAAAACCGCTTCGTTACGCCAATTATGGTATGGTTTACTAAATCAAATCTATTGCTGTACTCTGTTTTACAAAACAAGAATACTTTGTTTTGTATTACTTAAGAGAATTATGTAGATCCTATTCATCGTGCAATAATTGTGTAAAACTAATTTTCTTAACCACTAATATTAATAGGTACTACTAATTTTTAGAAGTCGTAATCGAATATTTTGAGATATTTAAATAATCGACTAATTCGATTATCGCATCATATCTTGATTAGTCCCATCCCTATAGCCTGCCTATGTCAACTATTTAGAATTTGTACTATTAACTTTGGTAGATATGGACCGTTCATTTTCTTTCCTTGTACATATGTAGAGACCAAATAGCTCAAATTTAACAGCCACGGATGCAGAACGATTATTAGATTTTGTGACCGTAGTGGTAGAAAAACTACACAAGGAGACCATAGGTGTTTTCCTAACAGAAAGCATTTTCGTCTGTGTTTTGCTACTCAACGGAGCATGGACAGTTTCTATCGTCAAAAGTGAAATATGTTATTCAAGATATTGAAGAACAAGAAAATATCATTAATATTGTTCGAGAACATGCAGATAATACAGCCACTTACCCGACGGGTACTTAACCCGTCGGGTAAGTGCAGCGAGTTTCTCGCGTGCGGGAAAACTTACATCTGCATCATACTCAAAAAGTGCAAGACTTGACAGGGTGATGGTATCAGTAAATTGCAATTTTGGCAGTGGATTATCACAGACCCACAATATACGGAACTTTATTGTAATTAATTCGCTTGGCCAAAGAAAACTCTCATGCCATAAGGAAAATCCATTCTCGACATAAGTTTTCAATGAATGTTTGGTGTGGTATGATTAATAACCACCTAATCAGCCCACATACATTTCCGGGAATGTTTAATGCGAGAGGAGGTTCATACTAAAGGGAAATACTTTCACCTGTACGAAGTAACTCCTTATTTTGCCATTGAAGTTAGGAGACACTTGAATAATTAGTATCTAAACAGATCGGAGGTGGAGGACCTCATGTTTGGCTGGTTAGTTCGCCAGATTTCCACCCCATGGATTATTTTTTATGGAAACATCAAATACACACTACTAACACAGAGTAGTGGTGAAAGGTATGTGAAACTTCTCATATGGTCCAAATGCTACTATCCGACCGACATCATAGATGTCTCTGTGGCAGATAGCGACTTGCGAAGCAAGTACTGAGAGCGGCGACCTCTAGCCCATGTGGACTAAACTACTGTTATTAAATATGATTTGAACGAAACAACTACTCAGCGGGCAAATACCCCGACCTGGATTAGATTGTACTTTCAAATCATGATAGATCGGTAGCCAATACTCAATTTACCTTAGTCAGTATATGACCAGCAGGTTGACCACTATCATTTGTCTGTTCCATAACCTATGGCATACTGAGGAGAACTAATAAGTTCGAAACCGGTCTACATCTGGTTAGGAATTGACAAATGATATTGGCTACCAATCTATCATGATTTGAAGATATAATCCAATGCAGGCGGGGTATTTGCCCGTATGAGAAGTTTCACATACCTCTCACCACTACTCCATTTACTTTAGTCAGTATATGACTAGAGGTTGGCCACTATCATTTGTCTGTTACATAACCTATGGCATACCGAGGAGAACTAATAAGTTCGAAACCGGTCTATGTCTGATTAGGAATTGACAAATGATATTGGCTACCGATCTATCATGATTTGAGGTATAATCCAATGCAGGTTGAAGTATTTGCCCGCTGAGTAGTTGTTTCGTTCAAATCATATTTAATAACGACTAATACTATTACATCTGCATAGGCCATATTTATTCGGGTACAGAACACATTGCACTTATGTATAGTGTGTCCGCTTACTGATGTAATAGATATACCAAAATATTTTAAGTTCGACTTTCATATCTGCAGCAAAAACTACTTTCTAGCAAATTTTACTTTTTTCAAAATCAAGTAGGCTTTGTCAACTAAGTTGAAAATATTTTTTTTTCAGGTAAAGTGTCTTTTTTTCTAAGTGATACATGAAAATGTTATTAAAAAAAGTTATCAGAATAGAAACTTATTGCTTTGTGGAAAATTTGAAAACGATCGGCCTGCTTTGATTTTATTAGCAAAACTTTTTATTTTGAACAACTATTATTAAAATGTACGTGTATTAGTCATAAAATGCATTTTATTTGCAGAGAAATGTTCGTTAACTGGAAAAAAAATCAAAATAGGCCGATGATTCTCAAATTATCCACAAAAGCATACGTTTCTAGTATGAACAACTTTTTTAATAACATTTTCTTGTAGCATTTAGAATAAGGGCACTTTATCCGAAGAAAAAGACTCGATTTTAGTTGAGAAAGCCTACTTAATTTTGAAAATGTGAAATTATGCTAGAAAATGTTTGGACTATTACTCCTATTGTTGCATCAATCCATGGACACATTGTATGTTCGAATCTGTTAGTGAAAATGTAATTGTCTATATTGATTAATACATTCAGACGCTAAGAGAGTATAGACATTATTTTTGATTTTATTTTTTGTTTTTGCTTGCATGATCTTCAGGTTATCGCATTTCAAAGACGAGCACGATAAATAAATAAACGAAAGATTTAAGCATTCATCAGGCACTTGTTTTATTAGAATAACAGCTTTTTTTTACGCATTCGATGGGCGTGGGATCAAAATACAAACATAAATAATCATCAAGATAATATGCCGGGGAGAGTAAATGGATTGTGTTTGGAGTCGGGATCAAGTGTGTTTACAAATTTTAAATAATAATTTTATAGTAGATAATCGGGGGGGTTTGAGGGTCGTTCCGAATTTTTTCTATTTTCTATGTATTATTTTTGTAATTATATAAGTAAATTGAATTATGTTTTATAATAAATTAGTTCTAATAATGGTTCTCGGGCATTGTTGTCTTTAAATACGTAACATCAAATATCACTGCACTAAAAAAATCCTAACGTGGCTTTAGTTGTTCGAAAAAAAAGCATCCATCTTAATGAGCAAGATCAAGGGTAATTAAAAATGCCCCCAATACCAATAGATGCCATGGTAAACCACTATTTAATATTAAAAAAATCTTAAGGTTTGCTTTTCTTTTGGTAACTATATTTAAAACCTAACTATTTTAAAGATTAATAATGTATTTTTCCAATAATGTTTGTTGATTTTTTTCTTTAATTACAAGATTTTAATTTTAAAATTTTCAAAGTTCAATGTCTTATTTGCCATTTTTACTACCATATATATATATGCCAAATGTTATGAAAAAGATACAATTTTTGTTTTTTTTTTTCGTAAATTTCAGTTCAAACTTATTTGCAGCATAAAAAACGTGGGCGCCTTTGTTCCCTTTACTGTCGTCAAAGATGTTGACGTTTTTCATGTAAATAGGTTTCAAATAAACTTCATATGTGCAAACAAAATGAGACTAGAACTTTTTTGGAAAATTTTTAAAGTAAACTTAGTTTGCACAGAGAAAATCAAACATTTTCAATAAAACTAATACACAATGAAGTTTGTTAATTGGAATAATATTGCATATTAATGTTTCTGTATTTAATTTACTATTAAATTAAAATTGAGATGACAGAATTATTAATGTTTACAAGAATAGTCATTATTCAATTAAATAGTCTTTAAAATAACAATTAAATTAAACATGTTTTATTTTCAAAAAAATAAATCTGTAAAGACATCCCTTCTCAAATCAATACAATTTTTAATGAAACTGTTTGTAATAAATACATTTTTCTGTGATTAAATTATCCCAGAAATCTTTAACGAAAGGGTTAAATTAAAATAAATATTTTACCATTAATTACATTAAACATGATTTATGTTATTTGTGCAGTTTATATAATTATGTCATAAATAATTCATAAATGCAGATAAAGTAGTGATTATTGCCTTCATTAAAAACAATTATAATAACAGTAATTCACATGTAACTAATATTTATTTGTAAAGTAATATATTTGTTGCCATCTAGTGTTGCACTTACGAACCGACTCAATATTTATGCTATATTTATAGCTCTCTTAAAAATTCCATATTTTATTAACAACACGAATTGACTTGAACGTAATTAGGATTAAATTTATTTATATACATCTCTTTAAAGTCACAACAATCCGTAAATAATTAATTATTATTTCCGATTTTCTGCAATAAATTTGTAAAACTTGCCACATCACACTGCACTGATTTAGTTGGGCCACTGACAATATAAGTCGTAACTCAACTACAGTTGACGATATTAAATTGGTTCTGAAGCCAACTAAAGTGCAGCCGTTAAACTGACTACAAACTTTATAGTTCGGTCACTAACTGGTAGGTGGCAGTTTTGCCAAATTCCTAGTTTATGTGGACGATGGCGCTGTAGACACACACAATGAATTTATTGGGCATGGTCATCCACAGAGGAATTTGAAGCATCTGATGAATTTATACACATTCAAAAATATATTCTGTAATCTTCATTATTTTCTTTTAGATATAATTCTGTAAGTTTATGAAAAACTTTTATTAATAGAAAAGTTATAGGTACCCAACACTATTTAAAATTTATCTAGTAGGTAGATACATACCTATATGAACAGGAAATTATTTATTTTATTTTTATATTTAAAATAACATTTACTTTATCAGACATAATCTATGATTGTCTTTCCAAGTGTTATATTTACGTATTATTTAAAGTTGTCTATATTTCTGATACACTTTTGACAATTTATTTAGTTTTAGATTGAAAATTTTCAATAGTGGATACATAGAGGTACACAAACTATTACTGTTTTTTTTTGTGAAATTACCTAAGTACATCGACTTTACTTTAGCAATAAATGTTCAATTATTAATTTTAAAAATCACCGAGTTAATAGTAAGTAGCCTATATTCAGTTGTACAAAGATCATTAGTTTTTAAGTTAACAGATAAACCCAAAATATTATTTAGATGCAGATAAAAGATAATCTTAAATTTAATTACACATATAAGTTGTTAGACAATTTATCTCTGTTTGTGATACACCTTTACACAATTTATTTAACTTAATACTGGAAATTTTCTATGGTGGATAGGTACGCAAACTGTTATTAATTACCTAAGTACATAGTATGTAATATATCGATTTTAGTTTATCAACGGCGCATTCGCGATTAATTGTCAGTTACAATTTTTAGAATCATCCAGTTTATATTCAGTGTTGTGCGAAGACAATAATTGGTTTTTATCTAGATATTATCAACAGATGAAACCTAAATATATTTTCTAGATACAGATAAAAGATAATCTTAAATTTGATTAAGATGATGGATAATAATACAAAATTATCAGGATAAATTTCAGATAACAAAAATAAAATTTAATATACAGATTTTTTTGTTTTAAGTGAGCCATTTTAAATATTTCGGTATTCTGGGTTAATGTCGTATTAGCGCTAAAAAATATTTTTTAAGAACAATTTTAGAGCCATATTTTTACAAAAAAAATTCTACTATTAAATCAA
This sequence comes from Rhamnusium bicolor, assembly GCA_029963845.1. Taxonomy (NCBI): domain Eukaryota; kingdom Metazoa; phylum Arthropoda; class Insecta; order Coleoptera; family Cerambycidae; genus Rhamnusium; species Rhamnusium bicolor. Next base: position 111,026 of record JANEYF010002597.1, on the reverse strand, counting down.
TGAAGAAACAAAAAAATTTAAAGTTTTCAATCACCTGTAATTATTTTATTTTAAACGAGGGGAAAAGTTTAGATTGAAAATTAATTATTGCAATGTTATATGTAATAAGATTGCTAGCTCAATTGTTCCTATAAGTTATTGGTGTTTTCTTAAAAGAAAATAATTAACTATAGTTGACTGATAACTAGGGCTGGGAAAAATAATCGATTAATCGAAAAATAATCGATTAATCGATCATTTGATTATTTCTTCTTATATAATCGATTAATCGATCATTTGATTAATCGATTATTCGATCATTTGATTAATCGATTAATTGATCATTTGATTAATCGATTATTTGATTAATAGATTATAATCGATTAATCCAAATAATCGATTATTTTTCAAAAACCGATAATCGATTATGACTTTTGACAATCGCCTAGTCTACATCCTCATTATCTATTTTTTTACTTAATACAATTATTATAGTATTATAGTCATATAAATAAACAGTATGTAAATAAAACGAAAATAACCCTAAGATGAATCCTACAGCTCCGTAAATTAGGGGTGAATACTCGATTAAGGCTGGTTAAAATCGACTATAATCGATTGATCGCTTTTACGATTAATAGATTCTAACCGATTTTCGATTATACGATTATTTGATTAATCGATTAATCAAATAATCGATTAATCGATTATGATTTTTGACAATCGCCCAGCCCTACTGATAACGAACTGCAATTTTTCAATTAATATTATTATTTCAATTATTCCGGTATTTTCCACTTGCTTTTAAGGACATATCAGTCAATGATTCCACTTACGGAATATTATCTTTCATCAAAAGTAAACTTTTAGATAAAAGTTAACAAAAATTTCACCTAAGATGAGATAAAGATAATTTATTGTATCGACATCTAGGTAAGATGAAAAGATAATCGTATTTTATCTAGTTGATTCATCTAGATAAATGTAGCTAAATAATGCACAACACTACCTATGATTTTAATTCGATTATTTTACACCTTAAGAAGAATATACTTAATTATTCTGCATTTTAGGTATCGATAATACTCACTTTATTATCTGAAGGAACTGAACATTTAACAAATGTTAACCTCCGTTGTCTTTAATTTCGTACTATTTATGTATCTGCATTAATTTTATAAATATTACATATTTAGAGTGTATTCAACATTTGGGCATTGGGCGTAAACGTGATAGCCAAGACGGACCCGCCTATATCTATATATGCATTCGCATTGCTATTGGACACTCGACAATAACAAGCATTCAAGATGAGGTAATAAATAAATCGATATCTTTATAAGCGGATTTAAAGAGGAGTTACATATTTTTTTGACAATATTTATGTACCTTGAATAATATTATCTTTAAAATAATAATATGAATCAGTTATTTAACGGACAATCTAACTAATAAATGTTCATAATTTTAATGGTTAATTGTTATATACTTTTAAATATATCTATTTATTGCAGTAAAAATAAAAACAATGACACTCTTGTAAAGAACTATCGTAAAATGTTAGCAATCCCCTCTGTTAGTGTTCAGGGACACTTGTTAAAGATTTGCCATGAAACGGCCGATAAAAGAGGAATAAAACGACCGCTTAGGGCCCTCATCTGTCCCATAAGGGTTTGAATCCAAGCTCAAGTTATGGGAAGGAATTCAATCTAAAAACAGTAAACAGCTTTTGTACTAAAACTTAGATACCTATTTTATCGCAGAGCAAGTAATCGATAAAACAACTTCAGAAATTTTTAGCCGTTTTGATTTTTGCAATTACCGTTGTAATTCTGAAAACAGAATTATTAATAAAATTTTCAAGTTTAAATTTTTTTTGAAACATTTATTTTTACAATACATTTTCAATTTATATATACCTTTTTATTTTTACAATACATTCTCAATTTATACCTTCCTCTGCTCAAAAAGATAGCAGATTAGTTAATAACATAATTAGTGATGGTGCGATATGCGTTGTAATTCCATGTCGTCAATTCTGGGTGAAATTAAAATAATTATTGAAAACAGGAGGCCAATTACAGACGGGAAACGAAACAATAGATTTTAATTAAGTAATTTCAATTCGTAGTCAGTAATGTTTAAGGTAAAATTTCACACCTTCAAACTTTAAGGCAAACATTAATTAAATATGTGTACAGTGGGCCATCATTAGCATAGTGTTATCATCATAAATTTAAGATGGGTATTATGCTAGCAGATAAGGCACGTTTTAATTTATATTATGTTTTAAGGTGTATTTAAGATATATCTTGGTCATTATATCTATTTATTATAACTTTAATAAATTATTCTACCGACGGACGGTAAAGTACATTATTTGTTTATTAAATTTGTTTAGTTCTACAACTCTTATTATAAACATATTGACATATCGGGTAAGATTATTATGGTGTTATAAGCATAACGTAACTAATAATAAAAATTAGTTGTTTGATATATTTTTTTTGCTTTGGAGCGTAAATAAACTTAATCCAATATAGAAAATAAAAGGAATTTAATAAGAAGAACGACAAGTAGTTGGTATTCTTCATTTGAAATGAATATATTATTCATGATGACAGACAAACATATTATTGTGGATACATCACATTTGAGTCCAATAAGTAATCGTTCACAAAAGTTTAATACAATGAGAAGCATATCTCTGTCCATAGTATTTAATTTTTTCGTTAGAAAATTGACAAGGCAGCTAGAAGGAAAAAACAAATTAATTTCAAACGCAAATGTTTCGACTCTATTGTGAAAATCAAATATACCTACAAGTTTACGTCTTTGTTCAGTAATGAAAATATACACCTATGTCTTCTTTTACACTGTGAATATCAATTAGTTTTTTTTTTTCGATTTAGAAATGCTTTAATTTATATAAAATACCTCAAATTAAGTTAGAAAACAATTGTTTTTACCTGAACAATTATTTCGATCATCACAGATATATATAAAATATTAAATATCCCAAAACTATGGAAAATAGAAAACATCAATAATACATTTTTAAAATCAGGCAGAAAACCTCTACCCAAATTCATAATGCTCAAAAAAAAAGAAGAAAGTTTATTCTGTATTTTCTGTCTCAGTTATACAATTGATTTTCTGAAAAATCGTTGAAACTTTTATTAACAAAGTTTTTTTTGAAATTAAAAATAAAGAAGTTATGGGGTGGTTCGAAATATACGTGAACACCCTATATAGTTTATGTATAATCAATTGTTAAAATTTAAATGCGTTTATTTTCGCCTAACTATATTTAGGTACTTTTATGCTGAGTTTTTTTGTTCTAATTGTTTGTAATATTACGTTTGTTTCAATTAAGAAATATTTAGTATTATTATACAGGGTGTTTGAAAAATACACAGCTAAAATTCGAGAGCTTACTTTACTTACCAAAACAAAAAAACTAACTAATATCTAAACGTGGAAAATAGATAGAAAACATTTTATACCACTATTGTAACTTTTTTTCTTATTGTTGGTATTACCTGTT
>JANEYF010002597.1:90000-102500 GCA_029963845.1 Rhamnusium bicolor | reverse complement strand
TATCACTTCCGGTTTTCCCGGAAGTGACACCAATCTTGTTATTTTAAATACAACAATCTGTATATTTCTGTCGATTTGGATACACGATAAACATTTTCTGTAAACCACCTGTACGCGTGAATATTATATATTATTATGAATAGTTTATGAAATTTACTGCATGCAGTAAGTATTGCATATTGGTAAAATCGCATTCTACATAAAATGTCTTGTGATCATTTTAAGTGCCATACCCGATTTTATTGCTTGATTTTTCATCTGGAAAAAAGTCCAAAAGTATACTTATTATTAGTATTTTTTGTGAAATCTAAAATCGAAAAGAAAAAGAAGAATCGAGCGCCAAATAAAAAAGGTTATGGCTGAGAAACTGGAAAAATACAAAAAAAAGCGCCCTCTATATAAACGCGAAAATGGAAATGTGATATTCCATTGATAATAAATGCGTATCACATTCATATTTTTCACTTCTGATTTAACCGGAAATTACCTCAACTTTTTTCTTTTAAGTGACATCCTGTATATTTAGTAAAAATATTCGGAGTTCAGCTATATATAATATATTATGATTAGTTCTCATATTTAATAAGTAATTGAGATTCAAATTTAAAATATCACAAATATACATTTTAAAACATTCATCTATGAAAACCAATTAAATAACTTATTTATTTAAAAAAATTTCCTAGATTTTATAAAAAAACAAATGTTCCTCAACATTACCACTTTGCTGTAAACAGAGGCGAACGCATTTGAGGAAATCCCCTCTCCATCTGCTTGAAGTAATGGGGGTTGTTAATAATAATTAAATCTATTTCTTGTTGAATTTTCAATTTGTTCAAACGCCTTTGCCTCCGTTTGTAGCAAAATAGTAAAGTTTTTGAACGTTTGTTGCTGATAAAATATTTAAAATTACTTTAACTTTTGAAATAAATAAATAATTTAATCGTTTCTATTTGTTTACATAGATGATTTTGTCTTAAAAGATATGTTATTGTTATTTTAAATTTAAACCTCAATATGCAATTAAATATGAAAGATAATATTAATATATTATAATTATATATATATATATTGCTGAAATCAAAAAGAAATTTTCTTTAAACTGAGCGTAATGTACAGGTTGTCTCACTTAAAATAAAAAAATCGAAATAACAACGGTTAAACCAGTGGAACATTACATGCCCATTTCTGCGTTAAAATTAATTTTTGTATTTTTCAGTCTTTTGGCCATAACTTTTTTTTATTTGACATTGAATTGTTCCTTCTTTCGGATTCCCCAGAAAAAAATACGTAAGCATAATTCTGGATTTTTTTTGACTAAGTGAAAAACCAAAATTAATTAAAATAACAAAATTTGTGTAACTGAAATGATATTGAGTTGTCGTATAGGTCAAAATTGTAATTTCAAAAATCCAAATCGACGGGTCGGAGCGTTTCTGCAAAAAAATGCTTGCCGACGCTCACATATGCCTTTCTCCAAATTTCCGTATTGTAACAATTTTTTTTTTAATTTGCAACCCCTTTTAGATCTGCATGTCTTACATCTGAGGAACGTAGTCTCTAGAGTTTTGCAGACCCCTTGAATTTCTGTCACACTACTTGTAAATCATAACCATATCTAATTAACATGTTTAATTTTTGGCACTGTTGCATTGTTGGATTGTTAAAATTCATAACATAGATTAATTTTTTCAATGCGATTATTGGAGTATTGCTATCGATAGTGTTACTTAAAACCAAGCGTTTTGTTGCATAATTATTCTACATTTTTTAATAGGTGGCTTTGAATAGATTTCTGAAGTGGGTTGGATGGAACCTTTGATGTGAAGATAACACAGATGCAGTGTTCCACAAAACACCATATCCTGCACTCGATACTCGTTTCGCCAATCATGGAGATGATTAAAACTCAGCTGGAGATTCCGATTAAAACTCAGTTTTAATCATCTCCAGATTAAGACTCAGTTTTAATCATCTCCAGATTAAAACTCAATTTTAATCATCTCCAGATGATACCAACTGGGTTGGTTCTATTTTATTATCTAAACTAGCAAGATACGGTGTTAGAGAAGTGGGTCACGAATGGTTTGTTTCTTATTTGTCAGGACGCATGTAGCAAATTAAATTTCACAACAATACATCAAGCTTGAGGAAGTAGATATTGGAGTGCCACAAGGTTCCATTCGGGGACAAACTTTGGCTGCAATACATTAAATATCTTCTAGGCCCGATAGTATCTATCGTATGCAGATGATACGAACGTCTTAATAAGATGTAGTAGTTTAAAACAATCTTAAAGTCTGGCAATTGATATATTCCATAAATTATCAATCTGGGTGGCTAAAAAATAAACTTTGTATTAATGCAGATAGAACTACGTGCATTCTTTTTAGAACGTCGCAATCAAAATTACCTAATATGGATTCCCTATGATTAAGTAAAACACGTATAACCAAATATACTGATGAAACAAAAATGTTGGGTATTATGTAATGGATATTAAGCTTAGGTTTGAGCACATTGACGCAGTGTGTTCTTAATTATCCAAAACTTGTTATGCCCTCTCTGTAACATCAAAACAATATAATAATTATATTTTAAGACAATTATATTTTGGATGTTTTTACAGCACATTGAAAACGGAATATGCACTGAGTTATGTGTAAGAACTTTATACGAATGATTTGTAACGACATAACCCCACTGGCGGACTACATCAAAGAAATTTGTCAAAATTCTATCAATTTAAACTGGAGTGATACTCCGCTAACAACCAACATTACATAAATTAGAGATCATAACACGCATTAAACACAAGTTACCATATCAGGCGTTACCCATTTTTACAACCAATTTAGATCCCGCCTATAGACATCTTCGACCAATTACAGAAAAATTCAAAAAATTTTCCTGAAAGTTAATTTTTCTTTTACTTCTTTGTTATTTTTTGTCAATTCAAATTCTTTCTTAAATAGTTTTTATAGTTAATAATGACATCTAATCATAACCTTTGTAATAATCATAATTTTTTTGAGTAAAAATTAAGTGGAGCTCATTCCGCTCTGATTATTGAAGTGTTTTTAGCAGGTTTTTTACCCCAATATGTATGTAATGTAGGCTATTTTTCGCGGCATTGCAGAGGAATTCTATTGTATTCTATTCTTTATCGCCTGACGATTTCTCTTATTTTTAAATCTTTTCGATCGATAATACGTTAAAATGTCCTTCGGTGTGTATATAATTAATTTTCGTAAAAACATACGGTCCATGGGTCGGAACTTTGTGAACATTGTAGGGGACGCAGCGTCTTTTCGCTGACGATTTAAAATGGGGAGAAAAAAAAAAAAAAAAAAAAAAAAAAAAAAAAAAAAAAAAAGAAAAGGAGGGAGGGGGGGGGGGGGGGGGGGGGGGGGGCGGGGGGGGGCGGGGGGGCGCGGGGGGGGGGGGAGGGAGAGTGGGGAAAGAACCCGACAGATCATATCTCTGTCCTGTCCCTGGGGCTGTGGTGTGTTTGGGGGGGGGAGAGGGGGGTGTTTTTTTCTTTCTGGGTATATAAAAAAATTTGTATGTGTGGGGGGGGTGTGGGGGGGGGGGTGGGGGAGGGGGGGGGTTGGGGTTGTTTTTTTTTTTGGGTTGTTTTTGGGGGGGGGGTGGGTGGTGGGGAGGGAGGATTATTTTTTTTGTTTTAAAAACTTTTGGGGAATTTGGAAAAGAAAAAAAAAAAATGCGGGGTTGGGTTTTTTTTTTGGGAAAATTTTTTGTTTGGGGGGATTTTGGTTTTCAAAAAAGGGGTTAAGAGGAGAATTTTTCTTTTTATTCTGGAAAAAGTTTAATTCTGGGTGAATATTACCAACGAAACAACAAGATCGCTGCTTCAAATGGTCTAAAACTGTTGGAGAATAATATAAGGAATGAAGTACGTGGTAAACAAATATGGCTAACTGTGGATGAAACCCCTGATGCAAGAATTAACAAGGTGGGCAAAGTGTTAATTTGAATTTTAAATCCAAAATACCCAAAGTAGTTTATCCTTATATAAATCTTTGGAAATAATGAACAAAGTAAATTTGGCATTATAGACCTTAAAGTATGAGTTTGGGGTTTTTGTTGCCAAATATTTCAAGACGTTCTCAAACTAAAAATGTCAGTAGCGCACTGATTGGCGCAAGCTGTTAACTCGGCGACAGGTCGTAGAAAACTGGTGCGTAAAGGGTTGCTTAATAACGAGGTGACCATTTTTTTGCGCCGCGATAGGCGTAGGAAATCGTGTGCATAAAAGGTGCCTCCATGATGGGTGAATGTTATGTATGTATGTATAATAATTAATGTCATAGTGTGTCACCTTGACTGTTAGACAGAAGTATGAGAAAATGTCACCTTGACTGTTAGACAGAAGTATGAGAAAAATGTACGTATGTTTTGCAAGAATAAGTACGCTACTGGATATGACGACGAAATTTGCGTTGAATGTCTGTCATAGTCCCTGCTGATTTTAAGAACTGAGGGGTGCGCTAAATTTATTCTTATAGCAATTACGGATTTAAATTGTGTCAGCACTTTTGCCGCGCCCGGTATGAAGAAATTTATTATTACGGTTGTAATAATAAATATATGGTATGTAACTTAAAAACCAATAGTCTGTTACATGCATTTTCAGTTTTATTACCCTCGTTACTTTTGCTTAACTAATAACAAATACAATGAATTCTTATATTAAAGAAAAAACATGTCTTCTTTCCTTGTAACATTATGTACTCACTTTAAGATTCATCAAAAGTCTAAACATATTTCTTGCATTTATGTTTCATTCGTTTTGCTTTAAACAGAGGAATTATATTCGCTAAATTATGAAATAATAAAGTGGAGTACAATTTCAAGTTGTTTTGATGTATTGCGTTGTAACAATTTTTCTTTTTTATTAATTAAAAACACAAAACGGTACCCTGGAAAAATATGGTCGACTGTCTACTGTCTAGCTTGAGTTATATCTCTAACAACACGTGACTACTTGGGAGAGAGGGGTTGATCAATAAAACATTTCCCCTTATTCGCCCACCCCCATCTACAGAAAGAAAATCGTTACGGTGAAGAATGTAATAAATGCCCTTCCACGAATTCGTTTTATTAGCTTTATCTGATACTTTTTTTCGTATAAAATTATGCTCAAACGATTTTTATTTTTACTTATGCAAAATGAAAACTGGGCCACTTATTTGTATTTACCAACAGATAAGTGGGTGGTTTTAGTTTTTCCAATATCTCGTATGTTGTTATTTAAGAAATATTAAGTTTAAAATTTTTAAAATGTATATTTTTTTATGTATTATACAGGGTGCTCCAAAAAGTACGGCAAACATGCAGGAGAGTATCCCTTACGTCAAAATAAGACCTTATAAAGGTGGGTCCTAGCTTCGTTTCCTAGATACAGGGTGTGCCGGATTATTAGAAAATAAATATTTTTCTATTTTAACAAAAAAATAATGGCTTTTTTAATTTTTTTTAAATGAACTTTAACAAAACAAGAAACAAAAAATCGTTTTTGTTTTTTGAGATAATTTTTTGTACTTTTTATTTTAAAATTAATAACAAATGACATGTCGAATATTTATAGCATCATGTTATAAAAGAATTAAAAATAATCTTTTTTTGCATCTATGTGCACATTAATGTTTACGATTGATCTCATATTAAAAATTTTATTTTGTCAGCATTTAGTATTTTCAAGTGATATTTCTACAAATATGATCATTATGATTTCTTACAAAAATCTAAGTTTTTTTTGGTTCTTCCGAAAAATTTGCATCTTTGCACATAGAAGATATTGTCCTGGTAAGGACGATATATTTCTAAGGGCCTTGCATTTAAAGATGCACCAGATTTGATTGTTTTTTTCAAAAATAACTCCCCCTCCCCAATAAAGATCAAACAAATATTAAGTGGATCAAATTTATTATACATCAAAAATTCCATGTCTTGGATAGTGTTTTCAAATTATTATATTGATACCGGAGAATTTAGTTTAATTTATTTATTGTATTGTCTATAATGAAGGTTAACCGTTGCAGAATTTGATATGGTAATGATCCTGATATACCAATATTTAGTACAGAACCACAGGGTTTCATGATTTTTTTAAAACTGTTTAAATTAATTGAATATTTTTTGTTACCGTCAGCTCATATAATTTTGTTCGTATTAAATATATAAAAATTTAAGAAAAAGTTTTGACCGTTTCACTTGACACTTCCATAATAGTGACCTTTAGATATTTCTACTATAACTTCAGTTAATGAACATTGTTTGCAAAATGCTTTTTTTTGATATGATTTTTTTTTATATATTTAAATAAAAATATCACACCAAAATACTCAAATTTGTCAGAATCAAAGTTGTACAAGAAGAAAAATTACTCTTCTTATAAAATGAGTTTAAAATATCTGATGTGGCCAGCACATAACTTTCTTGTACCAGTATATATCATCCTGATGTAAAAAAATCATTCTATTTAATTCTTCACTTACCGCAATTAAATTTTAATATCGTACCTTGAAATTCTTCATTAAAATTTTTAAATAATTGTTAGCGTCATCCGATACTGTCAATAAATTCAAGTCATATATTTTAATAATTTCTTATTGACATTGACATATTTGTAACTAAATTAGACATTTCAAATGTCAAACTGTTAAATTTACCCTAAACCCCATTTTATGAGATCAAATGTATAAAAAATTTAAGTTTACATCGGCTTTATTTAAGTAACTGGAAAATATGTATTATTAGCTTGACTTAGTAACATGATTTATAATCTTCCATCAAGAATATATTTTTTTTATAAAGGCAAATACAAAAAAAGTTTGGACCCGCGGACCGCCTTTCAGTTGGCCAATTTTGCTCATCATCGAATTTATCATTGTCTTTGGCCTTTAGAATATGTGTACCAAATTTGAAAGCTTTATCTTAAAAACTGTTGCTGCTATCGCGATACTACAGACATGCACACAGATTTTTTTTTCCTAAAGTTATGTTCTTTCATTATAATTCGTCGAGATTCGTCCAGAAATGCAATAAAAATTTTTAATTTTTTTTTTCGAAATTGTACCTTTGTTCTTTCATTCATTGTGTATCTTCTGGTGGTACTACATTCACCAAATTTAATGTGTCACCTAAAATATTGTTGCCAATCTTAACTGCCAAATTTGGGAAGTATCCAATTAGCATTTTTTGAGTTATCGCGGATACACACACACACACACACGCGCACCGACAAACATCATTCGGAAAATAGTCGGAATGGATTCAGGAGCGTTCAAAACGTATAAATCAATCAAAATCTCGAGGTCGAAAAATCACGATTACTATACTTCCTTATATTAGGTATAAGAAAGTAAAGAGGTGAGTATCTGAAATTTACTCAAATCATCTAATAAACTAAAAAAAGTATTTGAAAAATCCAGTAGGCTAAATAATTTTTTTTAGTGCTGTGATTTTACTTCAATTATTACCTTTTCATAATACAATTTCACAGTATAACTAATCGTGTAACAAGACAAACTATATAAATTATTACTTGATTCTAAAGGATGCACCAACTGATTAATTGCTTTGTCAGTAATAAAATGGTTCCTCATAATTCTAACTTTTTGGTGGGCACTGTATACAAAGCTTGAAAATAATTAATTTGTAATGCATGAATAAGTTGGTTTAAAAATTTATTAAAAAATTCCATCACGAACCGTGAAGCAACTGACTGCCTATGAATATGTATCAAAGATCCGGTTAAGAACAACAGAAAAAAAGATGGCCTTCACCTGAGAACTCACAGTTGACAGCAAAACTAAGGACCTCCTAAGTTCGAACATTTGTTAGTTTCTCATTTATTTTGGTTTTTCTTACAAAGATTGTTAAGTCATTTGCACAATATCCTCGCCGCTAAGTTTCGCGCATATCCAGTAAAGTATAAATATTGCTCCTAGCGGGAATCCAGAATGTGTCAGATGTGCTATCTCACAGCACATCTGGTAGAGGCCATAATACAATACAATGGATGATATTTTTGATATATACCTGTACTACCTGACCACGCACCCCTGAGGTTCTAAAAAATGGTGGATGTTCAAGCTCTGCCCACACGCGTTCATCGGATGTTTACATTTTACAAATCAATACGGTATGAAATATTCTTTATACACATCTTTTTTATAATAATTAAAATCAATTTACATTATTTTTTACGACTATGTTCTTTAGTACCACTTTAATTAATTATACGCTACTGTAGATTTTTATTATCTAATATCAATAATAATAATAATAATATCTTTATTAAGGACGAAGTTAACCTTACAGACATAGTTCTCAAATATTTAACCCTCAATCTACCAGAGTGGTCCAGAGTATTACAAAATGTTTTTGCAAGAACTATGAAATATATCTATGTATTTCTAACACTACTTTCTGAAAAAAAAAAAAAATTTTTTTTTTGTCACGAAAGTTGACGTTAAATTGGTACTATCCATTTTTTTTGTCCCAAATTTGATAGATTCTTTAGCCAAGGAAATGAACTAAAACTGTTTTCCAATTTATCTCAAAAATCAGCCATTTGGAACTATAAAATATTTTTTTGATAATGATCTTTGATAATCCTGCGTAAAAACTCTACGGTTTGGAATATTTCAGGAGCATTTTTACAAAGTTCGCAGCATTCTCGTCTCCATAACTTTTCCTCTCTATTTACCAGACTGTAATATGCTATGATTTTTAAAGCACCTCATAAAAATAATCACACGGCGATATGTCAGGAAAACTGTGTGGCAAGTTTACTGGTCTACTGTTCCATCTATTTGGGAATGTTTGATTTAAATGTTATCTATGAACAGCGCCAAACGGTAATCATATTACATTTTAAATAAAATTAATCCAGGTAAAGTCCAAAACACAAAACACTACTTCATATTGCCACTTACAAATAATATCCTCGGTGGTTATATAACATTTTTTGCTACATTTGTCTCATCTCAGATTTTACATAATGATAGACATCTTATTGCAGAACTTACAAACTACTACAGGGAATGATCTCCATGGGTAAATATCCAAAATCAAAAACCAACATCTCGTCGAAATAATGTAGTGTCCAAAGTGTCCAAGTGATTTACCAAAAGTTCTTAATAATCAACCTCATTAGGTGCAGTTTTATAGTTTCGGTTTTATTAAAATTAAAAGATTATACATAAGGAATGAGGCAAATACTAGAATAATGGACTAAAAGCCGACATCATGTATTTATTGGATTAAATATAATAATAACTAGATATTGATTGCACATAGTAAGCGAATTTTATTTTGAACTAGTTAATATTATACCCTACTTAAAAAAATTGTTATTAGAACATTTATGTATAAATTTTACAAAATTGTGAAGAAGATCCAATTCATAGTTGTATCATGTTCATGAGTTTATGAGCTTTTGATCTGTAAATGTGCTCATATTAAAGTAGCAGTTAAAATAACCATGATGTTAAATAGAAAATCTCAGATTTTAGTCCGTAAAAAATGGTATGTGACAGGATAGGTGTAATACTGCATCGATGCCATAAGTTATTACATTTTAAATATAGTGGAATAGCTGTCACTTTGGAATAAGAAAGAATATATCTTGAAATATATGGCCTGTAAACGAAAAATTGCAGGAATATTTGTCTATACCAACAAAACTTTATAAAAAATGAATTCAATTGTTGTTAATAATATCTTTGAAAATGACAAAAATAATTTGTCACAATATCATTAAAAATACATCACGCATTTTAATATAATGAAAGTCATTTTTAAAATATCTTCAACGTTTTCTATTTCAACGAGGCTCAGGCACGTAATTATTATGCAAGACCTAATGGGACCGATATGGTATAAGTCTCAAGGGTCAAGAATTACTTTTGCATACTTGTATGTTGTGTCAAATTGTCCTGAGATCCTATAAAATTATGAAATTTTGATATGCTGGCATTTAATTATTTTTGATTTTACTGTCCAGAATAAATTTTCTAAACTGTTCATTCAACTATGAATGTTCCGGTGGATGCCGTCAACAAAAACACTGAATTTTTAATAACAAACCATGTAGTTTTTGAATAAAACACTATTTACTTGCCGATAAACCTGATAAGTGGATATTTATGATATAAAGCGTCTGAAAATCCGATTGCATAGTCTAGAGTAAATGTTTTAAACTAGTGTCATGAAGAAATAAATACCATCAATTAGAATTGTGAGTCTATCGGGACTAAGAAGAAAGATAGTGGTCCCAAAGTCCCCACTCAATCAGTTGTGGCATGCCGAGTATCGAAACAAAGAAATTGTACTTGAAAAGTATTCCAACAAACTAGAGCGATAGGCATCATATCGAAGCTGGTTTTAGAATGTGATATTTCTTTAGGAGTAATAACTCGCTACAAGTCACAATCTAAACTACTGTAAAAGTTTGGTCACGGCAAATGCTTTTACGACTATCAAGGGTAATATAAAGAAAATGAAAAACACTATATGTAGTATTGTCTCAGAAAGGTGATACTGACAACTAGTCCCGTCTTGACGCCAACAGGAAATACAATACCCTGTTCCCCTTCAAGTTCCGGTTTTCGCCAATACGGCTCATGCTGGGATGCGGCCCTTGTTCCTGCTACATTACGTCTCCTTAAAGCCAAGGTGTCTGGTTTAAAATGCTAATCTTCACAAATAGGGTGCGCGTTATTTTGAATTATGGTTTTGTTTTACATTTTTATTGCGGTGGCATTTATAATAACGTTTTTCAATTTGTGCTCATATTTCCCAACATTCTACCCATATAATTTTATAAAACAAGCTAATAGCTTTCCAGGATGTATAGTTTCAATATGAAGCAGTCACGTCGTAATAAACAAATTTACAAAACCTTATTAAAACTTTAAAGTAATTTTTACAAAATCGTAAAACCACAATATATTGACATTCGAAATAGGATTTTCTTAATAGAAATTAATAAAGTAGACTAGAATCAACGGATCCTGGCATGCACTTCATCACAACTGCAATTAGAAACTACCACAAAATAATTCGTTGCCTTTGTCTATATTTGTTCTGTATATGAATCTAAACGGTGTTTTAACTTTTTAGTATGAAACGACATTGTCAGTGATGTCATATGATCACGCGTTGCTATATGTTTTAATTATTTTGGCAGCTTATACGCTATGACGTGCACGCCAAGATCCAGTGATCTTTATTAAAATGCAAACGTTGTATCAGTGTATTTTTTTTTTAAATGACATCCAAATTATTTTTTTAGTATTACGTTAATTTACAGTATGTTATTTACAGGGGTGATCATTTAAAATGCCTCACTCGATTTTATTGCTTGTAATTTCACGTAGGAAAAAATTTGAAAATTGCATACAAATTTTGTCTGAGGAATCCGAATTCGAATAGAAAAAACAATTGACCGTCAAATATAAATTTTGGCCCAAAAACTGAAAATTGGTTCACTGTACATTAATGCGAAAAGGACATCTGACATTCCACTGATTATAAATCCATAGAAACATTTTTCACTTCTTTATTTCAACATTTTAGCTCAATTTAAAGAAAGTTTCTTTTCGAATTCAATGTATAACATTATCATTATCTATCATATTTAATAAGATATTGGCTGTTAAATTGAACAAATATGTATTTTAAAACTGTCATCCGTAAACAAAAACATTTAAATGATTTATTCTTTGCAAAAATTAAAGTAATTCTATAAACTCATTTCTTTTTACAACAAATTTTCAAAAACGTCAATATTTTGCAGCAGCGGTGAAAGCGATTGATTCTCTCCCCATCTGCCTATAAATAATAGGGTTGTTAATTTTTTTCTTGTTGAATTTTTTATTTAATATGGTCAATATTTATTTTTGAAAATATTTCAGCGGTTTGTCTTTGTGTTATTTTAAATTTAACTCCCAATATTTTGTTAAATATGAAAGAAAATGATGATATACTACATAATAATAATAATAATAATAACACCACATGTAATGACAACCCTTTTATCCCCGAATGTCTTAAATGACACTCACTCGAGTGTGTGACATTAAGAGACAACGAAGGGGGGGGGGGGGGGGGGCAGGGGGGGGGGGGCGGCGGGGGGGGGGGGGGGGGGGGGGGGGGGAAGAAAGAGAGAGGGGGGGGGGGGGGGGGGAGGAGGGGGGGGGGGGGGGGGGGGGGGGGGGGGGGGGGGGGGGGGGGGGGGGGGAAAAAGGGGGGGGGGGGCCAGGAAGGGGGGGGGGGGGGGGGGGGGGGAGGAGGGCGGAAAGGGGGGGGGGGGGGGGGGGGGGGGGGGGGGGGGGGGGGGGGGGGGGGGGGGGGGGGGGGGGGGGGGGGGGGGGGGGGGGGGGGGGGGGGGGGGGGGGGGGGGGGGGGGGGGGGGGGGGGGGGGGGGGGGGGGGGGGGGGGGGGGGGGGGGGGGGGGGGGGGGGGGG
>JANEYF010002597.1:0-87500 GCA_029963845.1 Rhamnusium bicolor | reverse complement strand
AAATATTCTGAATACAAGAACACACATTTCAAACCAGAAACCAGTGGTAAAGAATCGGGTTGCATTAAAACCAAGTAAATTGTTCGTTCATTTATGTCTCATTCATATCGTTAGATTGATGAGAGAGTTGTGGCAAACGCATAGTATGGAGGTTTTATTATATTATTTGTATCTTCCACACGTGAAGAATAAAAAGAAAAAGATTTTCACTGTTTTTTAAATCATATTAAATAGACAAATCTATAAATCTTTTCAATTCTTTTAAATAAATATCACAATGCAACTTAATCATTTAAGGTATGTTTTTTATTTTAATTTATGGTTTTTTCTGATATATAGAAAAGATCATCTATTGTTAAAGAAATAAACTATTACCTATTACTAAGAAAGTCCCTCCTCTGTCAGTGTAAGATGAACTTGTTAAAAAATTGTTAAAATCAAGGGTGTCTTAGTTTAGTGTGACTTTTGAGTAATGTGTTTTTTAAAAAAAGTTTTTGATCGCCTTTCAGGAAGAGTAAAACAATAAATTTTCACTTGCTATCAGATAAAACTGACACTGTAGTTTCTAAAACTTAAGAAGGTACTCAATTGCATTCAACCAACCGGGAAATGAGAAGGCCACAGATAAAGAACGGTATATGGTACAAGGAAGAAAAGGGGCTGTGAACTTTTAAACCGGGACCGCTATAAATTGTTGAATACAGATGGCATTGCTGTCGCAAAGAGGCAAGCGGCATCTGCAGATAAAGTTGTTTTAGCTTCAATGCGACATTTTAATTCTGACATTTGTTTACCCAAATACTAAGACCATATCTTTAAAGATGGAATGGATAAATAGCGACACCAAGATTTTAAAACTAAAACTGTTAAAGGTTTTTGTTTAAATTTAGTCCTAGTATTCAATAATGAACGAAGTAAGGTGTGAAAAGAAAAAGCAATAAGTAAAATTTAATAATGACTTATTGCTATAAGCCTATGGATTACAAGAACCATGATTACGAGGCCCGCATAAATTCAAGGATTTGTCAATTTAAAATGGGGTTAAATAATTATTTATTACTTAGTCAATACCCAAAGCTTTAATTTGCGGGGCGAAATATAAAATGTTTTTATTAATTATACAAACTTTTGTGTACATTACAAAACAAATTTTATCATGGAGGCGCATTTTATTCTATTTGTACATTTATAAAATTCTGTATTTTTCAGTCTTTGAACCTAGTTTCTCAAGAATTGTAGAATTATATAATAACAAATCAAAAAATTTGCATTTAGGGATACTGTCTTTCGAAAACAATTTTTTTATTAAATATTTATCAAAAAAAGGATTAGCAATGAGGTTGTTTCCAAAAGCATCAAAACACACGACGCGTATTTCACCGATCAAGTTGGCATCATCTTGAGATGATTAAAAATTTTATTGGTCTCCGGATGATGCCAATCTGGTCGGTGAAACGATGTTGAGTGTAATGTGCAAGTGTTGTACTTGTAAAAACTACCACAGTATTCGATTTACATCAAAGTTCTTCAGAAATAATTTGTTTTGTCAATAATTTATTTCCGTTATTATTTTTGTTTTCATTTTTATAGTAAAATAATTATATTAGACAAGATACCTCCTGTTTGAAGAAAGTATGAAATTAAATCAATGTTTGCTCAGTGGGTCAGTGCTTATACGTTAGGCCAAGGGATCCCGGGTTCGAATCCTGGGTAGGGCATGGATGTATATTGATTTCTTAGATACCGAGATGGTAGCACTGTTGGTTAGAGCTTGTTGTGTGGCTAGTCAGTCGCTATCTATCTCTCCTGAGATCGAGACTCAGCTGAGGCATCTGGCAAATGTCGGAGGGAATGGTTGTGTGATGGAATAGCCATGTGCTAACTCCGCCTGGATCTTAATATAAATAAGACGTAGAAAAAATAGATAGAAGGGGTGGGGAGTTAGTACCTTGATTTTAAAAAATATATATGTATTTTGCTTTAACAATAATCAGTTGCAATAAAATATGTTTGCATATGCATATATCGCCTAGTCAGTTATTTTCAAGTTGATTGCAATATGCTGTCACTAGATGGTTTTGCAATATTTTATTTTAAGTCGCCGACTTATGTTAACTCGAATTCGCTACATCTGAACTTTTCATTGTGGATAGATCGAACTTGCTTCTTCCGTACTGATGACAGCGAACAGTCAGAAACCGGTAACTGGATGGCGTAGTGTGGTTTGCCCATATGGGATTTAATGATTAGAGGAGAATGACGTTTATAGCCATTTTTATTATTTCGTCTTCATAAAATATAAACCACATCAATAAAAAAAACTTTGGTTTGAGTTAAAAAACGATTATAGCATTCTGGGCTATACATTACGATTGTGTTTAGTATGGCTGTCATTTTCATAACAGAAAAAACAGAAAATAAAATGATTCCAGTAATATAACATAGTTATATTTTAAAATAAAAATTATGTTTTTCAGTGGCACATTGACATTAGTTACAACTTTATGATTCTAACTTGGCATTTGGAGGTGCAGAGAGAAAAAATATCACTAGTGTGGAACAGAGACGAACCAAACCGCTTTACAGTGATAGGGCGGGATTTAGACCACTGCGTAATCAAACTTAAGTGCCAAGCTAGAATTGTAGACTAGTACATTTAAACTAGTAGGCCTAGAATAAATCTATGAACATTATTGAAATTCATTACCATTTTTACTTTCTTATACTTAATATAAGGAAGTATAGTAATCGTAATTTTTTTCGCCCTCGAGATTTTGATTGATTTATATGTTTTGAACCCTCCTGAATCCACTCTGACTATTTTCCAAATGATGTCTGTCGGTGCGTGTGTGTGTGTGTGTATCCGCGATAACTCAAAAAATACTAATGGGAGCCTTCCCAAATTTGGCAGTTAAGATTGTCAACAACATTTTAGGTGATACATTAAATTTGGTGAATGTGGTACCGCCAGAAGTGACACAATGAATGAAAGAAGAAAAAAGGTACAATTTCGGAAGAAAAATTAAACATTCTTATTGCATATCTGGACGAATCTCGACGAATTATAATGTAAAAAACATTTGAAAAAACTCTCTGCATGTCTGTAGTACCGCGATAGCAGCCACAGTTTTTGAGATAAGGCTTTCAAAATTTGGTACACTTGTTCTAAAGGCCAAAGACAATGACAAAGTCGATGATGAGCAAAATTGACCAGCTGAAGGAGGTCCACTGGACCCAAACTTTTTGGTATTTGCCTTTACAAAAAAAAAATATTCTTGATGAAAGATTATAAATCATATCTACTATATCAAGCCAATAAAATATATTTTCCAATTACTTAAATAAAGCTGATGTACTCTTAAATTTTTTATATAACTGACCTCATAAAATGGGGTGAGGATAAATTTGACATTTGAAATGTCTAATTTAGTTACAAAAATGTCAATGTCAATAAGAAGAAATTATTGAAATATATCGCATGAATTATTGACAGTATCGAATAACGCTGATAATTAATTTCAAGGTTCGCTATTAAAATTTTATTGAGGTAAGTGAAGAATTAAATAGAATGATTTTTTTACATCAGGATGATATATATATATATATATATATATTTTTTTTTTTTTTTATATATATATATATATATATATATATATATATATATATATATATATATATATATATACTGGTATAAAAAAGTTATTTGCTGGCCACATTAGATATTTATAATAATTTTCATTGCAATGGGACAAATCGTAACCAAATTAGAAAGAAAATTTTTAAAACGGTCAAAAGGTATTTTTCCTTGTATTTATAATTTTGTTCAAAATACGAAAATTTTGTTTTTTATGGATACAATAACCATAAAATTGACCAACTTTTTTGTTATTTAAACGAATCTCTGTCATAGTTTTTGAAACGTCAGTAATAACGGTCAATTAAGAAAATAATCACTATTAGCTTATATTCTGAGGATATGTTTTTTGCGTACCTATGCGGAATAAAAATGATAAATTTGAAATAAATATAAACGCGTTTTCAACAAACATGGCAAATAACGTAATCAATGTAACAAATTATAAAACTAAATTTATCTGACTGCAAAAGAGTCCGCAAACTTTGAACATAATTTTTATAGCAATATCCTGGCCACTGATTTATACGTACTATCAATTCAAAGAGAGTACTCAGCAAATTTCATTCATCCATAAATTTTATACCAACCCAAAACTGCTTTTATGTTTGTATAGAAAGTTAATATTGCAATTCAAACATTTATAATATTGATGCATAATCTATGCACTTGTAATGGAGACAATATTTCATTACACGTTGTAGACATTTTTTGTTCTAGGACCATTAATAAACATAATAGTTATTAATTGTCTATACAATATTATATACAATATTAAAAAAAAATTATAAGTATAGAGGATTTCAAACATTTTTGTAAAAGTTATGGCGTCATCGACAATTTATTTATTTCTGATAGTGCCTTTTGAAGCAACTATTTTACATATGCAGCACCAGAAATTATGTTATATAACAATTTTTGTGGCACAAAAATTATTTTAGATGATTACGAAATTTTTTGTTAAATTCAATAAAATTTAAAAAAAAAAAAATTTCCAGTGTTGAAACAATTTTACCATTTTCAAATTAATATTTGATATTAAAAAAAATATAAAATTTTTTATAGTGCATAATGTATAAAAAAATTGATGAAGTTTTGACAGTTTTCTGTAACCCGGAATAAGCTAACTTTTTGTGATTTTACTTTTTTTAAATAGTTCATCAGCCTGTTTCAAATCGCTGTGATCAACAAGATGGTGCTCCCACACACTGCGAAGCGTATTTAAAATTATTTAAATAAGATCTGGGATACATGACATTATGTGGATGGGAAGAAGAGGAATTGTAAAATGGCCAGCTAGATCTCCAGATCTAACCCCATTCAACTATTTTCTATGGGGCTACATAAAACGTAAAGTTTGCATTAGTAAATCTATAAATTCAGAAGATTTAAAAGAGATAATTCGGCAGAAACTTCGTCAGATAAGCCCTCTTATCATTGCTAATGTTCAAAGGGAGTTTGTCAGTCAGTTACAACATTGTTAGGATGTGGACGGACCACTTTTTGTATATTTAACATGGGTTGAATTACTTTTCATTAAAAATGTTTTGTCTTTTTAAGGTGACCAACCGGAATTGCGGCAACATTTTAATTTTGTAATTTGATTTATCAGAGTGACTAATTTATACACAAATTTTCAATAGGTATCGAAAACAAATAAATTGTTATAAGTATAACATACTATAATTTTAAAAAATGAGCTCTATTAAATGACATTATTAAAAATTGTAGTTGACATTTAAGTAAATTGTCATTGATGTTGTAACTTTTACAAACATTTTTGAAAGACACATTTTCATACACGAAAAAAAATAGAATAATATATTTTAAAATCGAAAAATTTTTTTGCTCGCTTTGGGATGTTTTTATCGAATTTATCCATTATTTTACATAATACTAATTCTATTTTGGCCATTATCCGATTATTATAAACTATTTTTTGAAACTGTCTTAAAATGCAGTTGTACGTTTTCAGTAAGTACTTCATCATTTCTCCCTATCCTCATATTAAAGTTATTTCACGTGCTAATAGTAAATCTTTACTAAAACTCTAAATTTTTGAGGATTATTTCACAATTACAGGAAATCCACCCCTTATTTAAACTGTCTGAAACAACAAAATTCATCACGTGCTAATTCTGGAATCCGCATTAAGGTGTTTACGATTCCTGATGTATACGTGCACTTAAAAGAAAACTAATTGTTTGACATTTACAGCATAATGAATTAAGAAATATTATTAGTTATATAATAAAAATAAGATATGGAAACGGATAAATAATGGGCGTGTAGGAAAATAAAATGAGAGGCAACATGGAGAACGAAGTTTTACATCTTCATTTTAAAGTTGGTAAAAGTATGTAGGTAGAATTGTTGAGAATTTAAAGCGAGTAGGGAAAAGAAGAGATATTTATTTAGATTAAGTTGACATCTGTGGGAGAACGCCGTTACACAACATATTTTGTATAATTATTAATTTATGACTAACATACCAGATTTTTCGTTTTCAGTTGTTTTTTATGCTGTTTCTACAATGTCACCACTAAAGTGAAATACATGAAACATTGTGCCTACCATGGGATCGTTTTTTTATTTTCTGAATATAAGGGGTGTGGTGCAGAGAAACTTTTTTAAGAAGACATTGCAAAGAAATTTAAAGAATCATAAAAACATTCTTTCATGTTTTAGTATCATTTTATCTGTCTCTTTTTATTCGCTTCTGAGATGTTCGAAGCCATATTTCAAGATTTAAAATATGCGTTATGTTGAATGTCAAATGCAGACTTAGATTTACTTCTTAAGTTTTTTAAATAAATAAAATAAATAACCACTTTATATTTTCACTATTAATCATTTTAGTATGACGTGTATACTTATAATTTATTACTAAAGTTACATTTAATTTTATAGTTTCAAAAAATATTAGAGTTGTTCAACACTGGATTCTTGTAAACAATAACAAAATATACCGAAAATAAGTACCGGTCATAATTTTAACATAAAATAATATTCATTGTAAGTAATTATTGATGCAATAATATGAATTAACATATTAAAGTAATATTAATAAATAATTAATGATAGCTATGTAACCATAAAAATACGACTTGGTTTCACGGTGGAGATAGGAGAGGTGGTGTAAATACAACAATTTTTAAGAATTTTTGAAAACTGCAATTGCCAACTGGTATATTAAGAAATAAAGTCGGCATCACATAAAGACAAGAAAATAACACCATTTACATAAGACATACGTTAATAATTAATTTATCGATATACAGTGATTTCGTGTTTAAACAACTGTCACTTAAGATGTGCCTTAAGTTATACATTAACGTGGTCCAAAAAAAATACGTAAAGTTTATTTCCCTCTGTACTGTTTTATTTATACATATGGGGTACACATATTTAAATACACTGTACTGAATCCGCAATTGGCTGCTTGTGAAACATTATTAAAATTATTAAAAATAAAGTAACTTTTTGCTTTTAAATGTTTCAAAAATATTGTATTAAAACTCTACACGTGTTTCGGTATTTTATGCCTTTCTCAAGAGTATCATCTGTACTCTTAAGAAAGGCCTAAAAAGCCGAAACACGTGTAGAGTTTAGATAAAATTTTTTGAAGCATTTAAAAGCAAAAAGTTTCTTTATTTTTTATAATATATTTAAATCCAAAATTTCAGCTAAATTGATCAATATCCTGACAGCTTTTCTACACTGAACAATATATTTATGCAAAGCACTAAAATTAGTCTCAATGACACTAATTTTTGGACTAAAAACAGTAATTAACAGGTAAGAATTTGATGTTTTTGCAAGGGTAATTTTCCATTGAGGAACATAATTTTACAACAAAAATAACTATTAGTAGAACAAATATCTTCGAAGCGTTTATTCGCACATATTCGCACATATAGGTGAAGTATTTGTCAATACTCGTCAGTCATCAACAGTTACGTTTGTTGTTACATTCTTTACTTTTTAAAGAAAATCTTTTTAGATTCTTGTTTTGGATATTTAGATCGATTCCTCATTGCCACTTTTATTCTGGCATCTCAATCCTATCATCATTTATGAAGCCTTGGTCCTTCTTTGACTTCGCCATCTGAGTGTGGTACTTGAATCCTAATAATTTCAACGGCATAGCTGCTACAGACAGTAACTCAGCATTAGACATGTTTCTAACTAGTGGAGGTTCGTAGATATCTGTTTCGGTCCATTTAATCATCAGCTGCCACATTGTTGCCTTGAAGTCAAGAGGAGGTATCCTAAAGAGACGGACATTAGCTGCTAATGGTTTACTCCTTCATCTGGCTTTGGTAATTGCTTTAACAGCATCGATTCGTTCGGATTTCTGGATTGAAGCTAATTAGGGAAGGAAGGATGTTTTCTGTGTGGGTGAAAACGGCATTTCGTTGAATACACTAATGTACAATTTTCCTTTCACCAGAATCTTTCATCAATTTGTGTCTTTATCAAAAAGTACAAATTCTTGAGTCCGCTAAGTGCCTGCTCCTAGTACTTTATGGTGAACCACATGGGAGCACATAAATTTAAAATATATGGGGCAAGTGTAATGAGAAGATAAGAAAAATTATTCAATGGAGAGATGAAGGGTTAGAATGTTGACCGATTTAGCTGAATTTTTGTATTTAAATATGTGGACCCCATAAATATAAAACAGTATAGGGGGAGGTAAACAATTTGTGGGAAAATAGTCTTGAACCACCTTATTATAGATGTTGGATGTTATTAAAAAGCTATTTCAATGTTTACATATTAGCATTTAAAATTAACCTTCATCAATACACAAACGTACATTGTGTCACGTAAGTTATTGACTCATTTTTGCCATCACTTCTGGTGTCATAAAAACGACCTGAATTTTATTTTAAATAGCATATGGATATTTTTCGAATGTAATAACGCTATAAAGTTCTCTTTCTAATTGATGCCTTTCATGTACTACTTTAGGGAATATGGCTAAGGCTGCGTGGCTATTCGCATATTGTCATGTTCCCTAATGCCGAAAGATTAATGAGAAAAAACAAATCAGCAAACTTGATCTATTTGGATGTATATAATTTTGTATGAACATATACCTGATCGTCATATAATGCTTTTATCTACGAAATGTTAAAAAACTATTTTATTATTTTCAGATGTACCTACCACAAGTAATACCTACTTAAAATTAAGAAATGGG
This sequence comes from Rhamnusium bicolor, assembly GCA_029963845.1. NCBI lineage: Eukaryota > Metazoa > Arthropoda > Insecta > Coleoptera > Cerambycidae > Rhamnusium > Rhamnusium bicolor. The sequence continues at coordinate 78,657 of JANEYF010002597.1, read as the reverse complement.
CAAAGGCTATGAAAAAACTTACACTGTACTGAATTGAATAAGCGTATTTTTTATATTTGTAAATTTAAACCGCATTTTAAAGTTTTTTTGGTTATATTGAAAAAAAGGAGATCAACTTTTTTTAAAAAAAGTCAACCCTTATTAGGACAGACCTGTTTTAAATACCCTGAGGTAATTTTCAATTTACTTGTCACAACCACACAAGGGCTGTAGATACAAATATTATTTATAAAAAATTATTGTCGTTTGCGTTTTTATTTTTCTTGTATGATCTCTCTGTATGTACATTCAACATACATCTGTGTATCCTTAAAATAGGTCAATTACAGGTACAGTGTGCTATTTAAAAAATGAAGTATGATCTTTCGTCTTTCCAGTTTTCAAATTAAAACAAAAAAAATTTATAAAAGTTGCTTGTGACATTCAATACATGTAGTTACTTTGATATCATTTACGTATCCCACGTGCCCATTTTTTTAATACTCAAAGACAATTTTCCTTTAATGGTAAATCAAATTATTTAGAAAACAAATGCTGTACAACAATTTAAAAAAAGGCAACTTTGTACAGATCCTATCGTTCAAGAGCATCTTCAATATGTTTAATAAAACAATGAGGATTGCTCTTGGTAAGAAGTGGTAACAAATGCTGATTATAAGAGAATGAATTCTTATCCATAGATTCTCAAATAATTTATGGCCAAAAATAAAAGCATAGAACTAAGTTATACGTAGTATTTTGGTTATCCGGTATAATCGGTTTATTGTATGAGAAGACAAAAACATCATCTTAAACTATTACATAATTTAAAAAATTAATTATTATTGGTTTGAAAGTTTAATACTATCTTTACTAAAAATTGATTTGCTACAGTCAACGAAACAATTTTTTAAACAGTAAATCTTTCGTTTCATGAAAATACCTGCAAATTGTTAGAATCAGAAGATGCTATAATGTACTTTTTCAACTTAGATATAATTTGTCATTGTTAAAACCATACCGACAAAACCATAAATCATTGAATACACGATTAGCATGAAAAGCGCATAAACAAAAAAGTTCTAGAATGTGAATATTCCGATGCCAACCGGAAGACATATTGGATGATATACTGCGCAGCAAATGGATACGTTTCTAGCGCCTTTTTTGGTAACATATATTTTATGTAAGTATTAGTCTAGAGAAAATATATAATATAAATAAGATATGAAACAATAAATATTGAGGTTGAACATTTCAAATATAAAGTGAAGTTAAAATGCTGGCACCACACAGAGGTATTCGGCCTGTATTCAACACACATAATACCGTGATCGGAATGATTTGTAGGCAGCCTAAAGTATAATAAAAAAAGATAGAGCACAAATTTAGATAATGCATATTTCACAGACACATAAATCAAAATGTGTGCCTGGACTAGCAATTTCGCATATACGAATTCGAGAAGCCATTTCCAACTTTCTAAGTTATTAAAATAAAGTATTAAATAATATATTAATATTATTTATTTGAATGAAGCATTAAATAAAACATATTTAAGCGATATTTTCATTACTGATTTATCTATTTAATATTATTGTAATCGGGAGCTAATCAGTTTGTTACAATATAAAAAATAGAAATAATATTTTCATCACAAGTGAAATTTCATTGAACATCACCTCTTCAGTTGAAGGAATAGAGTATACTGTTGGTCTTTTTCACTGGGCAGAAGTTTTTCCACTGCATCTATTTTGCAAAGCTTGTTAACCACTAGATTAGCAGACGCGCACAGTTTCATCAAATCCCAATGAGATCCGCTACCTTCCAAGCCCAGGATAAATTGGGGGATTGTTCCGGCTTACAGTTGAGTAATGCCGCGTCGAGTAGCGTTTGCAGCTCGATATATCTGCCGGAGCTTCCATTCTATATTTAATTCCGGATTTATATTTGCCCATACATCCTCAAAATTTGATGCATTATTATACCTTGAAATATAATTTCGAGAGCACAATAAATCCTCAAGTTGGGTAGTGGTGGAACGCGATAAGGAGCGACGGATTGCCGCGCCGCCAGCGAGGATCACAAAACAAATAGATCAAGATTGGAAAGGAACCAACCCAGTTGCTGCGTTTTGCTGGTCTATGCATGTTGTTCGTCTCCCAGTAGATACAAATTCACTTCTTTCTCTACTAGACAGGAAAACCGGATGTTGATTGCGACAATCGAACAGAATATACGAGAAATGATATCGCTCCTCTAACAAATTGTTCACTGAAAGAATTGCCTCATCGATCCTGAATAAAACGGGAACATCTAATATATTAAACTATTCGTTGCACCTAAAATTTATCGAATTAAGTCTACTAGATTAGGTTGCAAAATACATTTCATTTTATATTTATTTTCATTCCAGATTTATTTTAAGGATAAGACAAACTAGATTTTACAAGCAATTTTATATTCGCTCATATATTTTGCTCCCACTTTGTATGTGTTTGACAATTAATTCTTGGAGTCATTGTATTCGTTCTACAGTGTGTGTAAAAAGTAAGGAGTAAATTCAATATTTCTTGAACCTGCTAATTTTTCCAAAATTAGATAGTTCTGTTTTAATTTTTTATTGCATATTTTCTCATATGAAAATAGTTTCTTGTTTTCCAACCCTACACCCCCAACGTAAAAATTTTAAATTTGATTTTAATTTTGGGTTTTTGAAACAATTGCAAATTTGTTGTATTTGTAAAAAAATTTAAAAGAACTAGGACAGTTTAGTGTCATTTCATCTGGTCGAGGATTTTTTCAATTTTCAAACTCTTCACTCCCAGTTACTTTGCCTTTTCTTAACGAAAATCGACGCTTTATTTTACCTCGGAAAAAAATATATTATTATAAACCGAAAAAAAATATCCCTAATTTATTATTAAAAAACATAATAATATTACTTTAACGGCTCGGTGGTGTAGTTGACTAGAGCACGCGATGGCAAGTGTGACTAAATAATCTCTTCATCGTCCTGCGGGTTCGAATTCCACCACTGATACTGGCAATGTCAGTGGGAATGGTTGTGTGTGCGTTTTTTCCTAAGCTTAACTCCTCGTCCGTGCAGCATCGGCTTTGGATTCAGGGGTTGTCTAATTTTTGTGGTATTTATATTTTATTTTTCAATTTACCATCCAAACAAATGACAGTATCATTAACAAAAGTAACATTAAAATTAATATTAATAACAGAAAGAAATCAACACAATGTCATAACAAGTGCTCAAACTGCTGCCCAATAACGGCTTGGCAGTACCCTAATATATGAACAAACGCATTTTGTACATTTCGAATCATTTCAGGTGGAGTTAAACGCATTTCCAGCTCAAATATTTTCCTTCATTCATCCAAATTGCGAGGTCGGTTTTGGTGAATATGAAATATGAATTTTGAGATGATCCCATAGGAAAAAACCGAAGGCGTTAGATCTGCCGGACATTCAATTGGCCATCGCCTACCGTTCCATCGATCAAGAAAAGTTTTACTAAGGTATTGCCGCAGAGGAGCTGCATACTGCGATGAAGTACCATTTTGTTGGAAATAAATTTCATCGCCAAATGCATTGGGCCTTTCATGGTTCGGGCAATTCGCTATCAATTCAGTGATGAAAATTTTTTTTTAACAACTGCAAGCTCCTTTAACCAGTTATGTTTTCCTCGAAAACGTACGGCCCGATAGTACAATTCCTAAGTATTCTAGCCTAAAATTGACATTTTGAGGATATTCAAAAGCTGTTTTATCTGAAAATAAGATATTCTTTTGGAACCTTTCATTATTATTATTATACAAATCTTGTAATTGTTCACAAAACTGCATACGTCGATCATCGTCATTTTTAGTAATCTCGTGTACGAGACTTACTTTATACAGATGGAATTTTTCTCTGTCCAATATGTATGTTCCATACGTAAAATAATTTGCCGTTATATCAGAAATTCTTCAACGAATTCAGATTTTCTTTAAATTCAAGTCTGGCTGATCGGTACACCACCAAAGCCATCCAACCAAACCCAACCAACCAACTAACTAAAGCAAATTGACGAAGTTGACTATAAAAAAATCAAATATGATAAACTATTCTGCAGAATCCTTTGCATGTTGTAGATACCATTTAATTAAAAAATATTGAGGTAGAAATTACTTTCAGTAAAAATGGAAGTTGAAGAAAAATTGCTTTAACTAATTGGTTTCAGATTTTTTACTTTCTTATACCTAATAGGTAAGGTAAAGAAGTATAGTAATCGTGATTTTTTTCGACCTCGAGATTTTGATTGATATACACGTTTTGAACCCTTCTGAATCCATTCTGACTATTTTCCAAATGATGTCTGTCGGTGCGTGTATGTGGATGTGTGTGTATGTGTGTATCCCTGATAACTCAAAAAATACTAATTAGAGATTTTCCAAATTTGGCAGTTAAGATTGTCAGCAACATTTTAGGTGACACATTAAATTTGGTGAATGTGGTACCGCCAGAAGAGACATAATGAATGAAAGAAGAAAAAAAGTTACAATTTCGGGAAAAAAAATTAAAAATTTTTTATTGCATTTCTAGACGATTATCGACGAATTATAATGAAAAAACATAACTTTATGAAAAAAAATCTGTCCGCATGTCTGTAGTATTGCGATAGCAGCCACAGTTTTTGAGATAAAGCTTTCAAATTTAATACACTTGTTCAAAAGGCCAAAGATAATGAAAAATTCGGTGATGAGCGAAATTGGCCAGCTGAAAGGAGGTCCACGGGACCCAAACTTTTTTGATTACAAAAAAATATATTCTTGATGAAAGATAATAAATAAACCATGTCTACTATATCAAGCGAATAAAATATATTTTCCAAGTACTTAAATAATGTAAACTGCAATATTTTACACATTTGGCCTCATAAAATGGGGTTAGGATAAATTTAACAGTTTGACGTTTGAAAGTCTATTTTAAGAAAACATTTTTTAAAAAATTGTAATGAAACACATCAAGGTACGCTATTAAAATTTAATTGAGGTAAGTGAAGAATTAAATAGAATGATTTTTTTTAGATCAGCATGATATATTGGTATAAGAAAGTTATGTGCTGGCCACATCAGATATTTTTATTTTGGTATTGTTTAATGTTTTAACTTTTGGTAAATATTTAGTGCTGATTGAAATTCTTCCATTTTGGGTAAATTACATCTGATAACACTCATAGAGCAAAATATTAGTAGGGATTTTTAAGCATACAGAAAATAAATGTTGTTATAATATCAGAACAATGTTTGTCAGATTCTACGTTTACGTCGTGTTTTACTCATCAGAAAAATGTCTTAAGGCTGGGATTTCGTAGAGGGAGAGGAAGTAGGCATTTATCTTTGGTCTCTTATAAATGTTTGAAAAACCAAACATTGTAGGATATTCAAAGTGGTATAAGGATGTTAATATTATTCTAACAACTATAATAATAAAAATTTTTAATTGTAATGAAACAAGACGGTTTCTTAAACATTTTTCTCAGTGTGTGTGTGTGTGTGTGTGTGTGTGGATATTAAATAAGAGATTCATTTAGTAACGCTTTTTAATCATTTCATACACGTATAATAATTTACGACAATTTTATTCATTAGGTGCAATTCATAAAAACCCAACTATATATTTGTTTATAGTGAATTTTTAATCAAATGAGTAGCGTTTAAAGTCGAGCAATATGTGGGTGCAACAAAAACGCAAGTAGACTTATTAAATTTGCATTTGGTGGAATTTGTGTTTCAAATGAAGTCAGTTAATCATGTTGCCGCTTGGCGGCGTACGGGAGAATTGTAGACACAAAGCCAGTTCAGTTTTCTGCGTTACCCACTCGGCAGCGCCGGCAGTAAATTATTGCATATTAATCTCTATGCTGCAGTATTAGTTACGTTAATTATACTCCGCCATATTGAGAGCAGTCGTCGAGATGAAGGCAGACCACAGCGAGGCAAGGCCGAGGAAGTCTGCAACATAAAAACAGCAACTTGTTTTAATTATTACATATCGAGAAGTAAACCTATAATGACATGACTGAGTTATGAAAATTTGTTGTTTTTACGATGATATGCACGAGTGTAATTATCAAAATTAATTTAAACAACAAATTACAGTGTACGATAACGTATGGCTTATTAAAAGCATAATAATACATGGTTTAATGCATATTGTAATTCTATTTAATTGAGAAATATTAGGGGCGCTCAGATATAAATTAATTTTGCTATTGTAAAGCATTTCGTTTCATGAGTACCTGTATGTACATTAAATAATCAATTTTATATTTCTGATCTAATATTATCCGGGGTTATCCTGGGGCACTTTGACAACTAACAGTAGAAAGGAAGATATGACAAAAGTCATTCTATATTTAATATTCTCATTGTTTGAATTATCAGTTTTTTAAATAGTATTGATACAATTAATATTAATCAATATCAGCATTATAAAATTGATAATATTTGCATTGAGAAGTCTTCAGTATTATGAAGATGAGAGATAAGTTTGAGAATAATTACAAAATTGGGTTAACGAACTTGTTATAGTTATCATTAATAAATTAATTGTGCCATAAGCAGAATACCAGATGCTGTTTTTTATCAGTTGAACTGCAATTTTATGAATACATGATAATCTACAGGTTGAAATTGTCAAACCAGGACAAAGTAAAAAAAACCTTGTCGGGCTCAAAGCCAAAATTAAAACACAACGGGAAAAATACAACCAAGAAGAAATCAATAAACAAAGTACAAACACAAACAAACAAACGAGACCGTCAAAATGTCGCTCTGGTTTAGACTTGTTAAATTTAAATGAAAATTACAGGTATGATGTAATTGGCAGAAAACCAGAGACACATTTGCAAAAAGATACAACATTCTTTCCTACATTAATACTTCATAAGCACTTAGACCTATATTCAGTCTAACACAAGGTATCAGATACAAAAACAAGCGAGTTATAAATTCACATTACATATTGACGAAGTTTGATAATCGAATTGGGCCTCATACATATCTATCCATTACTTTCGTCGGTATGCTGCAATTCGAATCAATTTCCTTCGCCGAGCATTGTAATCCCTTAATAGGTTTTTTGTTTATTATATCTTGTACTGCATTATACTGTTACTTCGTAGTATACAATTCCATTGTAATAATCTTGTCCAATATTCATCGATGAACGCTAATAACTACTCTCATTTTCAATAATTTTATGTCATTCATAGGATATGGGTATTTATTAACAAAAAAAAAACATTCGATTTTTATATTAATATAATAGTATAACACATATGAATGCTTAAAAATACGAAAATATATTAAAAACACTACTGCGGCCATTTTTTGCAGGTGACACCATTGCATAGCAAAATTTCTGTATGTTCTCTGCGAAGATGTATGAAACATTTCTTCCTAATTTCATCCTTCATGACTTTTTGCTGTGTTCATCTGAATTTGATGCAATATGACTAGTTTATAAATCATCACTTTGTAGTCGTTCTTGGGCGCTTTTCTCTCACCAAAAGAAACTAGCAAACTAGCAACAGCAATACGATCACAATCCAACTGCAAAGCGACTCTCCTCTAATGTTTAAAGCTAAAAACACATGAGGCAATGTTCCGCCGCTTTGTACTACATACACGAAGCGGTTTATCAGTGAGTGCAGAAAGCATCAATATACCACGTTATTAGTTCAGGTCTTGAAATCTGTTTTTAATTGAAAGTTTGACAGAAAAATAATATGAACACAGTACTATATTTTTGAAAAGTGCAAATTTGGTTATCATGCAACACCCAAAAACTAGAAAAACACCTGTCGTGTGAAGAGATATATTATTATAAACAATAGTAGTCAAATGCTTCGACATGTCAGTCGATCGACGGTACGTGCGGTTTGTATGTCGCTTGTATGGCCGTCTGAACAGCTCCATAAGTTTTATTTACAGCATCTTCCGAGACTGTAGCCGATTCGATGAATACCGCCCCCTTGTTGTGTTTTTAGTCTTATTAGTCTAAGGTTGTCCCGCACTAAATAGAACCCCAACGAGGTGAAACGCAGCGCTACGAAAGATTAAAATCAATACACCACGAGAGAGCGGCGAAGCGTAACGAAGCGCGACACGTCTAGACCATTTATTGAAGTATTTCTGTCTAACTGTGTAGTCATGTAGCGCTTCGTCGTGGTCGTGCCGATCTTCTGTGGGTGCTACTTTGTGATTTTAATCTTTCGGATCGTTGGGTGCACCTAGTATACAACATCCTTAAATCTGTTTGTTTCCATTGAGGGCAACTCGACTTCAACTGAGTCGAGTTGCTCTCAGTGGAAAACAGATTTAAATATTAGCGCAGTGTCGCTTTGCTGTTGAGTTGCGATCTCGTTGCTGTTGCTAGAGCTTTTGGTGAGAACAGCGTCTTAGCGAGATTCCACCAAGGCAACACGTAGCATGCATCCGGCCAAGTTTTCAACACGAAAGTTGAAGATATGCGTGCCACATTATTTTGCTAAATGCCACAAGATCATATCCACGGAATTCTACAAAAATTTTTGGTTTTTAGTGGTAAAAAAAATTGAAAGAACATATCGGTGGTGGAGAAAGGAATTTGTTTTTTTTTTTGTCTGGGGAAGATCTAGTGTTTTTCTAAGCAGTGCGCAACTTTTTAATCTTTTTTTTTACCATCGTTAAATCACAGTCAAACTGCTCTGCTAATTTACGATGTGAATCTAATTTAGTGCTGTTATATTTTTAATCATCAAAACTGCCAATTTTTGGTATTCTTCTATAAAATCAACTGTTTTTTCTTGAAACTACTCCATTTTGTTGCATTCAACATAGAATCCTTCGCGATATTATCGGGTCAGAAGTAATACTTAGCAGAAAATAAAATATACCGTATGCAACATATTGAAACGGAATGATAAGTGTGCTGTTCCCGGGAATTTAAATTTTGGGAATATTTTACCGGGAATACTCCCGGATACATTGCCTCCTCATCGGGAATTTAAATATTATATGCATTAATGCATTCAACATAAATTCCGGTTTCATGTACTTTACGGGTATAGAGATGTTAAGACAAGTAATTGAATTAACGGAATTAAAAATTTGATTCAATGAAACTCAAAGATAATACAACTGTAGTAAGTACATCTTATAATATAATATATTATTCAGCAAGCATGTAATGATGGTTATTATTCACGAGGGTAATCATCCTAGTGGATAATAGCCACGAATTTTAAAATTGTAACGTTTGACTTTGACGGTTGAAATTAAATTGCAATTCCGTGCATTGACAGACGTGTCATTGTATATTTATTGAAATTTTAATAAAACGTTTAGGAACCAGTGAATAATAAAATCATTGTTCACTAGTGAATATTATTTAATAGTTGTGGAGAAAAATAATTTTTGAAGAAGTATTTCGGGAACTTCCCGGATATATTTCCGACCCCGGAATATTTCCCATGGCACATTGCTAAACTAAATGTTACTATGTGTTAACTGAAACATTGTCGCATGCCACATGTTTCTTTTTGTAAAATTTAATATTAACATGACTTCTTTGTGCAACATTGTTGCATACAACATGTTTCCAAAATGTTGCCTGGGCGGAATCCCGATGATTTTATGGCATTTTTTATATATCTTAATATATAATATATAAACATATAGAAACACCACAATTAGACAACCCGCAAATCCAAAGTCGAAGCTGCACGGGCGAGGGTTATACTTATAAAAAACTCGCGGACATACAACCATTCTCACCAGCACACAGTGGACGGAAAGCCAAAAAGCTGGCCAAAATTAAAAAAATTAAGATTTTTTTTGAAATGGAAACGTTTTAAATCGTTGTAGTGGTACCCCTAGCATTAGAAACGACCGTTAATACCGGTCCGGGTTCACTACCTGAGAGAGGAAATTACTTATTGTGCAACCGTGCAGCGCGTCACTTCGGCAGCTCGCAACCTTCAAAAATCATATATTTTGTCTGCAGCGTAAAAATTCTCAAAGTGCAGTTTTCATAAAAAGCGATAGACAGTAAGTACAATTAAATTTCAGAGAATTTTGTATCGAGTGGGATTTTTGACAGAACGATTCATACTCCACAAAAAGTTCCGGGAACTTGTAAGACATTTTTTCGAAAGTGTAAAAATTAGTGCATTTTTTGCATGCGAGGTATTAACCAATTGGCGCGGACGGATATGCACATTGGCACCATAAGGGGCTATTTTGAGCGACGAAAGTAATTTAGGTAATTGATTAAAATTAATTTTCAAAGTCATTACACATTTTTTTCCATTCCCCAGATCCTATTTCCCGAAACAAAGAAACACAATTCGCTCAAAATGACTAATTTGACCGTATTTTTTTGAAATTTGGTTCTTCTAGCGACCCAAAAAAACGTACAAGTTAAAAAGAGTGAATGGCATTTTGTTGGGGGATTGCGCATTTTTTTTTTCAAAATTCAACTTCGGATTGTAGCGACACAAACCCCTGTTGCACAATTTCAAAAGCAACCTTTATTTGGGCTTTTGGTTTGCACTGTGGCATGGCATGCGGCGTGCCGGTGGCGGGATTCGAACCCGTGGAATACTGGACAGATTATCTAGTCACACTTGTCATCGTGCACTCTAACCAACTACTCCACCGAGCCGGCTTATATCATACATCTGCATGAAATGTAAATAACATAGTACTGCTCCTTTTATATTTGTATATAATTGTAACACCACCCGTGATTTTTATGTAAAACCACCGCATCGTCACAAATAGTTTACAAAATTGTGTAAAATATTCTGCTTTTGTAGAAGTTTTCTCAAATATATAGTATAATGAATATGTAAAGGTAAGTGTATCGCATATTAAAATATGACGCTTATGTGGTTTACGTTCATTGTCTCTAAATGAAATATCTGACTGTTGAGCAGTCGGGCCATAACTTGTGCGGGTAGAGCATGTATAACATGGCGATATCTTCATATAACGCAGTTGGACAGCTCTCGTATTTCTTGTATCAGTACTAGGAAACACCCTGCTGGTCCGCGGAGTTATATATTGCGTTCAACGATTGTACCTTGTAGTACTACCAGCTAGGCGCCCTATCTTACCATCTATTCCAGTCGGTTTATTTTCAAACTACTATTCTCACTCAATGTGTAAACTATCTTTCTATCATTTATACATACATCAATTTATTTTTTTCTGGATTGAATTCCTACATTTAAAAAAATATGTATGTGGCATTTTATATACTTAAGTTTATACTGAAAGTTAATATGACAAACTGTACTGTAATATTTTACTAACCGAATGAAAAAATCAGTAATTATCAGTAACGTAAGGATATTGCGAGGAGAATCATTTAGTTTAATGTGCAATATATTATAAAAGACAAATGTGGTCGCCCTAGTACAAAGCGAGCTGCTATTACTTACCAAAATTCAATTAAAGCAAGTTACCTGTTTGGTGGAGTTCTTCTGGGGATGTGGATTAATCTCCTCCTGTAATGTGTTCTAAACATGCGACCTTTCATATTGTTGAAAAAGTTTATTTTCTGTGCAGCAATATACAGCGTTCTACATCATTCAACAAATACTTTCCAACCGAGAATATGGTGTATGCTCTAAAAAAGTTTGTTCAGTCTTTGTTTGTGTGTATATAAAATGCACGATGTATGAACGGACATATCTTATTGTAATTTTATAGAGGGTTGATACATTTTAAAATGTGCTGAGTGCGCAAAGAATGAGCTATGTGACGTTCGCCGCCATACTGTCGCACCCCTTCCACTTACGCGACCCGCATACACATCGCATTCGTCTCTTATCTCTCTTCAAACTCAATAAATAGGAAACTGCACAACTCTTTTATCCATCTCAAGTTTTCTACAAAACTTTTTCATTTTCCTGAAGTTCGATCAGATATACAAGCCTTTTGATACCCTCTCCAGACGCGACAGGAACCACACAATGCTAGCTCGCCGTTTGGAATAAAAAACTTCGCTTGATTTGGAAAATAAAAACTTACGATATAATAAAAGAAAATCTGAATTTCAGTATAAATGGTAAACTAATATTATTCAGTTCTGTAGAAACAAAGAGGAACCTAATAATTAATAAAACTACAGGTAGGTAGGTAGGTTTATTAAATATTGAAAGTAAAAGATAAGTCATACTTTTATTAAAAATAAATTACATGAATTATGAAAAATCGCACTTTTTTATTGTTTTTAATATTAATTTATGAACATGCAGTGTGATATTCCGGGTCGAGCAGGACATTGCATTGTGGCATGTAAATGTTATATCATTTAGAGATGTAGTAAAGTATTACCTTAGTAAATTGTTGGGACATACCAAGCTAACATGAAATTAAACTCTAGTAAAAGAGAGCCAATTAGAAGTGGCAAGATAGTAGATTTATCCCCATGGCAACGAGTTAGCTGTCTCATAGTGAAGGATTGCTGGTCACATGGCTGCCTAGGGTAGTGCGATTTCGACCATGGGGGAAAACATGCCAGATCTTTCCAAGTAGCATGAGGGAGGCCCTCTCCGAATATAGATTGCCTACCGATAAACGTGCTTTAAAATTTTGTGGAAGTGAATTGTCAGCTTTTTTTAACGAAACGTTTAACAGGCATAACGTTTTATACCAAAATAATTGCTTCGGTCGAAAATATTTGAGCTTTTAAATATGTAAACACATAAATCAAAATTTGGCAAGTTTATATGTATTATTATTGTTGACCAACTTAGGCTGATATGAAGTTAATAAAATTGGCGTATAGTAGCTTTGAGGCTAATTGAGAATTTGTATGTGTTGTATCCTTAGCGGGGTCCTACAATTTATGTCTTTAGTAAGTTGGTTTATGGCTATTTTACAAAACTCGTTTCGCGGCCGCAAGATGTCTCTATCGTCAGGAGGATAGCTTTATGGTTATTTCACAGCAATTAGATTAGTCTGTTGTAATTCCAGTTTTTGTGCGATCGCGAATCCGCAACAGATGTCGTTTGACTTATTGTCTGCTCTTTTATTTCTTCTCTTTTCTCTAATATCCTTCCGGCATTATATCATTCTTATTATTAATCTTTGCAAGCGAGATACATTTAATAATATTCTTTTGTAATTTATTGCGTTCTTTTTTTATATATTTTTTACTTTCACAAGCCACATTGTGTGCTACATTTATAGCACCAATTGACCAATAACATAGTAGAATATACCTATATAGTTGGAATTTTTATTAGACATAAACGTAATGGTTATAGAGGACACAGAAAAATCTTACTTATGGAAATGCGCATTTTTTAATATGCTATATATGTATAAGTGTATAGATTTAAATACAATGATACAATGACGTTGCCATTATCTAAAGAAAAGTTTTATCATTACTAAAAATATGTACAGGGTCATCATGCGAAAATGTCTTTTTTTTGGAATAACTTGGTTATTTTTGAAGTTACAAAAATGTATAGAGAGACCTTCCTACCTAATTTTGTTCGCAGAATCCAAATTTATATTCAAAAAAACAATTGCGCATCGTGTTTAAAAAATACGGCATCTTACTTTTTTTTAATAGAACACCTTGTATATTTTAAAATAAATCAATTTTCCTCATTTTTCTGATTATTAAAATACCATACATGTCATGTTATCTTAAAAAATTTTTGAGATATTTGGATTTTTGTATTGATCAAAATAGAAGCATTTCTGAAATAAAGATGGAATTTACTCCTCAAAGTAATGTTCTTCAAAAATCAGTACCGTTAATTCTTCTTCTTTTTTTTTCAAAGGCAAGGGAATCATTAAAAATATTTTAATACCAAAATCCAAATATCTCAAAAACCTTTTTAGATATTATGACACGTATTTTCCTAGTTTGAAAAAAAAATTGGGGAGAATCGAAATAATTTAAAATATACAGTGTTCTATTTAAAAATCAATGTAAAATGGCACATATCTCAAACGCGATGCGCAATTATTTTTTTTGACTCAAAATTTGGATTCTCCGAAAAAAAAAGTTAATAAAGAGCTTTACACCTTTTTTATTAACTTAAAAATAACTAAGTTATTTCAGAAAAGGACATTTTCGCGTGATGACCCTGTACAGTGAACGATTGAATGAATTTTAGAAATGGTATAAATTTACAAAAAAAAAAAATTCAACATGTTGAAAATATACTTTTTTAAAACCGTTTATTTTTTTAAATGAGTTTGTTGGTTTTTAATTAATTGTTTTTTGTTTACCGATGTTTTTGCGCAAAAATAAAAAACAGATATCATGATTGACAACATTGTTAATTATTCGTGGCTATGACTGAAAAAAATATTACTTTCTCAATAGCTGATAATTGTTTTTTTATTATTAAATACAAAACTAAATAAATAGTTTTACTTTCAATTTAAACCCCCAGATCTATTTAAAAAAATGGTATTTACGTAATTACTAAATGATTTTGAGGATGTTGGCTTTAAACTGGTAAATGAATAGTTTTAAACTTAATTGTTATTTTTTTTTTAGTTGGAAAAGCAACGGATAATTATTTAAGGATCAATTTTAATCAAAATAACATTAATTTTACGAGAAATTCATAGCCTATTTATCTTCTGTTTCTAATGGTAAACAATTTGCTTTAATTCTTTAAATTAAGAGGGAATCCAGGAGGACAATTTTTGCACACTTGTGTAGAAACTGACGACTTATGTATAAATTTTTTAAATTCTTTCTAATTTTGTTCATATTTAGATATTACGAAAAACTGTTCGAAAGACAATAAACGAGTGGATGTTTCGGCGGCATATACCCAATGGGATGGACATTATCACCCATGTCACTGACGACAGTGACATATGGTTACTAGTATCATTCATTAAGCTGACAATTTAAAATATTAGTTAATTTCTAGCAGCCATTTATGTAGCTCCGATATGATCAATGGCTGTTTTCCCTGCTAGGATTTTTTTATGGTTGTGACAAATTTCAACATTGTAACCTTTTTTAGCTTAAATAATATATCTATACATAAAATTACAGGCAATACTGATATTTATTTTTTATATTAATGGAAAATACGACTGATTTGTTTCATAAAATGACACCAAATAAAAAGGTTAAATACGCAATACGCATCGGTATTGCCTGTAATTTTATATATTAAATGCATATGGTATATAAGATGAATTAATTGTTTTAATTTTTTGTTCTCATCTATAGAAAAAATTTTAACAGCGATTGAAAGTTTTATGTTGGTACGCCTGGCGACGAAGGAGTACTAACGTGGTCGTAATGACAAATTTGCCTCCATAATATATTTGGGCTTACTTAGTTTAACCGTTTTTGTGTGGTAAAACACAACCTATATATATTTTCCATAATAATTTTAGATTGTATCAGTAACATGTGTCTACTAGGAAAGATTACTATGGATATACAACTGAAACACAGATATTGAAGAACTAAATATGATCTGTATTGACGTGAAACTAATAATTGTTTTCAAAAATGATTATATGTATTTTACTAAAAAAAGTTAAATACAAATTAATAACTCTGAATTAAATATTCAGCCTTGTACCTATTCTGATGCAAAACAAGTTTAGTTTTTTAATGTGGCGCGTTAATTAAGTATACATAATATATACGTAACTTAAAGTAATGCTATTAATAAATAAACTTTAGTGAATTGTTTGTCATTTAATTAGTAGAGACAAAAAGACATTTAGTACAGGAATAAAGACAAAAAGAGGTACATTATGGCATAATCTCCTCTATTCGCATAGAATAGGATAATGAATGGTTACCTAAAATATCCTTGCTAACAATAATATGTGAATAAAATATATTTAATATTCATTCACAGAAATTTTTTTTCTAATTTTCGTAAATATGTTTTATTACATTAAGAGCCAGTTTCTTCACCTACCATTAAATTTACGTGACAAGTAAGTTCCATACAGATACAAGGAAATTATCTACGGGTAAATTTAAAAAGACAGAAGAAACTGACCATAACTGTAAGATTATTTTAAATATGTCGCAATAATATTTAAAAGAAAATAATTTATACTATTAAAAGGCAGCGTGTATTTTTATGGAATAAATATAAGCTCCACGACATATTTTTCACAAATAATTAAAATTAGCAGATTTTAGGCAAATAATCACCGAAAAAGAGCCGTATTTTCTATATTTTTTAAAGCAAATTAAAGTTATTTATTTAATTTATATCTTTATTCTTCATATCTGCATGTGCTTCATTTTCTCAAATTTAACACAAATGAATTTAAGATAAAAAAGAGATCCGAAAAATATTTAGAAAAAATATAGCAAGATACAATGTTCAAGACTTCTTGTTTTCAAGAAATAAGGAATAACATAGCTTTTTAAAAACATAAATATTTTGCGAAAAATTTGAAGGTCGTGTCAATAATCTAACCTTACATAATGTAAAATATATTTTCCTAGAAGCGATATACAAGAATGTGCTACCTTGAGTACGACAATATTTTTATGTACATATTACAGTAGGAGAGATAAAAATAAATGTTCCAGGTAAAACTTAAATTGTGAAGGTTAAAAATGTAACAATAAAAACAGTTATTTTTTAAAGAATATTTTATTTATTATATATTTTAACTTCTTTAGTCAGGTCAGTTGTGTTGTAAAGCCTCGTTTGCCTACCTGACAGCTGCTATACATACCATAAAAAATGTTTCATGGTTGAAACTAAAATAAGCACCCTAGTTTTGATATTATAATATTTTTTTCTGGGGTAAATGCATAGTAAAAACGACAAATTTATTGTACTTACTAAGAAAGTTTACGTGCAATCATTCTTAGAAAAAATCTTGAAATGAAAGATCAGTGTGAGAAACAGAATCATACAGCAGGATAGCACTAATTTTCTGTTTAAAACAAGAATTAGTTTACGCATTACAATCAAAATTATACTATAATTTTTAAAATAAACTCTCAATTTTGTAAGCCTCTTCGAAGCCGCAGGTCGTGACAATTGTCCAGCTGCAATGATATACAATAATTAAAATATCAAAATAGTATCTTTACAGGGTGTTTTTAAATTGCGGACTATAAATTAGTGTGAAGGTTTCTGCTTCAAAGAATCAGAAAAAAAATCATTAGGTTGCAAAACAATATCTGTAAATAAAAGTGACTTAGGAAAAATGTTAATAAACAATAAGGATAAAACAGAAAAACTACAAAAGACACGAGTGTATGAACTAAAATATAGTGACTGCGATGCTATATACACTGGCCAAACTGGACGAAACATAAAAAAAGCGACTTGAAGAGCATAAAAAGTCTATTGTAAACAACGTGTATAGCACCGGCATGTCAACACACTGTATAGAAAACAATCACTATAAATATGGATAATGTAGAATTACTTCATTCCGAAAAGAAAAGCAAAAAATTATACTTACTAGAAATATTAGAAATTAAGAAAGCTTCCAAAAATAAAAAAACGGTTACAAATGAACAACAAATATTCGCACCACATTTTAGATAAAGTAATTTAACTTTTCTAAAAAATTCCAAATCTTTCAAGCCATTTTTATTAGTATAAGTTGCCAGATGTAACATTCAATATATAAGCAAGGAACACAAATTATAATTTAGTACCTCTCATCTGTACTCTTGAAAAGGGCCTAAAAAGCCGAAACACGTGTAGAGTGAAAATATAATTTTGAAACATTTAAAAGCAAATTTTCTTTGTTTGTTTAAAATATTTAATAATGTTTCACAAGGAGCCAACCGCAGAATCAGTACAATGTATATAAACAAAAATAATGTAAATGTATATATAAAAATGCTTCTTAATGAAGCCACCTCCCACGATGCAGAAAAGTGCTTTTTTACGTATTTCTCAGAAACCCGTTGAGATGAGATTATGAAGCTTCTCACTTAATATTGATATCTTTATTGCTAATTCAATCCTTAAATATGATTCTACGAAGAAAACTACATAAAAATGGTACTCTTGGAAATTTGTTATAAATATCGTTTCCGAGAAAAATCGATTACACGATGTTAGTGTAGAATTTAAAACAGTGTCATTTTTTTGCCTCAAAATGGAGGAGATGACACCTTTTGAAGAATTAATAGATGTGCATTTATTTTATGGACGAGCAAATGGTAATACTGCCCAAACGAGTAGAATCTGTCAAGGAGTTATTCCAGATTAGCAATTTCCCTGCTCGTGTTGGTAAACAAGTACGTAATTATCGTACTTTTAAGGTAAAAGAAATTATTGTGGAAGAGTTCATTATATTCGAACAATAGAACTAGAGACGATGATTCTCGAGTTGCTAGCATTTCAAGAACCAATACAAGAAAAATAGCCGCGGAGAAAGAAAGCTATTCATCCACTCTTTGGACAGTATTGCATAAGCAGCAATTTCATCTGTGCAGATGATACAGACACAAATAATGTTCAACCTAAAATAATGTTTTGTCGATGGTTTTTGCAATGTGCTGAAATTATTTCTTTGTCACTAAATATCTTTTCACGGATGAAGAAGTATTTACAAGTGAACGCATAATCATAACAAGCATATCTGATCTGATGAAAATTCTCAGGGATTTGTACAGTCGACACCACAATAAATTCTCCATAAATAAGTATTCTTTGAGACCGGAGACTGCAGACCTAACAGGTTGAATCGTCGACGGTATCTTCAGTTTTTACAAAACGTTCTGTCGGGTTTGTTGGATGATGTGTCGTGCGTAACGAAATTAAATATGTGATTCATTCATAATGGCTCTCCGCTCATTTCAGTATTTTAGTCCAGAACATTTCCTGGCTAAGACAGGTATAGAAGGTCCTACAGACTCGCCACTTTGTTCATCTGATCTTGATCTATAGAATTTCTTTGTATGGGTACTCAAAATCTTTTATGTATGTAACTTCTGAAATGTTACCAAATTGGGGGAGAATCCAATAAATAATTACGAAATTATCATAAACAAATCTGGTGTTTTGAAGTGAAAAACAGTTGTAAAGAAATTAATATTGGACATTTTGAGCATTTAAATCTAATTGTTATTTATTTATGTTCAGAATTACGTGTAAAACATATTCGCAAGCAAAACAAGTTTAAAAAAATTTTGATCTTGAACACAAAGAGTAATTTTGTTTTTCAAAACGAGAAAGCCCACACCAACACCAGAATTCATGTAATTATGCGATGTTTAGTATTTTCGTGAATAGATTTCAATGAAAATCTATCAACTGTTGCTGTCATGCAGCAAATTTTTAGAAGCTGAAGAATATATTCGCCGTACATAATTAATGGAATTGGCGAAATTTAGGCAGATAAATACAGCCATATGCGTGAACAAAGTTAATCTGTGTTAATATAAAAACAAAGGTTGGTTGGTTATGCAACGGAGGGGGCGTGAATATAAATACCTGTCTGTAACAGTTTACAAAGAGCAACTTAAAATTTCATGGCTTCCTAAATATAGATACCCATATTCAAAAACATTTTAATCGACATTTTCGCGATTTTGATTTTCTTGTGTGCAAATTAGCAGAATAAAACAGTTTTAAAAGTATAAATAGAATGTTTATGTAATGCTTACTTACTTAATAATTAATTTAACTAAAACTTTTCAACAGTTACAATCATTCTTTATAAACGCTATTATTATTGTAATTCTTTTATTTACCTGATCAATATTTTATTGTATTTGTCATGTAAAAAAAAGGAGGATTTACTAATAAAAAATCGTTTCCACACAGTATTATATCGCCAATGAAGTAGTCTGCTCTGATAATTGAAAAAGCTATTTAATCAGTAAGTATGCTAGTTGACAGTATGTTTTTAAATCAATAAGTCTTACTTGATCGAGGATTTAATAGGCCCCATGCAAAAAATATAATTTTGGCATTTTTGGAATATCTACCTCATACAAAAAACCGTGTGTAAAAGATTTTTTTTATTTTGTCCCTTACAAAAGTTATTCAACATAAAGTGTGAATTAATTCATTACGCGCTCAAACACCGCCTGCCGGCAGATCGACCGGTGACGTCACAGTACAGGAACATCATAGTGCAAGTGTACACAAAGCATGCAAAAAAGTTATTAAATGTAAACAGGCGGTGTTATATTTTGTGTTGTGAAGGCTGTGAAATTTTAAATGAAATAATTACATATCTATAATGATCATGATCACTCCTCAAAATCGTTAGTTGCGTTTTTGTATGCGTGGAGATGTTGATGTGCGTATTTAAAAAAATAATATAGAAATAAATATGCAAAGGCGATAAAAAATAACATATTATGTAAAAAGCATAGCAGGGTTAACAAGAGGGATTCTGGGTTTCGAACGATTTTTTCAGGTTTTTTTTATGTTATTTTAGGACCCTAAAGAAGATATTTTCCATCGGGGAATTTTGTGTGAGCTTACTGAGTGTTACTGAAAATCATGGGACACAATGTTGTCAATTATCCCTTTTGGGTGAGACTCATTTTTAGCTAATATTAATTTTTTAAATAGATTTCAATCACAAATTCAAGGAGTTTTTTACTTAAAAACGATAAAGGGACGTCCAAAAATACTTTTTCTAAAAAGTACTTTTATACAGGGTATTTAAAATTCTCACACATATTTAACAAAGGTACCTACATCTAATCTTTTATGAAAAAAAAACCATTTATATGGATTCAGGGATACTAATTTCTAGGTAACTGGACGAGTTCGGACTGCAAGTCATTTAATTTTTATACAGAGTTGAAATAATTCGTATTAGCTACAGTTTTGCCCACAGTCAAAATATTATTTTAATTTTTATACAGTGTGATTGATGTAAATATTTGGGCCTATTTTTATTTTAAAAAACTAATGCATTCTTTATTTTTGATTAAAGCCATTAATTTATGTGCTTATTTTGATTTTACTTCTTAGTTAAGTAACTCAAGCCACGGAAGCTTCTGGTTTGTTAAATATAACGTTGTCGCATTGTGTTGGCATATAAATAGAACTTTTTACTTTACTTATACAATTCATACAAATAAACCAAAACACCCGCAAAGTCAAGGCCGTCCTCGGTTGATAAAAAAAAATAAAAATAAAGTTTATTGATAAATATTATTCATCATTGTAACATTTATTATGAGTAAAAATAAACGTTTTTATTATTATTATTACTTTAGTTAGCTATACAAACATATTTACCAACGTAACTTCTTCTAATCTAATTTATTTAAAATATATAAAAAAACACAACACATAAATTAGACAACCACCAAACCAAAGCCGAAGTTGCACGGACCAGAGTTACACAGTTGAAGAAAACGAGGATACACACACAACCAAACCCTTCGAATTTGCCAGAATCGAAACCGGGATTTGAACCCCGGAGTCAATAGGCAGTAAACCAGCTACGTTTGTCGCTTAACGCTCTGGCCCACTGCGCTATCGAGCTCGGTTAATATACAAGCTATAGATATTAAACTTACGTACCTGTTTGCTTTTACTCCTCTGATTTCTGCAGAAGAAAACAAAACACTTTTGAAAAAAACTACGATCATCATTGAATCAACTTTCGATAAATTGTCGGATTGAGCTTTGAAATAACCTCTTTTAGTCATGTTTAAAATTTATTAACAAGTCACATTTAAATAAACACTGCAATATCAATAGCTTTAGAGAGGACATAACCAAATAATTTCAGGAAACAATCACCCGTACTTAATTACTGCATGAACTATATAGGTGTCATACCGTTCATCATCGGGAGATTTCCTGGCTCGTGACATCGCGCCAAAAGGACAGCGTTTTTAGACACGTCTCTAGCATCTGATATTCAATTAGTAATTTAGGCATTTTCTAGGTAGAAATTATTAAAACAGATGATAATTGCTAATGTATAATAAGACTAATAGAATATGTGAATTAATTTGAAAAATCCAGCGAGTGTAAGGAGCCTATTCTATTTGTATGTGTAATATAAAAGCAATTATCAGTATTTTACGGTCAATAAGTAACAGCGTTTTGTTCAGTAAAAATTTGTATATTAGCCTAAAAAATAATGCAAGGACGAAACATTTCAATAAAAAAATGAAAGGAAAATTTTTTTGACAAAGAAAAAAACATACATAGGATTTCTCGACCACAAAAACTCTAAAAACGACATATACGATATTTTCAATTCATATCATTTGCAACCCCTAGTTCTACTTTATACAATTACTAGTAAAATAGGATATTTTAACCACAAAAACCCTAAAAACGACATATTACACGATATTTTCAATTTAACCCCCTCCCACCCCATCTTAATATCGCCCTCCACTGCTTTATGCAAACATATTATCTATAGTTAATAATTATTTACCGACTACTACCATAAAAAAAGAATAAAACTAGACAAAGTTAAAGAAAAACATATTCATCCCTACTTATCCACTTCCTGTGAGGGTATATTGCTCAAAAGCAATCCGAACCATTCTTCCTTGAGTTCCATATGTGAACCAAATTTGAAGTATCTCTAACCGATCGAACTTTATCCGGAGAACCCTGTGTGTTCTTCGGATAAAGTTCGATCGACACATAGACGGACAATTAATTTTTTAGCTCAAAATTATTTTTGATGTTTTAGGTATTGCCAACTTAGCAACATGCAATCTATCAATCGTAAATATTGCAATTATGATTTGTTCTATGAATCGATTAACAGACTTGGAATGTATTTTTTTTCATGTTATTATTTATTTATTTGTAAATTAAAAACAAATAATTATAACTCGAGGCCAATATTTTTTTTATTTAGTTAATAGAAATACTACTGGTCAAATTGCTTTTTCATTGTGAAAAAAAAAATACTGATGAAGTAGTTTTTTACTAGCCAAATCATTTTTTATATGATCATTGTGTTTTTTTCGCTGGAAAATAACTGATCAATGATCATATAAATGTTTTACTGGTCAGTTAGTATTTTTACACGAGAATAAGCACTGATCGAAGTATTTTTTTCCATTATCATTTAAATGTTGTATTATTATAAATATGCATTACATTCAATTTTTTCACAGAAAGCATCGTATAGCACTTTACCTAGTTGTCCTGGAACATAATTTTAGTCTCTATTGGAACTTACAGTACAATCTATTTTATACAATTTTGCTTCACTACAAAATATAGCAATATCTCTATATCCAGGAACCATGAACTATTTTACTCCTTATGTAACTGATTATATTTGGTAGCAGAAAGAGAGCTACATAAAAATGTTAATAAGGAAATAAAGAAAATCGAATGCAATGTTTGAATTGATAATTATTGTAAATGTAAGAAATACGTTGCAAAATCTTTAAATCACTGTCGTTTAAAACTACCTAAGTAATAACTATGACGATGCTTATGAAATAAAATAAACATGAACATGAACCGCTATAGGAACTTTGCACTTGTGTACTTCTGCCTGCCGGCCGTCTGCACCAAGAATCAGCGAGCATTTTGTTCTCTATCCTGGCTATCGCTGCAAAGTTAAAGTGAACAGGTATAGAGGGTTCAAATTCCTCTACCCGCTCTGGCAATATCGGTGGGAATAGTTGTGTGTCCGCATTTTTTCATTAGTGTAATCCTCGACCGTGCAGCTACGGCTTTGGATTCGGGAGTTGTCTAATTTCTTTGGTGTATATTATTATATTATAATTATTAAATCCTGAAGTTGCTATTTTAATGGACTTTCTAAAATAGTATGTTGGTTATATTTGTCTAATGTCTGTTTGGGCAAAACAAATTAAGTTTAGTTACAGATGTTGCTTTTGCTGATTGAAAGATAGCGTCACGATTTTTCCTAATTCCCATACAATTTTCAGTGTTTCTCCGTGGGGTGTAGGTAATTCTATCACTTTATCTTGGTGGTAATTAACAAGTTCGTGCGCATGTTCTGATCTCATGTGAAATCACCGTGTTGGAGGCCGGGAAATTGAATGAAATCAGTAATCAAGATTCCCCGGTGTAACATCTCAATAATGCCAGTGTATTCCTTAAAAAATCACTACGCCAAAGACATGCTGGCCTTCTTGTTAGCACTCCTGGTGCGCTGGAAGATAAGGAAGGTTGCTGTTTTGTGCTTCTGCAGTATTTTAAAGATCGCGAACGTCTCGATGCGATGGTAGTCGATCGCCTCTAATGATAAAGAGACTAATGCATTTACTTCTTAAGATTCTCTATTAACATTTTCAACTTTATTTATAAGATTACTAAATAATTAACGGTGCAACGTTGTACATCTCATCAAGGAAGTTTTATTTAAACGTACTCAGTTGGCATTCTAGTTTGCCTCGAATATTTGAATACCTTCTTGACATGGCCACCTTAGTTTCCTTAACTTGATGAAGCAAGTAAATTGATCTGTATCATGCTAATGTAGACTTGTTCCCTCATTAGAGATAAATGTAAATAATGCAGGCAACTTAACCTTTCCCGTGTCAGGCAGCTTTTGTTTGACGTAACATCTATCTTGTGTATACTTTTTAACCAAACAAAATAATAACATTTCCAAAAAAGCACTTTACAATTTAAAATTATAAGTAATCAAATGTAGTAGTTCGAACTTGACATTAGATACATATACAATATTGTATAATTAATAAACATTTAATACATCTCACAATTTATACAAACATTAGTATAAAACATTGAAATATTAAATATAAAATATTATAATAATAGAACACCTGAAACACAATTTCATATTAATCAACAGGTCTGAAACTAAATCAAATTAAAGTACAGGTAAATAATTAATTGTAAATTATTAAAAAATAATATTAATAAATTCTTATTTTAAAGAAAATGTAATATTTCAATTTCAGAGAATTATCTATCAATTTATTTATGTAGTTTTTAAATTAATAATTTTTCTTCCTTTGATGTAATGAGGTATTGGATAAATAATGTTAGCTCTAGTTACGTTTTCTTATATTTTTCTTATGTGATTCACATATTGCCATTATTTATCACTCTTGTATTTATTTCAGTGTATTTTGAGAAGTGGCGATATTGGTATTTTTGTATTAAAAAATTTTCAGTACCAACCAAAAAGGTTATAAATGGTGATTTCATATAGCAAAAAATTACCTACTTAACAAAAATATGTCGATTTCACCTGGTCCTATGACGAAAAGAATTGTTCATTCTAAAATATAAATATTTAAAAGTTATAGTGTTTATTATTATTATATATTAGATAACTGTATCGATAACATTTGGGTGAATTTAGAAGAACATTTTAATTTCGGTAAGGCTATAAATATGATATTAGGGATCGTCATTCCTAACACATTGACTACAAATAAAAATATTAAACATACCATTGGAAGGGATTATATAATTCAGAAAACATACACTATTTTTGAATGCTGATACGTGGAAAATGGGAGGACATACTAAAGAATGACAATATGCCAACACAAAATTTTACCCATTTCTTAGTAATTCTCTTTACTATTTTGAATTAGCATTTCCAGTTAAAGCAAAAATAATAAATATTGTTGAAGTTGATGTTAAAAATAACTAAAGGACTTATAATTTCTTCCAGAAAATTAAAGGATTTGTATCTGTTATCGTTGACAGATGATGATAATTCTAAGTTGTTTTATAATGATGTATAAAGGAATTTACAGACAATTATTAACAAAAAAAGCAAAGATATTGTATAATAATAACAATTTGGTAGAAAATTCAAAAAATAAACCACTAACAGTCCTGGGGCATTATCAGTTCCAAGAAAACCAACACACAATAAAATTAAAAGTTAAATATAAATAATGAAATAATAGTGATCATCGTATCGTTAGCAATCATCTAAATAACTATTTCGTAACATTCCCTATATACTGCTGGGAAATGAAATACGTAATCCACCCATACAAAATGTAAATAGTATTTCATTTTATTGTCAACCTGCAACTCATTTACGCATTAGGGTGGAACGAAAAATAAAGATTCTATTTTTCTTTTAGATTATTTTTGTATTGTAGTTTTTAAAAGGTGTATTTTGTAATCAAAAAAGGACTGTTCAAAAGCTGAAACGGATATTTTGGCATAGGTTTGTCAAGGGGCTCAGGTGTGCTTTAAAAATGCTAATTTTTACCATATTGCAAATTTTGTTCACTATTTGCCTTAAATATTTTACATAAAGATTTTGCCACAAAAAATAAACAAAAGAAATTAAACACAAAAATTTATCCAAAAAACATTCCGACATAACTGCAACTCAACTCAAAAGTAATGCGATTTTTAGATTATAAAAAATTCCATATCTCTACGTTTAAATCGATGGCAATGTATACTTCTGTACTTCTTTACAGTTTTTAAAACTACACTTACAGAATTCTACGTCAGATAAATTAGACTCTTCTTTTCTAAAAACTGTTAATTTATAGCACGCCCTTATGGCCAGAATATTCAACATAAAAGTGAGAGTAAAAAATGAAAACACATTATTCATCATAAATATTCTATGGATTTAATACATAAAATTAGGCGTACTAATGCGTATTTTCTTTTTATTAATGAGAAATATGAGTATTTTATTTGATGTCATTTTATGAAACTAAATAGTAGTATTTCCTAGAAATAAAAAAAATACGAATCTCTATTACCTATAACTTTATATATAAGGTAAAAATTAGGTGCAAAAAATTTACCGGACTGCTTGCTTCTTGTCAGTCCGTCTCTGAATATACATTTTTGTATTACTATTTTACAAATTAATCAAAATTCATGAATTTTAAAAAATTTCGAATGCTTTACACATGATTGAAAACCGTTTTATTTCTTACATAATAGACAACATTAGATAAATTTAGTTATTATATTACTGCGGTCAATAATATATTACGCTATATTCAAATATCGATATAATGAATGTTGTAGCCACATTTTTATTTGGTTTTGCAGTATAAAAGTGTGGTTTATATTAATAAAAAGGGAGGGTGAAAAGCGAGATGAATATCTGTGGATAAAGCAATTTAATTTTAAATAACAAGTGTAAATGACATCCCGCTAATTATGGTTTATCTTTTCATGCTCCCTTCTAGTTAATCTTCATATACCAGCTAAAAAATTCATAAAATGACTTATCATATTTTCTTTTTCAGTTGTTAATTGTGCCACATTTGCATATAATGAAGTAATCTGTTGGGAAAATAGAGTAAAATCATACAGTACCTATTATTATTTTTATTATTGTTCTTTTAATTTATTTATTATAAAGGAACACATCTATTTTTCTAAAGCGAAGAAAAGGTATCCTGTTAAATAAAAACGAACTTGAAAATTACAAAATTTATTATTTTATTACTCATTAGAAATCTGCATTATCTAGACTTATCTATCTAATCTAAAAGTAGATGTCTTCAAAAAAAAAAAGATGATTACTTTGTTTACTGTATTAAATGTCATAAAAACAAGTCTACCTAGATTGTGCCTTATTTATAAAAATTAAATTAACACTCCTCAAAAATCTAAATTATGCAATAAACTTGACGGTAGTAGTACAGTTTATTTCAGAAGTATAATATAAAAAAGACCGTTAAATCACCCGACGGCATCTTTGTAGGGTGATTTTATGGTTCTTTTTATAGTTCTTATACCTCTAAAATTTTTCAAAAAGAATCGAATGGTCAAAACTTCATTTCAATATTATATTTTACCTTTTATGAGATATAGGTCATAATTTTTATTTTAAAATTTTCAAATATTTGTATATGTATTTATTTTTTTTGCAAATTTTATGGTCGCTTAGAAATGCGATTGAGAAGGTCTGCACACATTTTTCCATATTTGGTTACAAATGATATACGGAGCGTTTTCGAAAATGTGAGAAGATAAATAAAATTTTTTCATTTCCAAAAAACATCGAAATTTGTTACAATATACCAATAAAGTAAGGAGATTTTCTTGTCGTATTTTTTGGATATCAATAAAATAGTAAATTACTAATTAAAAACATATATTAGAACAGAAATATCAATTAATATATGATGTTCATTGCTCAGTTTTAACAAGTTTATCAGCAATAAATTCTTATCATCCACGGCACAGGAGAATAAAATTCAGTAAGAAATTTCCTGTAAAATGACACTTTTAAAAGAAACAAATTTCATCTAAAAACATCGGAACTGCTACAACCCAAGCAGAACATTTAGTAGTCTCTACGTAGTAGCTACCATCAGTGGAACTTTAAAGGTTTCCGCAACTAACGACCGTTACGTAATGGGAACGATCCGTCTACCAAGCATTTAACCAAAACGAGGAATAGTTATTACGTAGCGATTATTATTCCGGAACATTCCCTGTTACGTATTGACAACTAGGTTATTACTTCAATGGTACGTAATCGAATAGTAGATATGACTAACTTTTGGAACAGCTCGTTAGTGGTACGAAAGCAAATTATATTTTGCTCTCTCTCTCATTCGAATAGAATAGCAAAATGTAATGTATCGCTATCGGACTTACAGATTGTGAGTTTGAAGTCAATAGGTCCAAATTAAATGAAATATGTGTAGGTAATAAACCATGATGTTCTGCATTCACTTTGTGTGAAATTTAAAACGACTACTTTTTTTCTGTAAAATGTTTACATGATACTTCGGTAAAAATGACGCGCTCTTTATAAAATAAGTTTTTTTCGAAAAAAAAAAAAACATTATTATTATTAAAATTACACTCGAAAATGGAATTTTTTTTTTTGTTTATTGTTATGAAGTAATAATGATTTATTTATAAAAGATGTTTGTAAATGACCATATTTAATAAAAAAATGGTTTTCAGAATTATATTTTTATGTGTCAATATTATTCAATAATAGTTTACCTAAAAGTAGCAGATGCGATGAATGACGTCATTTTCTTTATACCTTTAAACTGGCCTGTACTATGCTACTACGAAAAAGTTACCTCAAAGTTCCCACGTACTTTACTATCCTCACTTTTAAGTTGGTAGAATTGGCTGATCTGATCTATACTCCATTCATTTCATATGGGCACAATTTTTTTTTACCTGAGCTCGCATAGCAACCCGTTGTCGACCTTCAGTGCATATTTCTCTGGTACAGGCACGCAGTGCAAAATGTAAATTCACAAAATGTATTTATATAATACCGCGCGCCTATGCTACAAATTTTTGTGCGTATATGAAATGAATGAATTATAGGTAAACATAATTTTATTGTTTGGGATTGGCAACATGTTAATGACTGACTAAACATCAAAAAGTGACAGATGGAAATGTTATTAGCAAAGGTCAAACACATGATTAACTCAAGGATATGAATATCAACAAAATTTAATGTGGCAAAAATCTCGATTGCCCAAAGTTGACACTATTTTCCATATTTTCTGTCATCTGATCATTCACGAATTCGTAAATTTTGTAACTTCCTTAAGTTATGCATTAGTCTGAATTTTGCGAATTTGTTTAGTGGGCGAAATTTTAATTAATAACAATTAATGGTAAATCACAATCAATTACATTCTTCACTTCAACATTTGTTGGTTCTTCACTGCAATGTCTGATTTTCCCGACAATTTTCCTAACCTGATTATTTATCTATTTCAATAAGGGTCGGTGTCGCATCAATCAAATAATTTGTTAAATTGTTAACTTCACCTAACTGTAATAACTTTCCTATAAAAGATCAATGAATGCCGGAAAACCTTTATTATTTTACTGCTTCTCGGCACCATGTTCAATTAGTTCCGAATAAGAAAGTGTCGCTAATAAGTGCCACAATACTGCAGCTATTAGGTACTTGAAATTGTAATAACTATGCAATACCTGAATTCAGTAGAATTTACGTAATTGTTACTACACGGGCATACCACAAAATGAATTTTACATTAAAGTCGCAAATTTATTGACAAGTTATGTAAATGTAATGCCTACTATATTAAAGTTCCGATGCCATTTCCCGTCATTTTGGTGCTAGTTGGGAAGGTAGAAGAGCGCACATTAACTGGCGGCAATTATAATTTATTCTTAAATTATATGAATTTTTATGTGATCCTAAAAAATTTAAAATAATACAACCACTCAGATATTAATTCCATAATATACGGGGTGCTCGAATTGTATATGCCAAACATCACCAAGCGACAGAACTTTTCAAAATAAGAAAAAATCCTATTAAATATGGCCAGGAGGGGCTTAGTTTCCGAGATGTTTAGGTTAAAATCTTGAAAATTATTTTTAATGAGTATAATCAAAACGTCTAAAGACAAACAAATTTACACATATATGTAACTTTTTATGCATTATAAGGCAAAATAACAACTATGAACTAAAATCATTCAGGAGCTCGGAAAACTGGGGGAAGTTAAGATTTTGCCCCAACTTTTTTTGTGTCACTTCTCCTTTAATTTATGAACAAAATTTGAAAATTTAAAGTTTTGTACTAAAAAACTTTGTCTCTTGCTCCCTAAAATTACCCGTTTTTGAATTAAACTCATTTGTACTTAATTATTCAGTAACCATTATTACCAGCATTCTTGTTATGGGGGAATAGTGTGCCATGATTGTAATGTTTTTAACCAATGAAATATAATCTATGCCATGCCAAAATGAAAAGAAAATGGTGTTTTTTTGGGGTTCTGAAATCCACTGTTTTGTAGTTTTATTATCTCTTATTGGTGAAATTTTGACCACATTTAATAATAATAAATTAAATGTTATTTGAGCTGTCCAACAGCTGCGCGCTCAATTTGTTCATATTTCTAAAAATAAAGGTTTCCGTATTTTAAAAAAATATCAAAGAAAACCATTTCGGATACAGCCAGTTCAAAACCTTCAACCATACTGAAGGGCGTATTAATGTTTGTAATTGATTTCTACGTGCTATGGAAGAAGATCCCGGCCTCGTAAGCAAAATTATTTAAACTGACGAAGCTACTGTTACCCACAACGGACCGATCATATTCAAAATAAATATAGTTTAAAAAACTAAAAAACACGCTTTTAAAGCACATCAAACTAAAAAGTGAAAAATAATTATTAATATAAACTGAAAACAATAATGAACGAATAGTATTATTGTGAAAAAAGCGTGGGTTGCTCGATATACGAAAAATATGGCACAAAGCGCCCCACGCTTTTTTCACAATAATACTAGTATTTTTCGTTCATTATTGTTTTCAGTTTATATTAATAATTATTTTTCACTTTTTTAGTTTGATGTGCTTTAAAAGTGTGTTTTTTAGTTTTTTTAAACTATATTTATTTTTCACTTTTTAGTTTGATGTGCTATGAAAGCGTGTTTTGTAGTTTTTTTAAACTATATTTATATTGCTTATTGATGCTGATATTATAACATATTATGATCCAACAGATATTTCTGAAAAAAAAAATATTTTTTTATTTCAGCCATGGGATTTGAACTCACGCCCGAGGAGTCCGTCGTTTCGCGTCGACTAAGACTTGCCCGCTCTGCCAACGACAAAACTGAGAATCACGGAATATACTTACAATATTAAGCCTCTTGCTCTCACGCAGAGGATACGTGAGGAAAGGACTGGCGATCCTGATCAGGATAATGATATAAACTTATCAAATTATTGTATTGTTACCGGTTCTTCGTAAGTGTACAAAGTTTCAATTAAATCTGTCCGTTTAAAGTGGATCAAAATCGAGTCCAAAGAGTCAGTTACAAACAAACAAACAAACAAACATACAAGTGAAGCTAATAAAAGCGTTTTAAAAACATTTTCAGAATTTTAGCTTACTTAGCAACTTGTATCTCGGAAACCAAACACTTTCCGATACATGTTTATAGAAACATTTTTGTTATTTTGAAAAGTTCTATCACTTTGTGTAGTTTGGCCTATGCAATTCGGAATACCCTGTATAATGCAAAATCATAATATATAACTAGTTGGAAAAAGTTTGTAGAGTAAGGGTTCTTATTTTGAGAGAAACTACTTCTTTAATTTGCCGACGTTTCGGTAACGTTTATTACCATCCTCAGTTAGCAAAACGTCGGCAAGTTAATGAAGTAGTTTTTTCTCAAAATAAGAACTCTTACCTAACAAACATTTTCCAACTATTAATAAGCCCTCTAAAACTTTTTCTATTACATAATATATAACTTTGAATGTAATGGAACATTTTTATTATTGCAAAATGTTTTAAAATCATTTCATGGAAGTTTTCAGTTCTACTTAAAATTATTTAGCAGGACAAATATAAAACTATGATTATAATTTAAAAATGCAATTTGCCATCCTCGTAAAAAACATTTAATACTCACATTTTAACGTTTGGGGTGTGTTTATCGGGGGATAAATGGGTTATGAGTTATGGAGTGGAATTGGCGGAGATCACAGGTCGCATGTGGCAGTGTTGTCAGTGGTCAGTGCATTGTGTTTATCTGATTGTGTTAAATGTTTTATGATTGCATTGTTTCGTTCAGATATTTTATTACTGGTGTAACACTTTTATTTTATTATATATAGACCTTTACAAATAGACCGGCTTACAATTCTTCCTCTACGTGATGTTCAACTACTATACAATTATTCATGTGCCCGAGTCAGAAGTTCATATTTCATCATGAACGGCATAATTCATTTGTTTGACAGATACCTTAATGTATCAAATCACAGTGTAATTGATTTATAGACGGCCGGTAGTCATAAGCAATTGATTTGCATTAACATTGTGTAAACTTGTTCCAAATGGTATTTTAATATCTTGCGTGGCAGGCAGTATTTTCCATTTAAATCACTTCATCAGTTTCCAAAAGGACATTAATTATTCGCTGAATAAAAGAAACAAATTTTGTGCTTATAATTTTGCAAAGTTTACAAGCATATGCCTCAATAATTAATGAATATTTTTACATATTTCTTTAATGCATTTGTGTAACATTTCAATCCAGAAAGATAGAGCGGCTATCTTTATGGATTGAAATGTTACACTCATTATATTTATCATTTTAGTTCATTCATTTAAAAACCCTGCACGTTTGTGTAAAAGGTAAAAGACAGTAGATGTTGTTTTAAAAAAATGTTGTTGACGTAAAATTTTTCGATTATTTAGTTTCGTGTATGCTGAAGGTACCGCTCACCACCTGCTGCATACAGTACCTTACTTGTACCCGCACGACCATAGTAACTCGATCTAAATTTGTTAGAGACGTTATAGAAAGAATTTCGTTTATAACTAGATATCAGATATCGGCGAGTCATTCCAGTACCGTCTTGATAAAAGATGCATGTTTATTTCATGTTAATTTGTTTACACTGTATAAATATCTATATAATCAATACAAACTAATGCATTTATGCATTTTTATTAATCGTGAAAAAACCATTAATGTGTCTAAAAGAATTAGTTCAACTATAAATCTAATTTGCGAATTATACAGGGTGTCTCACCAGGAACTGCATCGATCGATATAGGGAAAAGTACGCACCAGAAAATTTTGAAAATTTAGGGAATTACTAAGCAAGTTTTCGCGGTTAGAAGTTTACAAAATGTAACGTCAAAAATGGAACACTTGGTATAATATTATTGAACTTTAAACTGTAGAGCGTAGCTCACCTTATGGTCTTTCTGCATACCAAAAAGCAAATGAGTATCTCTTACACGAAGTTATAAAGATTATTTTAAACCATTACCATTGCCAAAATTTTTTTTAAATGTCAAATATCTCAGCTGGGTTTAAACATAGGGTATAGGATTGGCCACACTGCCGTTAGTAGCTCCTTAAATTTTAAAAATTTTCTGGTGCGTACTTTTCTCTGTATCGATCGATGCAGTTCCTGGTGAGATACCCTGTATAGTACACCACAGCTTATACTGACAAGATGAGTCACTTGTCTGAACGCAGCATCATATTACTACAAAAACTATGACGATATAACAGGAGTCGTACTGCAATTGGTACTAAAGGAGCAGTGCTATTGCAAATGCTCAAGAGGCTGGAGTCGATCTCATTGTTTAAAAAATTTAGCATTTATACACTCAAGCTTTCCACGAATTTCTCTATAGAACAACTTGAACGTCGACCAAAAACAGAAGAATTTACAATAATCGTTGTGATAAATGTAGTGTTTGATCTTACGACAATCTATGTACCAATTATCAGTAGACATCGCTGAACACGTAAACAAAAAACTAGAAAGTGTTTTACACAATAATCCTAATTTTGTAACAGTTCATCAAATAGTAGATCTACTACATGAAATTGGAGTGGATTGTTGAGGGCCTCAAATAAATATGGCGTCTTTACGAATGTTCCCCTATTTTAAATATGTGCGAATAACATCCTGTCCTTTTCGTTTTCAACATATAAATGAATTTTTGCAGAATGGCGGCGGATTTTGACAGTAGAACATATGGAGCAACTTTTAATAACATATTTTGCTTATAAGGAATAAGGTTTCTCACACACCGACGCGGCCACGGTTTAGGTAGCGGTGGCAGTCACACGCAACACATTCAAACAAATGTATTAAAACACACTAAGCGTGGGACGGGCAGACTGCCCGCGCTTAGTATTCATTTTTTATATTATGAATGAGACTTAAATATTCTTCTAATAACAATGAAGAATTTTCTAATCGTCGCACGTCGAATACTATCCAGTACCACGGTATAATTGTTATGAGTAACAAGTATCGCCGCATCTACCTCAGAGTTTTGAAAAGTTTCTGGACTTCGGAGATGGCTTTTGATTCACTCAAATTTAACTGCAGAATAAAAGTTATTATTCTTTGAAAGTACTGATGGTAGTATCCAACTGCTGCGTGATAAAATAGGTTGTAACGACAGTGCGATGTCAGCGCAAACCGAATGCAGACTTTTGACATGTTCAGGGACTTTCACGATTATTTGTTTTGTATTTGTAATTAATGCATCAACTTCTGGATAATTTCGTCGAATTTCTTCGGCTACCAAATAAAACTCATGAACATTGCAAGTGTTACATGTATTAAATTTGGGTATATATTTTTCAGCAATTCTCCAGCTGCAGGTTTCATGTATTAAATTTGGGTATATACTTTTCAGCAAATCTCCAGCTTTAACCCACCCATCATATTAAGCGGTTTTGTAACTAATTCTACAGTTACAGTATTGACGGTTGGTAATCTTCTCCTAGCACCTAAATGTAGTGACGTGACCTTACCAGGGTCTAAAACGCATGCTGAACATTTGTCATACCATATTTTTTTAAATTTGGAATACAATTTTAATTTTGTATGTCACTAAGCTGTTCATATGGTTCAATTAGCGATTCGTTATTTGTCTTATCCGTAAATCGAAATTTATCTATATAAATATGTTGTAAAGAGTAAAGGTCTTTGTGAAGGCGACATCGTTATATTTAATTTACACTCACACAACCAGGACACCTGATCAACTGATCAACGATGTCTAAGATATGCAACGTAAATAACTAGTCAAAGTTCTTACTGTGGCTGCAGGTGAGCATCTCTAGTTATTTTTGTTATACTTCTTTAAATATTTCAATAGATATGAGGAGTGGGAAGTTCGAAGGCTCATTGTTCAGCCGAATTCTTAACGATATATTTTCTGTCGCCTTATCACAGAAAAGCGGATCAAAACCTTAACACTATGAGTTCATGGGTTAAATTCCGGGCAAGGACATTTGTGATTGATAATATTATCTGATTTTTTGTGTAGTCATTGTTCAGGGGTCAAACAGTACATATACATTGATATGAAACCGAGAGATATATTTTGCAATATGAATATCGTTTTTATATAATTTTCTTTAATTTAATAATAATCGTGATTAAGAGTTCTGTAAACTATTTGAGTTCATAATTTAATACTGATTTGTTGTTTATAATTCTAAATAATTGTTATTTATTACTGCGATGTAATTATATTAACATGAAAATTATTATAACATCGTTTTAAAATGTTGTTTCATTCTTGGCATACGTACCCTTTTCATATATATTTATTTATTTGTTTATTTAATTATTTATATATACACTGGTCTACAGGTAAAAACCCAGCTACAGAATAGGAGGGTAAGAAAACTAGAAAATAACTGAAAAGAAAGAATACATAATTAAATGTATGCAAAAACGAAACAGTAAGGTAAAATGTTTAATTAAAGCACATTAGAGGCAAAAAAATATATATAAATAGAGAAACAAGTCGCTCATTTCAAATAAATAGATTAAATGTCATTAAGGTGGCAAAAAAATATATCCAATTTTTTACCTAGCAAATTGTTATTATTGCACATTTATATGTACAGGATTGGGCAAAAATATGGAATAATCGCTATAAATCTGCCTGTAGAAGTTTCTTGAAAAAATGTTTGAAGGGGTGTAGCGATTTCTAATTTTGCGCATATTTGGGCGCCCTCTAAGTTATCTTTGCATCAGCGGTTTTTGAGATATGACATCATCACATTTTTTTTAAATAGCGACCTATATTTTTTTCCCCACTTTCTGGTGCAGTTTTTTATTTTCTTCTCAGCCATATAAAATTTTGTATAGGTTGCATAAGAAAAATTTTCAGAAAAAAAATAAAAATCATTTTATTTCTTTAATTTATAGCTTTGCGATAAAATGCTCTACCAGAATTAAATAAAGTTAAATTGATGTTCGAAATGAAGCCCACAATAAGTAAATTGAATAAAAAAATATAATCAGGTGTATCACAAGTTTTGTCGGACAACCAATAATGCATAAAACTTATTTTATCTTTTATTAATGCTTATCTTCGTCGTTTTTGTCAGATTTCAAAGTTTTAATGTTTGTGATAAAAACAACAACAAATATCATTCATTGATGTTCATTCTTTCACTAATTTTTTCCATGTATTGGTGTCAAGTGCAAAATGGTGCAACTTTCGCAACGACAAAGTACTGAAATATTAATGATGATCGGCTTTGGAGACCGTAGAAGAACACAACCTCTATAAGTTGCATACCTCTAGGTATGCAACTTATTTAAACACAGATATCCAAATCGAATTCCCTTGACCCAATCTGCAGTGAGCAAAGTTTTAAAAAATTTAAGAATATAAGTTCTGTTAAAAATGCTCGTAGAACTGGACAACCAAAATCGGCAACCAATGATGATAGCACGTCGAATATTCTGTTAAGGCTCAAGCATTTTTTCAGGAAACTTCTACAGGCAGATTTATAGCGATTATTACAAACTTTTGCCTAACTCTGTATATGGGAGAATGGTGAAGTATATTTGTGCGCGCAGTGACGAGATAAAAGGTTTTGTTTTCACGTGAGGATGTTCTAAGAGTATTAAAATTTTATTGTTCAGTAATGTTTTGACAGTGTATTTTATAATTTATAATTTTATACAGAAATACCTGTGACTGATACTCACGTCTGTGGTTAAGACTGGACATTGAATGTATATCTAGCAATTCTTATTGTGGAAAACCGATATGCGGGTATACTTCATCAGATTTGAAGCTAAGTAATTTAAGTAATCTATGCTGAACGGATTCCAAATTTTCAGTAATTACATTATAATGTGGATACCACACAATCGCAGCGTATTTAAGTTTGGATCTAATGAAATAATTATAAAGAATTTTTACGGTATTCGTATCCGCAAAGTCAGGACTAAAACGGACCATAAGTTTTGTATGCCTCAGATACAATGATCTTAATATGATTTACGAACAAGAGTTTACTATCGAAAGTTACACCAAGATCACGAAAGTTCTTAAGGCGTCCTAAAATCACATCATTCAGTTTATATTGAAAAGCCAGAGTAACCGATTTTAACGTATAAGATATTACATTGCATTTTTGAGGATTGAGAGGTACGTTGTTTAATTTACACCAGTTCAAAATTTTATCCAAGTTGTATTGGATTAATTCACAGTCGCTCATGCTTCGACCTACACCAAAAAAATTTTAAGTCATCCGCATAAAGAAGACAATTGACATCCAACTGATCAACAATGTCATTGATGAATATGTTATATAACAGTGGCCCAAGTACAGATTCCTGCGGAACTCTTGATGTTGCAAGGTACTCGACAGACCTGAACCCATTGAAAACTATATATTGCTTTCTATTGGATAAATAAGATGCAAAAAGCGTTAGTAGTGAGTCAGAAAGTCCAAACATTTTAAGCTTATTAAGTAGTAACCCATGATCGAGCCTGTCGAATGCCTTGGAGAAATCTGTGTAAATAACGTCAGTTTGAGCCTGCTTACCTATTGAATCAGCAATGAATTTCGTGATACACATTAGATTGGTTGTGGTGGATCGACCTTTCATGAAACCGTGTTAGTAAGGTCCAGAGTCTGGTACTAATGTTGCGGTAAATATTACTATGCAGTAAAAATGTGCAAAAATTACACAGTATGGAAATTGGATGAAAATTTGTGATAACAAGCCTGTCACCTTTTTTATGTATGGGACAAATTTTGGAATATTTCCAGATTTCAGGAAAGGTACAAGTTTTCAGGCACAGATTAAACAAGATTTTAAGTGGTGAAGCAAGAATACAAGCACAAGGATAAATGCAGGTACTGCATCCGGACCAGTTGTAATTTTGGGTTTAATTTGTTTCAATGCGACAAGAACTTCATTTTCGTCAAATTCACGAATATGGACAAATAACTGTGAACTAGACAAAGACTCTCCATTGTTCAAGGATACATCAGATATAGAAGTAAAAGATTTTCTAAAAAAATTAGCATAAGAGTTTAAAATATCTTTAGGGTTATCGAGTAATTGATACATGTTATTAGATATGCTAGTAGATCCGTTTTTATTTTTTATAAAAGCCCAAAATTTATTTGGATCATGCATAATGCTATTTTTAGCTAAATGAATGTAGTTCTTGTATGATATATCAATATCCGATTTTATTTTAGCTCTAATATTTTTAAAGTCGTCGAAGGCAGTTAGGTCATTATTATTTTTATATTGACTCAAGAGTTTAGCTTTGGTTTTGATATTTTTTATAATTTCATAGGTAAACCGGGGGTATCGTTTCCTACGATTTGAAGTAAATTTAGGTACACAAAGATTAAAAGTGTATAACTTACCATAGAAATAGGTACCAGCATCCTTAACATTAGTAAAATTTTACAAATAACTCCAGTTAATATTAGAAATTGGCCCATATAACAGTAAACATTTTTAAAAGTTGTATCATTGGCTATAATTCATAGGAAAGTTCTGCTTTAAATTAGCACTAGTACCAAATTTAACAGAAATTTCTAATGCTGGATGACTGTCTTCGCCAACGAGGAGATCAAGGGATTTTTCAACAACACAGTTTTTGTTAAATAGGATTAAGTCAAGTATTCTGTTATTGTCATTTAAGGTGAAGTTATTATGAAGTCATATTAAATATGACTAGGAAATTATTTAACAGTGATATTTGACCATTTGGTTGTGAATCATTTAAATAAGAAGCATATTTAACAATATTAAAGTCACCAAGAATAATTAAGTTGTTATTGTAAAAATAATTCAGATTCAATTGCTTCAAATTGACATTCAAAATTCGCTTTTAGAGCATTTGGAGGAACATAAATGTTTATAAGGAGTATGAATTAGAGAAAATTTTTACACCCACTGTGTCAATCTGAGGCAGTTTATCGAATTATACAGTATTTAAGTCTAAAGCCGAAGACGTAAAAGTATCATTAACAGCTAGTAGAACACCTTCACCTCTCGTCTATGTATTAACTGAAAAGTTTCTGTCAGAGCGATACACACAGGAATAATGAGCAGTGAACAATTCACTGCTATCAATAGAAGGATCGATACCTAGTCAAGACAAAAAGTATCTTTGTAATTAAGGAATACTATATATACTTATACTTGAATCGAAAGAAATATCGGTAATCGATCTAGCCGTCTGCTTAACATGTCCCATTCGCATTTGAATTCTTGCCATGACAGAGCCATAGATTTTAAAATTATCCAGTATGCGTTTTACAGTGTTTAGTGTTATTTTCCGTTTTTGTGGATATCTAGTAACAAATGTACTACAAGTTCTTGATATTACTCTATCACATTTTCCATAAATAATAAACAAATTCAAAAAGTCCTCGGTGTAATTTAAACGCGGTGGCATTTGTTAACATAAGAGAATGACTGACATTACTGATTGTTTCTAATCATGGCTAATATGATAATATTTTTACTAAAAATTCTTGAATTTCTAAGAAAATCGCAAACATTTCAAAAATTTGTAACTTAAATCCCCACAATGCGTATATCAGAAAAAAAGGAATTTAATTATACATAACTTGATGTAAAAAAATACAGGGTGTTCCATTTGACTTAAGCAAGTTTTCGCGATTTGAAGCTTACAAAATGTAACGTCAAAAATGGAAGACTTGGTATACTATCATTTAATTTCTTTAAACTGCAGAGCGTAGCTCACCTTATGGTCTTTCTGCATGCCAAAAAGCAAATGAATATCTTTTACACGAAGAAAGTTATAATGGTTATTGTAAACCATTACACCTGTCAACAATTTTTTTAAATGTCAAATATCTCTGAAACGTCTGGGTTTAGCCTAGGGTATCCATGTTTTTGACTCAGAATTGATGCTCTTTTTAAAAACCCTAAAATATATAGGGTATTCTATTTAAAATAAGCAAGTTGGTGTCAACTTCCGGTATAACCAGAAGTGCCAGATGCTTGTAATTAGTTTAGATGGATTGGCCACA
The DNA here is from genome assembly GCA_029963845.1 of Rhamnusium bicolor. NCBI lineage: Eukaryota > Metazoa > Arthropoda > Insecta > Coleoptera > Cerambycidae > Rhamnusium > Rhamnusium bicolor. Next base: position 37,927 of record JANEYF010002597.1, on the reverse strand, counting down.
CTGCCATTAGGAGCTCTCTAAATTTTCAAAATTTTCTGGTCAGTACTTTTTCCTATATCGATCCTGGTGAGACACCCTGTATACTTTAAACTTTAAATACATGCACATTGTGTTTCCATTTGATCGAACATAGTAGTTAAAGAAATCTGCAAACCAAATATTTCATTTGATTTTGGCAGGTACAAAATACGTAATTAGATGTTGTAAATTTGGAGGTATTGAAATTGGATTTATCCGTTATACAACGGCAGCGTAATAGAATTACTTATGCATTGTTTTGTTTTTCATTTATTAGTTAGGACTTAATTTTGAAACACCGTATACTTAATTTATGAGCTAAGTAGATCTAATAAGCATATCACTGAATCTTCCGCAAACATTCCTTAGCATACGGTGCTCGTAAAAATGTATATACTAAGAATTATAAATTTAGAATATTACATCAATCTTTATTAATATTTATCAAGGAGTGCAAAATTGCTAGTAAACAATACAGACAATATAGGAGCACGTATCGTTCCAGCCGTAGTTAAACGTGTACATATATTTTCTCTATCATCGTTAAATACTATCTACTAGTGAATTGAACAGAGATCGCGCAACAAGGATGTTAGTAAAAGGTAAAATTAAACGTGATATGAAATTTGCTTGCGGGTGGCGCTCAATCAATTGCGTGGCGAATTTTAAATAAATCTTCCGGTGACATACTTTACACTCTTGACCTACGTCAATGTACTATCAAATTCAAATTCACTTGTGTCAATTTCAATGAATCATGGTGACTATTCACAGAAACGTTACTGTGTGATTGGAAATTATTAGGAATTGTTTATTAATTACATAATAAATGACGCAACGTAAAAATGTTACCAAATTTATATTCAAATTTTCTTGTAGAGAAATGCCCAAAAATATTGTAATGTGTATGAATCATGATACTATGCTCGTATACAGAAATCTTATTTTGTGACTAGAAATTATAGGGCAGGAGTTATTAATTGCAAAAGGATATATTGTAAAAATATTTCAAATTTATATTTGAATTTTCCTACAGAGATATACAGAAAAATGTTGAGAGAACCTTACCCGAACCTCCCCGAGAAAATCTCCTAAATTCTAGTCACGGATTTTCCACCATTTGAAGTCGTCGTTTGGGATTTTTGTTATAAAAATGATCATTGCGTTCAAATCATTTGACTTAAAACATTTAGTTGCGATGACCTTGAGAATAAAACTTATAACAAAGCCAATAGGTATCATAGTTTACCTATGACGAGCCAATTACACAGCGCCATTCAAAGGAGAGTGTTTTTTGTTCATCCAGTTTTTAGCCTTTCCTTCTTAAAAGTTGGTTGTACACTTGCCTGCCATGCATGAATGTTATAAATACGAAATAATGAGAAAAGAAACAGGAAAGATTTACTTTCATATTTTGGATATGAAATAAGATAATAATTATAAAAGAAACGAAAATATAGGTAGCATTTTTGCATAAAACCGGCCGTTTTGCCAACTGGTTTCTTTAGTATTTTTTTGGAGACATTCAGTGTTGTCCCCTCAACATTGTCTCATTTATTTTGCATTTCTATATTGAATATGTCTAGATGTCTGGGTTTGGTTAGTTTTGGGCCTAATTTGAGCGCTCTAATAATGACTATTTTTTGGTCTGGTTTGTATAATGCACAACAAAATTATGCAACTGCACAATGTCTGTACGTATACAACAGTTTTATTTTAGGGTACATTTACAACCAATTTCGTACGGGCACATTCTGCTGGTCTATTGCAAATTGGATTTTAAGCGTATTTGGTTGAACGCATTTGTTTACAATAAAAAAGTCGGCACGACCTTGAATTGCACTTCAGCTTTGAATTGAATGCTTGCAAATCGTAAATATTCACTTCAATTGCGGCACGAATTTCAAATTGCTCATGCGTACTACGACACAAATTTATTGTTAGTGTTTAAAGTCGGTTTGTGATTTGAAATTTGAAGCTTTGATCTTTTGGTATTAAAAAATCTGATGTTTTAGAAGTTATGTTAAATAATTGTAATTATTTAGTCAAACTGAATTTGCACACACGTAATATTAAAAAATATCAACAGATGGCAGCTCGTAATTCATTATAAATGACCTAAATTTTATCTCGCCACACTTCAGAATCCGTTAGTAAATTGTGCCTGTAGTAAATTGGTTGTAAATGTACCTTAACATTCATCTTATTGCGTTGCTTTAGTGTGAGAGAATTTTCTACAAGAATATTTAAATGTGGTTATAACAGATTAATTGTGTAAAATTACAACAAATGACGCCATTTGTTTCATTTCTAAAAACAACCTCGTCATTACTTTCAACTGTAAAAATGGATATTTCTAAATTTGGAAAAGTTGTTTGATTTTTACGATAGATATTTGAGGTGATTACAGGGTTTTAATCTGAAGTTTGAATTCGAATTATGAAACCCCGCTTTCTTAAAAGTAACTAAAAAGACCTAAGTATTAATACCTGAATCTCACAGTAAATTCGTTATCATTATTACGTTATTATATAAAGATAAAGTCGTATACAGTTTACAAAATTATTGTCAAATAATTCAAAGCATTCGAGTTCGTTCTCGCTTGAAATGGAAGAGAAGGGTATTACGTAGTTTAACAAAAATCTCGTTTTATCATTACGTAATTTTTCAACGAGTGTATCAACCTCAATACAAACCAACATATACATGAGTGTTTAATGGTGCGACAAATTTCATACAGCAGCGTATTATATGTCAGGATAAATATCCTTAGACATGGTCTCTGAGATACGACCAGAGCCAACTAAGTGAAGCGGTTCAAGAAGAATAGAACTCAGATAAATTTATAAATGCTGATTTATAACCGCCTTGTATCGTCTGCACTGTAAATCGCAAATAAAATTTATTTTGCGTATATATTTCCAAGCCGGGCATTTTTTTATATTTTTCTATTTTTATTTACATATCTAAGTGTTTTGAACATTCGTAATAGCTGGAAAGGATTTTTTGGTTAAAAGGTCCAATGTTTAGAAAAACTAGTTTTTCTAAACCTTGGGCCTTTTACCCAAAAAAAAGCTATAATTTATTGGTCTAAAATAACTACGTGTATATTCGTAATAATTGTAAAGGGCTAGTTTAACATTTATTACATTAGTCTGTCATAATAATAATAATAATATTCTAATCACGAAGTAGGTCGAAAGAAAAGAAAAGAATCAGAATACTAAACCCTCTACTCCACTCTATTATACCGACTTTAGCCAAATACACTTTATCAAAATATATCGTCATTGCATGAGCTGCCTTTGTAGGCGAACGGAGAGTCGAGATCCATCAATAATTTATTGAGTTTTGTTTTATTTTCTGACAAGTTGTATAGCAATATTTTCCAAATAAAAGTTTCAAATATAAATGGGCCGTGTGCGTATATATCTGATGCGTTCTATCTGCCAAAGTTCATCCTATCGAAAAATGCACAGTTTTATTGAACAGGAAATATTTTGAAACACGTTTAAATTTATGAAGTGGAATATTTAAATCACCATTGTTACAGAAATTTCTGTAATAAAATAGAAGTTTCGACGTATTCTATAATATAAATTATTATTTCGTTGCTAAATAAAAATTGGATAGACCCAATAAAATAATTATAACCTACAGAAAAGTAATTTATACACCTTGTTTTAATTTATCCCTTGAATATTTGAAAATTATTTAATAATTATGCAATTTTGTGTTGTTCATTGCATGTATCCAAACAATTTGTTAAATTTAAATATTTTTACGACAAAATAACTACTGGTGGGATTTTTTTACTAATTTTAATTTGTATTTAAGACTTTATTTGCACATTTAAGTATTGTATAAGCAACAATTTTTTTTTTTAATTTTTTGCTGAATATTCTTTAAATTTGTAAGTCTTGTAGCCACTTGATATATGTCAACTTAATATTTAAATTTCAACTAATGTTTCATATATATAAGTCAAAAGTTTCTCGGAAGCTTGAGGCTTGCTTTATAAATTTATTGAAAATATTTTCAATTTTCTAAAACAAATGCATGTTATAACAATAATTAAGTTATTTGCTAATTGGCTAACTGAAACTAAATTTTATCAAATTATTGCAGGCCCCGGAGTGGCAATGCCTCAGGCGTCCGGAAACAGGAAGTGTTGCCAACCACCGAGGAATTTCCACTAAATCGGATCACCCTAAAAAAGAAAATACGTACTACAACCAAAACTGGACACCCCTTTGTGACAAATGTGTATACTCGTAGTGGATAGTGTAATATATTATTTATAATCCAAAGTAACTGAATATTTAATAGTGAAGATATTTTTTTGACGATATTTTGATTTAAAAATAAGTTTGTATAAAGAATTTTGCGCGAATGATTACTTAAAAATACGTAACTGGTTTCATGTGCCATAATTCAAAAAGTTAAACGATATACGTAAAATATAATCCTAATAGATGTAAGTCTAAATTATATAAATAATTATATAAGTGACTGAATATTTTGTTTTATATACTTAACTACTAAAAAATGTACATACATATTTCCAAATTATAAATGTATTATAATAGCAGTGCTCTTGTTTAAATAACATCAAAATTTATATAATTTTAAAGTAAGTGATTTTAAAGCACTTAACCCGTGCAATATTGTAAAATCTATGAATTTTGGTGTTAGTGTAATATTATATGGTTATTAGTGTCAGTTTTTGGACTGTACAATTCTTTGCAATTAAAATGGATCTCTATTTTTGTTTATTTTATAAATATACTAGTGTAGTAGTCTGTTAGTATAACTATGTCCAGCTACTGCAAATTGTCGATGTTGTCAAAATATATGAGTGTTAAAATTTTTCTGTTATTTGTTTTTTGTAGGATTACAGTAAAGACGATTTTTCTATCTAAAATCTGTAGAAATAAAAAAAAATAATTGCTGTTGCATGTAAAATTGAAAGTTAAATACAAATATGTCAACTTTAGGTAAGCATTAATTAATTCTTTAGCGAAGAAATCGATTTAATATAATAATATACAAATTGTTGAAATAAATAATAATTTCAGTTCAAATCAATTTCGATTTCAATAATTTTTTGACTATTTACTTTATAAGTAGGTTACAGTCCCTTGAAGAAAAGAATCTATAAGAAGCTCGGATTTCCATTAGTTCACCAGTATCATATTATTTATATTTTCTTGAAAACTTTGGATTTATTTTTCTCTGTTTTCCGTTATAAAAATTTTCCAAGGGGCAAAAAATATATAGAAATAGGCTCTATCCTCACAAAAAGTGAATGTAATTGGTAGCAACGTTAAATAATGTAAATTAAGTGGAAAGCTCAACTTCAAAGAACTATTATTTTCTTACAATATATTTAACCAAAAAATATCACACATGCCTCATTTTCAAGGCACTAATATCGTGGAATTTTAAAACGTATCAATAACTCCATAGTTGTTTGGTCGTAGACTGTGGAAAATCTGTAGTTGCTGTAATTTTCTGCGTCGATACCAAGGCATGTCAACAAAAATTGTGTAGCTTGTTTCATTTTCGAGAAACGATAGCCAACAAAATTTTAAAACGTTTGTCCCGACTTTCTCTTTAAGCTTAAGAAAATTGAAGTGATATGTCACTGTACACTTATCGGCAAGAGTTATAATAAAAGTAAGGAAATTCCAGTATGGCGTCCACAAGGAAAATATGATGATATTTCGAGAAAAAAACAAGCTGCGGCACTTGAGATGACTAGAAATCGGGAGGTAGCAACAAATGACGTTAGTTCCTGGGTTGACACATATGTGACAAAATATCTTACCTTGTGATTATTTTGGCGAGTTCGGTAACATTCAAAGTTAATACGAAAGAATTTTTACTAGCGATCACAAGAGTAAAAGTATATTAATAATATTGATGCACTCACTAAAACATTTGCCACCTTCTAAGCGCAAGCATTGTTGATTTCATCCACTCTAATCCAGACATATTTGTCGTTCAGTTCAAAATAAATTTTTTGTTTAATACTATCGCATCTCTGTGATAAATATTTTTTTTTCTTAGTGCCGTTTCCGATGGCACCCAAACATTACAATACCCACCAATATGCTTTTGCGAAAATTGTCTAAACAGAGGATTATCTGTAATATTATCACTCACAACACTTTTTATGACTATCTGAGGAAATGCGTCTGTAAATGAGTGCTTTGATGTTGCACGAAAGCACTTTTTTACAGCTTGTGCAATATAATTCTGTGCCGTTAATGGACAACTCGGGGACACCACTAAGCCACTAGTTCTCTTCATCCACTAAAGGAATTGAATAAGATGTTTTAGAAAGTGAGACCTCCGTTGTCTTTAATTTCGCACTGTTTACGTATCCACGTGTTATTATTCATATAGGCGTTTTATAAATACTACGTATTAAGTGTGTATTTAACATGGAGCAGTGGGCGTAAACGTGATAGCCAAGGCGGCTCCGCCAATGTCTATCTTTGCATTCGCATTACTATTAGACTCGACAATAACGAGCGTCCCCCTCAAGATCAGTTAATTGTTTTTTATAGCAGCAAGCCGATCGAAATTATAGCAGACTACCCATTTTGGAAAGTTGTGTCAGATAACTATGGAATTATTGGATATATTAATTAATCGGATTTTTAATTATTTCATGCATCAAGTTAAAATAACTTGAATCTTGTTCAAGTTTTTAAATATTTCCATAAACTGAAAAATTTTCATTTTTATTCGTATTTAAATCTTTTTTTCTACGACTGGTATTAAAAACATACCTTTTAACTTTAGTTTATCGAATTAAAAGTGGCATATTATGGAGAAGCATGTTAAAAGTAGTTATTTTGATTGCTAGTATTAAAACTAAAAACATTCAAATGTTCAGCCAGTTATTGTCATTAATAAAGCTCTTTTGTATTGTTGTTAAAGTGACATTAATGACTTTCATATTTATTTCACTTGATTTAATTTTTTAAATATCAGATTAAGCATATTTTTATAAATTTTCTAATTCTAATCATTGTCGTAGAAAAAGTAGTGTGATTTTATTTTGTTTGTGGGGTGCTTACTCTGCTTCGCTTCATTCGAAAACTTTCCCACGCACAAAATAAAGTAACACTTAATTATTGTACCATAAATAGCTATTATTTAATAACAATGACAAAACTGGTGGAACAATTGATTATTTTTACTTAAAATTAAAAATGATATTTTAACACACTTCCTCAAAATATACCATTTTTAATTCAATAAACTAATGCTAAAACACCCTACTTTTAATAGCAGTCATAGAAAAAATAGCTATATCATTTAAACAATAATTTTCTCTACTATGTTGTACGTATTTGTATAATTCAATATATTTATGAAGTCTTATTTTCCCAGAATCATCATCAACCTAATTTTTTTATTACGTACTTTTGGTAAAGGAAAAGTAGTAATATATGGTCAAAGGACAAAGATTTTTTTTTACTTTTTTTCAGACACCTATGTGAAGGGATAAATAAAATAATAATGTTTCTGTTTTACCAAATGCCCATAAAAAAGATACACACACTTCTGCTCTCTAATCTAATCAAATGCATATTTTTAAAAATTTTGTATGAATGGTTGATTCAATCTTTTTTTAATTTTTTTTATAAATGTCTGAAAAAATCATTTATTTTTCGTTTTTCATTGCTCACATAATTTACTACTATTTTTGCTAGAAAAATTAAATGGCGTGTCCATAACAAAATTTCTTGCTGATAGATGATTCTAAGGGAAAAAACAACGAGGTATTTTGGTTTAAAAGAATGGAAATAAGAACATTAATGTAACCAAATGTGAGCAAAAACCAAAAGTTTAAAATCCAATTTTTTTTCAGATACTTACCTGAAAAACAAACTGTTTTGTTAGCGTAAAATTTTTAACAATAAACCACACAACTTTTTTCTAAAATTAATGAGATATTATCTTCTCGACCGGGAAAGCTAATTTTTATAAACTTTGATATATTTTCACAATTTAAATTAACACAAAAATTTTCACGCTCTAAATAGAAGCTGAACCGCCCAGCCACATTGGAATTATGCACAAATTTGTAAATATATATTATATTAGACATATTTTTCTTTTTCTAACGTTATCTATATGGAGCACCGCTTGTACTAATTTTTTGTTTTATAATGTAGTTCTAATGTAAATAAAAATTAAACCTCCTCTTAAGAATTTATGCAATTGTGCGTATCGTACCTAAAAAATAGCTTTAGTGATAAAATTTTATAATTTAAGATAAAAGTAAAATAAAAAGTTTTATTTAAGTTGTTTGAAACGAAAGTACAACAATGTATACGTAAAAGTACTAAATAGTTAACTTAAAGAAGGAAAAGGAACTTGTACCTTGCAAGCCAGTGTGTTTGGGCTATAATTAGGCTGCATCATTGTAACAATTATAAAATAATTATTGTATATAATGCTGTAAAATTCTCATAGGGTAAGGATAAAATGTATACTGTTTATCTAGATATATTGTTTGTTTGTTTTTTGGTTTTATATGAAAGTTTTGTTGGCTTATTTGTTGCTCAATATTTCATTTTCCAGTATGTAATATACGCTCCTTATCTTCTCTGTCGTCTATGTGTGACTGTAATTTATTTTAATAAAAGTCATGTTCTCAAACTTTTTCTTTTTATTAAAAAAAATTTCTACCTAAATAAAAGAACGCTTTATGTTATTATAACTTCACCAAAAATAAACTTAGACTCTTTTACAAGAACGTCATAAGTCCAGTTTTAGCAACGAGATAAATAGACGTTTGTAATAATAATAAACACATCTTTCAATAGATATAATTATTTTCCAGAAACAAAAATTTATCTTGTCTATTACAAGTTTGTATTTTCTGATGTGTCTGTAAAACAGTTTTATGTAAGCTCATATAGCAACATAGCTGGAATATCTACTATCTTTTAATGTGTGACACTTCCCTTTCATCGGACCCTCACTGTCTAAAATCGACGAAATTGGGGGCTCTAAAGGCTTTTTTCGCAGACACTTTTGATGGTTCGCGGTTGTCGAAATCGAAAATATCTGAATTTCTACAGTGCGCCGCGACATTTTCGTTCCTTAATTTCCATAAATAACGAAGATATGAGCGTTTAAAGTCGAGAAATTATTGGACTTTGCGTCAGCTATTGACGTGACGTGGTCAAGAACGTCCGCACCCTGCTTGGGATAGAGTCATTTCGGGTGCTCGCACCAACTGCACTACGAAAAATTATTTTAATCTCGGTGTCAACTGCACCCACAAAAAATTAAATTAATCCGGTAATTTGCCACTGAACTGGGAAGAAATGGCCGCAGGCCATTTCCGTGAGGGCCGAAGGCCCGATAAATATTAATCCGGTAATTTGCCACTGAACTGGGAAGAAATGGCCGCAGGCCATTTCCGTGAGGGCCGAAGGCCCGATAAATGCCGGCTACTACGCGGTCCGGTCTCCGCAGGAGCGAGAAATTGGCGTAGCCAATTTCTAGTCTACTATCTTTTAATGTGTGACACTTCCCTTTCATCGGACCCTCACTGTCTAAAATCGACGAAATTGGGGGCTCTAAAGGCTTTTTTCGCAGACACTTTTTGGTGGTTCGCGGTTGTCGAAATCGAAAATATCTGAATTTCTACAGTGCGCCGCGACATTTTCGTTCCTTAATTTCCATAAATAACGAAGATATGAGCGTTTAAAGTCGAGAAATTATTGGACTTTGCGTCAGCTATTGACGTGACGTGGTCAAGAACGTCCGCACCCTGCTTGGGATAGAGTCATTTCGGGTGCTCGCACCAACTGCACTACGAAAAATTATTTTAATCTCGGTGTCAACTGCACCCACAAAAATTAAATTAATCCGGTAATTTGCCACTGAACTGGGAAGAAATGGCCGCAGGCCATTTCCGTGAGGGCCGAAGGCCCGATAAATATTAATCCGGTAATTTGCCACTGAACTGGGAAGAAATGGCCGCAGGCCATTTCCGTGAGGGCCGATGGCCCGATAAATGCCGGCTACTACGGTGGCGCCCCAACTGCACTACAAAAATTTTTTTAATCTCGATGTCAACTGCACGAACAAAAATATTTTTAATCTTATAATTTTTTTCTACTATCCGGTCTCCGCAGGAGCTTAGAAAAAGGCGCAGCCTTTTTCTAGTCTACTATCTTTTAATGTGTGACACTTCCCTTTCATCGGACCCTCACTGTCTAAAATCGACGAAATTGGGGGCTCTAAAGGCTTTTTTTCCCAAGCAGTTTTGGACGTTCGCGGTTGTGCCTATCGAAAATAGCAGAATTTCTACAGTGCGCCGCGACATTTTCGTTCCTTAATTTCCATAAATAACGAAGATATGAGCGTTTAAAGTTGAGAAATTATTGGACTTTGCGTCGGCTATTGACGTGACGTAGTCAAGAACGTCCGCACCCTGCTTGGGATAGAGCTAATTCCGGTGGTCGCGCCAACTGCACTACGAAAAATTATTTTAATCTCGGCGTCAACTGCACCCACAAAAATTAAATTAATCCGGTAATTTGCCACTGAACTGGGAAGAAATTTCCGTGAGGGCCGAAGGCCCGATAAATATTAATCCGGTAATTTGCCACTGAACTGGGAAGAAATGGCCGCAGGCCATTTCCGTGAGGGCCGAAGGCCCGATAAATGCCGGCTACTACGGTGGCGCCCCAACTGCACTACGAAAAATTTTTTTAATCTCGATGTCAACTGCACGAACAAAATTATTTTTAATCTTATAATTTTTTTCTACTATCCGGTCTCCGCAGGAGCTAGAAAAAGGCGCAGCCTTTTTCTAGTCAATACTATAAAAGCGTGATACGTCTGTTTCAGCGGTAGTCTCTGTCTAAAATCGTGGAAATTGGGGGCTCTAAAGGCTTTTTTCGCGGGCACTTTTCGTGGTCGAAATTATATGTGATCGAAAGTATATATAATTCTACAGTGCGCCGCGACATTTTCGTTCCTTAATTTTCATAAATAAAAAAGTTATGAGCGTTTAAAGTTGAGAATTTATTTGCCTTCCAATCAGCTATTGACGTGGTATAGTCAAGAAAGTCCGCACCTCGATGGGATAGAGAATTTCATTGTTATTCCTTTGTTCGGATGATAAAATTTGCATAAATGGATTTTAAACATTTGCACCACGAAAAATTTATTAAATTAAATGATTTCTTGAAACACCGAACATTTGCACCACGACTTAAATAAATTAATTAAATTACAAATTACTTTTTTTTTTCCGAATTTCACTTTTAGAGGGCCGGAAAAGCGCTGGCCGGACTCTAAAAATTACAACTAAGCGTTTAAGCACCTCTTACCAGGTAATTTTCCACTGAACTGGGAAAAAAGGGCCGCAGGCCCTTTCCGTGAGGGCCGAAGGCCCGATAAATGCCTGCCACTACAAGGTCGGGGCGTCCCAACTGCACTGCGAAAAAAATTTTTTTTAATCTCGGTGTCAACTGCACGAACAAAAATTAAATTAATCTTCCAATTTTTTTTTTTCTACTATCCGGTCTCCGCAGGAGCTAGAAATTGGCGCAGCCAATTTCTAGTCAATACTATAAAAGCGTGATACGTCTGTTTCAGCGGTAGTCTCTGTCTAAAATCGTGGAAATTGGGGGCTCTAAAGGCTTTTTTTCGCGGGCACTTTTCGTGGTCGAAATTATATGTGATCGAAAGTATATATAATTCTACAGTGCGCCGCGACATTTTCGTTCCTTAATTTTCATAAATAAAAAAGTTATGAGCGTTTAAAGTTGAGAATTTATTTGCCTTCCAATCAGCTATTGACGTGGTATAGTCAAGAAAGTCCGCACCTCGATGGGATAGAGAATTTCATTGTTATTCCTTTGTTCGGATGATAAAATTTGCATAAATGGATTTTAAACATTTGCACCACGAAAAATTTATTAAATTAAATGATTTCTTGAAACACCGAACATTTGCACCACGACTTAAATAAATTAATTAAATTACAAATTACTTTTTTTTTTCCGAATTTCACTTTTAGAGGGCCGGAAAAGCGCTGGCCGGACTCTAAAAAATTACAACTAAGCGTTTAAGCACCTCTTACCAGGTAATTTTCCACTGAACTGGGAAAAAAGGGCCGCAGGCCCTTTCCGTGAGGGCCGAAGGCCCGATAAATGCCTGCCACTACAAGGTCGGGGCGTCTCAACTGCACTGCGAAAAAAATTTTTTAATCTCGGTGTCAACTGCACGAACAAAAATTAAATTAATCTTACAATTTTTTTTTTTCTACTATCCGGTCTCCGCAGGAGCTAGAAATTGGCGCAGCCAATTTCTAGTCAATACTATTAAAGCGTGATACGTCTGTTTCAGCGGTAGTCTCTGTCTAAAATCGTGGAAATTGGGGGCTCTAAAGGCTTTTTTTCGTGGACACTTTTGGAGGTCGAAATTATATGTGATCGAAAGTATATATAATTCTACAGTGCGCCGCGACATTTTCGTTCCTTAATTTTCATAAATAAAAAAGTTATTAACGTTTAAAGTTGAGAAATTATTTGCCTTCCAGTCGGCCGCCGACGTGATGTAACAGGATGTTCTCGAGCCATCGTGGGATAGAGAATTCTATTGTTATTCCTTTGTTTAGATTGTAAACATTCGCATAAATGGATTTTAAACATTTGCACCACGAAATATTTATTAAATTAAATGATTTCTTGAAACACCGAACATTTGCACCAAGACTCAAATAAATTAATTAAATTAGAAATTACTTTTTTTTTCCGAATTTCACTTTTAGAGGGCCGGAAAAGCGCTGGCCGGACTCTAAAAATTACAACTAAGCGTTTAAGAACCTCTTACCAGGTAATTTTCCACTGAACTGGGAAAAAGGGCCGCAGGCCCTTTCCGTGAGGGCCGAAGGCCCGATAAATGCCTGCCACTACAAGGTCCGGGCGTCTCAACTGCACTGCGAAAAAAAATTTTTTATCTCGGTGTCAACTGCACGAACAAAAATTAAATTAATCTTACAATTTTTTTTTTTGTTTTTTCGGTCCGGTCTTTGCATGAGCGATACAAATTGAGGGCCGAAGGCCCGAAAAATGCCGCGGTGGCGCCCCAATTGCGCTACGAAAAATTTTTTTAATCTCGAACAAAAATAAATTAATCTTATAATTTGTTTTTTCGGTCCGGTCTTTGCAGGAGCGCGACAAATTGAGGGCCGAAGGCCCGATAAATGCCGCGGTGGTGCCCCAATTGCACTACGAAAAATTTTTTTAAATCTCAAACAAAAAATATTTTTAATCTTTTAATTTTTTTCTACTATCCGGTCTCCGCAGGAGCTAGAAATTGGCGCAGCCAATTTCTAGTCTACTATCTTTTAATGTGTGACACTTCCCTTTCATCGGACCCTCACTGTCTAAAATCGACGAAATTGGGGGCTCTAAAGGCTTTTTTTCGCAGACACTTTTGATGGTTCGCGGTTGTCGAAATCGAAAATATCTGAAATTCTACAGTGCGCCGCGACATTTTCGTTCCTTAATTTCCATAAATAACGAAGATATGAGCGTTTAAAGTCGAGAAATTATTGGACTTTGCGTCAGCTATTGACGTGACGTGGTCAAGAACGTCCGCACCCTGCTTGGGATAGAGTCATTTCGGGTGCTCGCACCAACTGCACTACGAAAAATTATTTTAATCTCGGTGTCAACTGCACCCACAAAAATTAAATTAATCCGGTAATTTGCCACTGAACTGGGAAGAAATGGCCGCAGGCCATTTCCGTGAGGGCCGAAGGCCCGATAAATATTAATCCGGTAATTTGCCACTGAACTGGGAAGAAATGGCCGCAGGCCATTTCCGTGAGGGCCGAAGGCCCGATAAATGCCGGCTACTACGCGGTCCGGTCTCCGCAGGAGCGAGAAATTGGCGTAGCCAATTTCTTGTGTTTTTTATATTGTGTGTGCCTGCCTGTCTTCTCCTTCGCATCGCCAAAAAGTAGACAACAAAAGGTCTATGCTGCCAGCGGGTTCTAATGACACCTCCACTAACAAGTCCCATGCGTTTTTTAACATTTTAATAGTAGGGTATGAAAATCAGGGCGGGTTAAGTGATAGAGCAATCTACATAATATGATTATACTCAGTGAGCAAACAAAGTATTTAATAATTTTTAACAAACGGCCACGAAAAATTTTTTCCTTATATGAAATATTAGTTAGTGACATATATTAGTTTGCAAATAGTAATGGATATTAAAAATTATACCTAAAAAGTCGTAATCCTCTCGTTTGAATTGAAAATTAAAATTACATAAGATAGCCATCCACACTTCTAGCTGATTTAAAAATGTATATCATGCAAGGGAGTGTTTAAGCTTTAAAATTGCGATTGCTCAATAGTAAAAGATTTTTACCAAATAAATGGAAATTCTTCGTGAGGCCGTCGAGTATAGCATTCGCAGATCGGTTTATGATGTTTACCTTCTTCAGTGCAGATCGGTATACGCAACGTCAGAAATGAGGATTTCAGAATCATAATTCTCTACATTATGAGAGTAGAGTACTAAGGAGTCGATGGTAACTTCATCGCAATGTAATAAATTGGGATAATGCTCCGACACTGCGTTCTCTATTAATAGAGATATAATAAAAATTAAAATATTAAAAAATTACTCGCCTCTATGCAATTTTTTGCTATTTTAATTTTTATTATACCTTTATTAGTAGTAGTAGTATTAGCTAAGATAAAAGTATTCTTTTTTTTTTTAATTTTATTAAACATAAGAAAACAACATATCTGTAATGTTCTTCAGTCCAAATAAAACTGCTAATATATTGTAACAGGCGTAAGAAACAAGTTTTATAATAAATAAGTTAGTCAAATTTATAAAAATACGTTTTTAATTTTTTGAAATATAACGCTTTTTAGAAAAGAATGAACTGAAAGGAAGATTTAACGATGCAGAAAATAAAGACAAAAAAGATTGAGGGATGAATGTAGAGATGTCAAGAAAGCTATAAAAAGAGCCGTCAGACGGGACAAGTGAAACTGGGCTGAAAAAATCACGTAAAACCCCGTAAGTTGTATAGAATATTTAAAAAAATTGTGAACATCATATAGTAAAGAACATTGAAGTTGAGATATTATATGAAAAACAGTCGAGGAAATGGAAGGAATATCTCAGTGAGACCCCTAATGCTCGATCAACAGCCAGACCCGTCTACCGAACAATCTTCGAATTCCTGATTGCAGGCCAACTGTGGCAGAAATCAAAAAAATCATCAACCAGATAAAATATGGTAAAATTGTTAGTCCAAACAATAGTCCAGTAGAACTGCTTAAAGCTTGTTTTACATAAACCCCGTGATCAATTCGTTTTAAGTGAAAGAAACTTGTTTTAGGATACAAGTAGATACTTATCAATAAATATATGAACAAATTTCCTAAGCAGTTCTTCTTGTACAGTGTGTCCCAAATTGCTTGTAATCGGGGGGTTTTATCTATTTCTAAAACAGATAGAACGAAGTGGATTGCACATTTGTAACCACATTTTTTGAGATAAGATTTTTTGCGCTTTTATTTTAACTGGTGTTGCTTTCTCAATAGTGTAGGTTTTTTGATGCAGTAAAAATATTTTTGGACAAAATTTAATGTAGAATTGGATTTAGAGAGAAAAATAGGCCCAGCCTTTTTGATTTTTCTCTACAAGAGACATTTGCATTTGTCTTCAATGGAAAATAGTTGACAATGACTTTAAAAAATGTTTATATTTTATACTTTTTTAATATGACGTATGTCATGAGTTTCCATTGTCACTGAACTGCAGCCAAATCACCTGAAAGCCCGAATTACAGCTGCCGAACAGAAAAATCTGTTTCGGCAGCACGTCAATAAACTCCAACATGGTGTCTTTTATAAGAACATAGAAACACTGGGATTATCGACCAGGCTGACATTCGCTTTTTTAAGGTCAGCCTGGCTTAAGTCGGAGACCGAGGGATTCATTATGGCCTGTCAAGATGGTATTATCAACATCTTGGTCTACCGTAGCCGCGTGCGGCGTGTAGAGGTTCCTGACATCAACTGCAGGACCTGCCGTCAGGCGCCAGAATCGCTCATGCACATACTATCTGCATGCCCTCTATACGAATTTCGGCCTAAATCCACGGACATAACGTGGCGTTCCGAGTGCTATCTAAGGCATTTGTATGGGGTAGACCAGACATCAGTACTGCCTTACGTCCCAAGAGATATTGAGTTCGTTGTCGAGAACGAACAATGCCGGATTTACCGGAACTACTCGTTCCCGACGGTCAGGCTAATCCAAGCCAACAAGCCTGACATAGTCCTCCTCGACCATCAACTCAAGTTGATGTATATCATCGAGTTCTCGGCACCTGCGTAGAAAAACATCACCTTGAAGGAGGAGGAGAAACAGACCAAATACCACGATCTCCAGAATGAGCTCCAAGTGCTATACCCAGGCTACTCGGTCAAAATTGTCGTATATTTAGAAGGGTTAGTGCCATATCCCCAAAAAAAGAACTTAATAATTCCGCAGTAACTCCGAAACCCATGTCTGTCGTTGTTTTTTGAGAATATGGCACTAACCCTTCTTTCATGGAGAGAAGACGTGTTAGCTATTTTGCTGTAATATTGTTTGAGGAAAATTGTAGTTGCCTTCATCAAAGTTGGTAATTCATTGTCACATAATACATACGAAAGGACTATAAACATTTTCACTAAAATTGTTGTAGTTATAAACAATTAATATTGTTTGACTTACGGTGGTAAAAGTAACCATTTACGTCAAAGTAAGAAATCAACTATAATGTGTAGAAAATTACCACTCAAACAAACATTGAACAAAGCACCAATATCATTGCAAGGATTTTAATAACAATATGAATGGGAAATTTCTCTATAAATTGCGTAACGTTGCGAAATAATTGGTAGTAAAATCTACTCAAAATTGTAATAATTTTAAATTAAACGTACACGCTACGCGCGCATGAAATAAGTCGCCATCAGATTTATTTACCATCGCATCGGTAGTTGTTTTTGCGCATAGCATTACACATGTACGTATCTTTGCAGTGCTCAGCTTTTTTTTTGAATGTAGCAGTTAAAGGAGGGGTCTCACTTTCCATACAAAATCCGCCTCAGTTACACCAAAAAATAGAGTTTTTTTTTAGATTTTTTACATATTTCCAAAGTTGACTATATTTCCCATACGAAAAAAATATAAATACGCTTTTCAGTGCGGTTCCTGTTGAAGAAAAAAAGCGCCACACTTGAACTGTTTCAGCATTTTCTTAGGGAAAACTCGAATTCTGACCTCTTTTCATCCAATTTTCACCGACAGTGCAGGGTTGAAGCACTGTTATTTTATCATTATATTATTTCACACTAAATAATCTAAAACATACTATAGAATTAAAGTGCTTCAAAGGTGCGCTCATATTTTATAATTGGTAGTGCTTCAAAGGTGCGCTCATATTTTATAATAAACGAATATGTTTTTTGGAATATAGACGACTGATTATTCTGAATTTCTCAGTCAATCCAGTTATGGATTGGTTTGCCATTATGACATGCTAAATGTTCTATTATGGTATGCAAGGGATACAATAATAATTTAATTTTTCACCGTTTTACGTAGGAAATTTTGTAATATTGTAGTAAAAGCTCCACCAAAATTTTGTCTGGTGAAACGTAGCAATGATATAGTGAAATAGTCAGCAAATACCTAAACATTCACGAAACATAAAGTAGTAAGTAATTATTATTACAAATAGTAACATCTACAATACTTCAATGGTTATAACCACACTTTGACAAGTTGTAGTACAAATTAGGAGATCGAAATTGAGTCAGTCACTCTTTCTTTTGCAAATTTTTATAAGTTTATGCAAACAACCTAATAATTTGTAACAGTGACGTAGCCTTGGGTGGGGGGTCCAGGGGTCCGGATCGTCCCCCGAAATTAATTGACATTTAAATAATTGCCATCGCATTATGCTACCGCGTCTGGTACTCAGCCAGCATGTACAGCACTGGCCCGGACCTTGATCGCACTTGCGAAGTTTCCTGGGCGGACCCAACAGCATACCGATTTAAAGTGACGCAATCTATCGTAATCTGAATATAATTTAGTCTTAAGTAGTCTGCTGCATGAATATGATGCGTGTGATGTGATTGTATAAATTTATTATAGTTCCTTTTCATAATGAAGCGTTCCAGAGATTCCTCAATTACATTTTTTTCAAAAAAATAAATAAAACTGAACAAGGTGAGTAAAATAAATTATTTCTTTATAGTTTACAGCTCACTTTATTATGTGATATGACATTATTATATTTTAATTTTAATTTCGGTTTTGAACAGAACTTTAAATACAAGGTTTTTCACTTAAAAGTTCGAGCGCTAATTTCCCAAAAAAAAATGGAGATATTTCAATTCTGTAAAAAAGGGGTTTAAAGGTGATCAATTAGCATTTAAGTGATAGAATTTCAACGATTTAACAAAGTGGGTATCGCGACGCCTCGAAAATATAAATCGACTGCAGGGACTTTTAAAGTACGGAAATTTGAAAGCACATTCAATTTAAAGACTTGTTTGTAATATACCCCAACTCGATTACTCTGCTCGTTTCTGAGAAATAATACCTCCATTATTTTTTTAGAGAAACTCGCGCTCGGAGTTTTAAGTGAAAAATCCTGTATAGTAGTAATTTTTTATGCAAAAAACGCTATATCTAAATCAACAATATTATTCAATTTTGTCTTATTGTCATTAGGTTCTTCACCTTCGGTTGCTTCCGCATCAACTTTATCAACTACTCTGGAACTGCTCGCTAATTCTTCTGTAACTCCTGAAATCACACCTAACATCTCTAACAACACCACTGATTGTAACCCGGATTATATTTTTGAAGCCAGTACTTTTGATTTAAGATCCCTAAGTAACGCAACTAAATTGGATGACAATTTAAAGAAAGCAATTTTAACTGGGAAAATGATTCCTAATGCATACAACTATCCATCGACTTTATTTAACAAAAAATCACTCAAATTCCAGCAGCAATGGGTAGAAAAATATCCTTGGCTGGCATATTCAAAGAAGAAGGGGCATATTGCAAAGTTTGTTTTATCTTTAGTCGCGAAGGGATTGGAAAGGGTTTTCATGAAGAGCCAGGATCTTTGGTAAAAAATGGGTTTAAGGGTTTCCGCAAGAACTGCCAAGCGACTCAAACATTAAAAGACGCCATCCAGGTATATGTCCCAGATACTAAAAAAGGAGATTGCTTGATCTCTGCAATACAAGATTTGTAGAACGTCATGAAAGTTTACTAAACTTTGCGGAATTACTGAAATCTATCTGTATCAGTATCTAGGAAATTACTAAATCACCTCACCAAAGTGCGGGAACAGCCTCCACATTTTTAACTGCAATTGAGAAAAGTACATTTCTTATATCTATGTTGGTGTGTGAGAAAATATTCAGCATTACACTTCCTCTTTCCCTGTACCTTTAATCTCTGCAACATGACTTGTCATCCTTAAGATATGTAAGACAAACTATTTGGATGCTAAAAAACATAAGAGAAAATGTGCAGGATGAATTCAGTGCAATATTTACAACAGCTTCAGAACTCAGCAAAGATATTTTTGGCACTGAATTGCGGACTCCTCGAATAAATAAGAGGCGGACACAAAGAACAAACCCTGACACAGAGTCTACCGAAGATTTGAGTAACAGTTACAGAGTAACAATTTTTATTCTTTGTCTAGATCAAATTAGTGAGAGTTTGGAGTTTTGAGAGATTCGTGCAAAATGAAGACATTTTCAATGGCTTTCAGATTCTCCTACCTGGATATGCTTCGCCAGAAAAAGCTCACTTGTATTTATCTGAATACTTCAAAGATACGTGTTCCATTGCTGTAATTAAAGGAGAATACTCCACTTTGAAATTGGATGAAGAGGCACTACATTGAGAAGTCTTTCTTCCAAATACTCACCATCTTCTCACTATTTTGTCTGCACTGCCAATCACCACCATCACTGTAGAGCGCTCCTTTTCGACAATGAAATGAGTGAAAATTTTAATGGCAATGAAAGGATGAGCGGTCTAGCCCCAATTTCTATACACTAGGAGGTTGAAGTTAGTCCTGAAATAGTCCTGAACATCATGGCTGGGTGAAAATCCAGGCGATTATTACTTTAATATAGATATCTAATATTTTATATTTGAATTGATTTTTTGGTTTTTTTGAGGTTTATAAATATATTTTGTTTTAATAAAGTTTTAGGTATTACACACCGTTTTTTCTGTGACGAACATTTACACTACAAATTACAAGAAATGTGTAGATCCTTTGAAGCCAAACGTGACCGTTTTCAGTTTACATTATTTTACACACATTAATGATATATCATTTTCGCTGTATTTTATTTTATAATATGCATGTCTTTTGATTACTGACTCCTGACTCATACAAAATATAACTGGAATGGAGGAGTTCTCTTGATAAGCGGATGAACCCTGAAACACTACAAGATAATAATGTGTAGTCAAGTTAATAAAATAAAAAACTATGCGGTATTGATCATCCGTATATGAGAAAAATAGTTTTAAAATTATAATTTGGAACCGTGTAAACACAGCTTTCGGGTACCATAAAAGTACCCGAGTACTTATATTCGACTACGACCGAGCTCTGCCCATAGGTAATTCTAACGACATTACCGAGCTCGGTAGCAGAGTGGACTAGATAGGTGACAAACGTAGCTGGTTCTGTCTGACCCGCGGACTCTAGGGTCAAATTTCAAATTGCAGTTTCGACCCAGACAAAGTCGAGGAGAGTGGTTATGTGTTCACGTCTTTTCATCAGCGTAAACCCCACCCCTGCAGCTGCGACCTTGGATTTGTGGGTTGTCTAATTTATATGGCGTTTATGTATAAAATGTATAATGAAATACATACCGCTTAATACTATGTATTACTCAGAATTACCGAAGTCGCCTATTAGCACACATGGTGACAACTAATATCCCTTCTGCATTCCTGGCTGATAAATTTGAGCGATTTGGTCTGTACATATGTCATATGTGTACCCTAGATGCAAAGCTCGGTTTCTGCAAAAAATTAAAAAATTCGGGTTTTTTTGTTATTCAAATATAAGGATGCATTGTTTACAAGACCATTTAACCAATGAGGTGCATAAGTCAGTATTTTGCATGGTAAAATAGGTGTTAAAATCTAACTCAGATACTTGCAGATGTTTGTTTCGGTCAGATGCGTAACAGGGTTTCCGTTATTAACCAATCATGGTGCAGCTTTATGTACCATGTGGGCCAGTACAGTACAGTTTTCCGCCAGAACTGTTGTCAGTGTTTACTGAGTTTAGAATCAACATGTCTTGGTAAATTCGAATTGAATAAATTTGAATGTGTTTTTTTAATAAATAAAATGTTTTTAAATAATTAGTAAATAATTCTTTGTATTATAACTCTTGGAATTTTAAAACTTTCTAAATTACGTGGTTTTCAATATTAAATATAGGTGGCTATTTTCCAAGTGTATTACAAAGTATCAAAAGTGTTTGCAGTACACTTTTGATACTTTGCAACATATTACAACACACTTTTGAGCAGATTGTTGCACTTTTTTAAAATTTTCAAACACGTAGGTCATTAAAGTTATTTTACTGTTCCACTGGTATCTGTACATTTTATTTGCCAAACTTGGTCTTTTACATAATGTAGATACAAAACTTGTTTTTTAATCATTTAACTGTAATTGTTTCTTAATATTATGTGATTTTGAGAAATAATTCAGTTTTCTAATTGTAAATGTATACAGTGTTATTCTTAACACAATTCAGTGGTAAATAAATTATTTGAAAAAATATTATACGCGTAATTTAAATGTCAATTTAGAAATTGTGGTATTGAAAATGTACACTAATATAAGTGTAAAAAGATGTAGAGTCTCTTGGGTTAGCTCTAAATCAAATTTACATGTTAATTTTTTCTATATGGTATCATAAAATTCTTATAATAATTTCCATAAAATCATTTACATGTTAATAAGTATTTATTGTGTCAAATTACCTCTCCTAATATAGTAATATTACAAAAATAAACAAAACACTGAGCACTGTGGATTATATACACACTGGTGAATGATAATATGATTTATTATTTATTACTGTATGCACAACACCGTTCCACAAGAGCAATTTAATAAACTTTGGTGAAAGTAACTAACTCTACCAGAGACAACTGTACGCGGTCATAAAGCAAGGCCAACTGCGAAGCAGTGGAACTCGTGCTTAGTTGCCTATAAATTATAAATGACAAATCCCGACTTCCCGCGTAGATCCTATATATAACGGATACTACAGGTATATAAATAAACGCAGATATATCAATTAATTCAATAATTTATCTCTTTAAAAAATATGATTTTTTTATGTAACTGCCGGCTCTGAAAAACGGCAAATATTTCCGATACCTGATTATGACTTCTTAAATTACTTATAGACGCATACAATGGGTAGCAAACTTCAAGTATTATCAATCACCATAGGAGTGAGTTATAGTATTACAGTACGTTAAACATAGGAGTAACCTTGTTTTTTTTTGGTTGGTAATTATCAATTATAATTAGGTATACTTAATTATGAAATTAAAAGATTCCATGCAATAACCTTAAATAACTTCAATTAATTTAATTGAGTAAACACTAATGCTGGGAATCGAATACGAATAATTCGAGTATTCGAATATTCGAGTATTCGAATATTCGAGTATCGAATACGAATTATTCTAATGGGAAATTATTCGAATATTCGAAATATTTGAATACTCGAATATATTCGAATATTCGAATACTCGACTATATTCGAATATTCGAATATTCGAATATCGAATACATTCAAGTATTCGAATAATCGATTATGTTTGAGTAAATTTGAATATTAAAATATATTATTAAATTATGTACGAATAGGTACGCAGTATGCATCCAACCAAAGTAGGTAGATAGTAGGTATAGGTAGGTACCTATTCTAAAATCCAAATATATAAATAGACCACATTAGTGGCACGTTTTACTCCCAGTCAAACTATTTCATCTCTTTCTCGCCTCGACCTTATTCTTACTGTACTAAGGCAGGGGTTAAAATTAAATTTTAAATTTTAGAAAACCTGTAAATATTTAACTATTGACTTTTCATGTATTTGTTTTACCTTCACAATCTGCGTCTTTTTTAAAAACATTCTAATTTTAGAGCACTTTTATTTTTTTCGAAAAGGAAAAATAGTTATGACACAGAAGTATAATAAACTAGCTCTGTTTTTGTTTTATTTAAGCTTCAATAGTTAAATGTGAACAATAGCGCCTCAATCCTAAAATAAAATACTAACTAAATAATTCTGACCCTTAAAGCACATGTACAGGAGACTTACCCTATTGTGGGTATGGAAAGCAAATCAAATTGCCTGCTTAGTGGATTACGTCACGACTATTATTGTGGTCTATCCAACCAAATACTCCAATAGAGTATTCACTATTCACTAGTATTCAGTGCCATACCTGTTAATAATGAATATTCGAGGATCCGGATTATTCGGATACCTATTCGAATAATTCGGATTGTTCGAGTATTCGAATATTCGAATTATTCGAATAGGTATTCGAATAATTCGAATTATTCGAATAGAATTCGAATAATTCGAATTTCCGAATACTCGAATAATTCGAATATCCAAATATTTGAATAATTCGAATAACCTTTTCGAATAAACCGAATAGTTCGAATATTCGAATATTTTTTCGAACGAATATTCGAATACTAAAATCTGGAAAATTCCCAGCCTTAGTAGACACCACTGCATCTTAAAAAAAATATGGTTGTGGATATCTGTAATTTTCTAATTTCTGTTATGGTTCATGAAAGGTCGATGGAATCATCGACCAATTCCAATGCTATCCCAGAATTTGTGTTGTCTACATCTTAAGGGCACCATGTCCGTTTAAACTATATTCTAATAAATTTCAGCCACAAAAACAGATTTTTAGCTCTTTATAAGTGGAGGTATCTGGCAAACTCATATTTCATTCCCATTATAATTGTTCCAGAATACTCCAATAAAAATGTTATCTGACTTGTTGAGTATTTTAAACTCCACATTTCCTCTTTATGATAACTCTAAGATTATTTTTTGTTTGCTCCAAATCATACTTAAAAGAATAAAACTTAGGTACGGCTTCTATTCGTTGGCATGTATACTGAACAGTATCTAAAAGGTAAATAATGGTATATTATTCAACCAGCATATAATGATAACTATTATTCACTCACCTATTCTCTCACCTCCTACGCGAGTCGTAAGTGAGTGTCGTAAATCACTCTAGTGAATAATAGCCATTATATGCGAGTAGAATACTAACTATTCTTTATCTACGACTATTAAATAACAACAATTATTGGTAAAATATCCCGATAAAAATTCTGATATTTGATTTTAACGTTTCAAATCCAATGAAATTTTAATAAAACATTTGAGAACCAGTTAATGATTTAGAGTTGTAAAAAGAATACACCTATTAACTTCGTTAGGCACTTCCGGTGGGAGGTTAATAATATAAATTACAACACAAATCATAAGATTTAAGTGATTTAATAGATTTTTTAAATAATTTGCAAATATTGGTGTTGTGAACATGCAATTTATTACCATTTTCTATGTTTCCTAGTTAACAAACGACCAATATGTGTGGTCACAAATTAGTCATTTCATTACCTATTAAAGCTTGTTTGGTGAAATTTGAATAATGTTTAATTGTTTCTTGATTCTGTTAATATCTAAATATTATTACTTAACATTTTTGGTAAAATTGCCCAAATTTATATACCTACTTACTAAAAATACTGTAAGAGCATATTATGTATTTATTTAATCAGTATTTAAACAGCCAAATTATTTGCCCTAGTTCTAGTATAACTATAAAACAGGAATATTTATCATTCTAATAAGTATTCTTAGATTGGTAGCAATAAACAAAATAAATACAAAACAATAAAATTAATAAATTAGAGTTTCCTGTATTTGCGAAGTAGCCAGGAAAAGCAATCAGCATCAGTAAATAATAATTTTCAGCGAGGTGCATGCTGAAGCCAAACATATATTAGAGCTGCAATGAATCAGAGTTTCAGTTAAATCCACCTTGATGAATGTTTTTGGCTTCATGCCTGTATAAATCCTCAATGCATACCAATGAAGTACGCTCCATTTCTATTTAAGTGGCTGCACACCGACGCATCCTTTCTCTTTTTATTTTCGATAAATTCATTGGAGAACTACAATATATCGGATGTTTGCTACGTAAACGGAACTTTACGGAAATGCTTTTATAAATAAAAGTATCTTTTACTGGTGGGTAATAATTTCTACCTCAAATAATTCACTGTTTCTTAATGCTTGCAAATCTTGCAATAAACAATTACGGACACAATTCTTATTTTATTGTTATCTGAGTACGACCGTTTACGTATCAATTAACTTTATCTTAATGCACCATACAGAGAGATTATAATAATTATTATAATATGCTTATAAATAATAACTGTCGAATTAACTAACTCATGAAAATGAATAATAGTAATAATGTTAAATTAAAGGTTATTTTAGGTACATTTATTTACATTACATACAATATAGATTATATATAGGGTGACTCAGAAATAAACCGAAGTCTCTAATATACTAACGAATTTCCCAAAATCAAAAAAAATCAGTACGATAAATTTCGAGAAAAAAATGCCTTAGTGTCATTCCAGTGCCGTCTGTAGAAATCTTGGTGCAGAAGAATGTAAGTTTATGTCATGTGAATTTGTTTACATTGTATAAATTTTTATATAACCATATAAAAATTACTTCGTTTATGCATTTTCATTAATCATGTAATTTGAAAAAGCTTCTATGTATCTAAAGGAATTAGTTCGACTATAAATCAAATTTCGTTTAATAATATAAAACTGTTTGCGAATTTGCATTTGCATAGACATTCGAATATTCTCTGAGAAATCATATGCATACATACATACACCTTCCTATTGCATACTGTGAATTAGCATTTGCATTATTCTTGCAGCCAGAATGTTATGCAATACTTCACCACCGGTGCTGAGCTGCGTACATACCATCATGTATGTGTTTTTCTTACGAACTTCTTCCCAATACGCCACTACTTCCACAGCTTATACTGACAATATAGGGCCCTTGGCTGAACGGAGCATCGTATTACTACAGAAACTTTGACGATATAAAAAGAGTTGTATTGCAATTGGATACTACAGGAGCAGTTGCTATTGCAAATCGCTATTGTCCATCCCAATATTCAAAAAGATTTAGAATTTATACACTTAAGCTCACTCAAGCATTTTTCAGGAATTTCTCTGAATATAGAACAACTTGAACGTTGGTCAAAGACAGGAGAATTTATCATAATCGATGCGATGAATATAGTATTTGATCTTCGGCAGTATATATATATATATATATATATATATATATATATATATATATATATATATATATATATATATATATATATATATGTTATATAAGAACAAGTAATTCTTAACACCAATTTATTTTAGAAAAGATATTTGTGATTTCAGAGCACTCTCAACTTGTAAAAATTAATTTTAAAAATTCAAAATAAAATTCTTACTAATTTATTGAAAAAGGGGTCAGTTGCAATAAAGTAAATTTATGGTCAAATTGTGGAAATTGCGTCCTTAAGAACTTACTTTTCTTCCAAACAAATTGTCGATCAAATCAAAAATACTAATTTACCCACGTTTCATTTATTGTGCATAAACCCTCAGGCCTCATTAGCTCAATAGACAAATTGATTAAAATATGACTATTTCTTTAGTCTGTTTGGAAGAAAATAGTCTTATTTATATCTACTAATTTGTCTATTGGGCCCTGAGACAGTTTACGCACAATAAACGAAACCTAGGCAAATTAACATTTTGATTTAGCCTATCGTCCTGTTGCCGACAATTTGTTAGAAGAAAAGTGAATTTATGTCTGAATTTAGTAAAGAGACACACATTGTAGTCTAAACAACTTTTTTTAATGGCAGTTTTTCATACCTTGAATAATAAGGGAAGTTTATTAATGACAATTTTTATAAATTGACTTACAAAACACCTTGCATAACATCGATCAACTCATTTTTGACATCTACATATTAGTTTTTCAACAAGGACTGATTCTTATTGTCTCTTATCACATACAGGCCCTGGAAGTACGGAAATTGTCCGATGTCTAATTATCACTTAAATATAAGAATGTCAAATAATGCTTTTTTGCATATTACTACAAAGTTTCATAAAACATGGAAAAACTGAAATAAAGTTAGTTACCCAGTATTATAGTGGAAAAATAACCTCTGCGCTTGTGACTTTACATTTTGATGAATTACACTAAATTTGAGATGTCTCATCAAAAGCAATTTTGATTATGTCTATTCATGTACCTACCAAAGGAAATATGCCTACCATAATTTAACATGTTTTTCTCAAAATAAGCTATTTTCTTTAAATGCAGAGAAAAAAATAACTTTTATTAAAATATTATAAGCATGTAATAAAAAATTATGTATATTTCTTGAAAATGGGCAAACTACAGCTGAACTATATCATTAAGGCAGTTGAAACCATATATCACAAGCTATTCAATTCATATGTCTATGGAAAAGAGAAATGTTCACCTTAATTTTCTGCAGGACAAAATGGGCAGTGATTTAAGACTATCAGAGGTCAACTGGCACCAGTCCTAAAACTGAATCCAAGGTGTGTATAGCCGGCCATTCATTCTTATGTGAATTAATTTTGAAACCGCATACGTTTTCATTCCTCTTACAATTAGTCATTTATAAAAGACGAACAAAAATTGCTTGATAATTGAATCGTAATATTTTGCCAAAAAGTTTTTTGATGGGTGAATCGGTTTTCCATAGAATTAATGTTATAAATAACATAGGTTAAATATTAAATAAAACTTTAATAGCAGTCCCTGTTGAACGACTATTTCTCTTAGCATTTTATCTGATGATCATTGAGTGGGCAGAGTATCTATTTTACACTAAAAGTCTAAATGTAGCTTGTTTTGGTCGAAAAGCATAAGTAACAGATTAGTATATATCAACTCATTATATTCAAATTTCTCATAAATAATTCTACTCCTTAAAGAATTCTTATTTATACAAAGATTTATTTTCTAAAAAAAAAAGAAAATTAAAACTTGCATATCTAATTAATTTCTTCTTGTAACATCTGACACATTTTTTTACTGTACCATTATACAGAATAATGTATTATTGAAATGTGTGAATATTGACTGAGGCAAGCTATTTACGGATATCCCACCGTGTCGGGTTTATAAACTTCAAACCTGATCATTCTTATCGTTATTAGGATGGCGTCCCACTGCGACAAATATTGCAGAAAATCAGAATAGGTGGGGTGAGTTGTACTTGAGGCTATTTTTAATGTCTCTAGACTTGAGTTGTCTTTGGTTGTTTATGTTACTCATTGGGTCAGGGTCAGGAAGCTAGACAGGAGTCCAGGTCCAGTAGCTATTACTGCCTCATATGGTTGACAAAAGGACATAAGGTAAGCGGCCCAGTCCTGGTCACTTTAACAATTGGACACATATTCATTTTATTGTAAAAAATTTAAAAACCGATGAAATCATGAAAACATTTCGCTATATCTAGCATCTCTTATTACAGAATATCATGTAAGCAACATTGTATTTATAGTAACTTCCTTATAATTATTATTTCTGCATTTATGAAAAAAACAGTCATACACCAGTATTAGCCATACCAAATTTAGCATAGTACTAGTGCTCGTCAATCAAACGGCCCAATGTTGGTCAATAAAAAGAGAAGGCAAAGGCATGAAGAAATTTTTAATATTTGTTTAACGAAAATGAAAAAAATAAAATAAACATAAAATGCAAAAATGAGAAAATCTCAAATTTCAAATATTTCTTAGTTAAACTAAAAGGAATATTTTTGTCTTAAATTACAAAAAAAGATACTTATTTGGTAACTACATTTATTCAATACTTTATTAAGGCACATAGTTGGGCCCTAAAAATATTTCCGCAACACCTTAGCTTAGAATTGTAATCCCCCTCTTCGCAGTTTTATAGGTTCAGGTAATATTCCAATTATTTCATGCAGCTTAATATCGCTTACGTTGAGAACATAAGGGAAAATATAGCAATCAGTTGTATGGTTTTGCTTTAGAAACGAACATTGCAGAGGGTTTCTGGACATAATTTTCCCAACATAGCGCTTTTTTTACCCATTTTCCGTCGTTAGCTCTATCACAGCAAATTGGCTCGATTTTAGGTTCACGAATTTCGGGTCTAGGTCTATTAGGTCATTTTCTTCATTTTCGATTACATCTTCAGTCTTTTCATTTTCTTTTTCACTTTTGTCAGTGGATTTATCGGATTGCCAATTTTCTGAGTTCACCCAGTTGGCTTGCGGGTATCCATTTTTCCCGCTACATTATTTTGCTTTTTAACAATTTCACTTTGATTTTTTTGTAGCATTGCATTTCTTTGATTTTCTTGATATTTTTTCCTTTCCTTCCTGGTCCTTTTTAGCTTTTATTTCTGCACGTTTTCTTTTTCTTTCCTCTAACTGTATTTGTTTTTCTTTTTTTCTTATAATACTCCTACCACATTAACGATTTTGCCACTGCGGGAATCTTTCCCTTCACCTTTGTGGCTTTTGATGCTGGTTTTTGCAGCCAAAAAAGAATTCTCTTAAATGAAGAAGGAATATTTTCTGGTGCATTTGACGTGGTAGGTATTTCCTAAAATGTGTCTGTATCAAGCGAAGTGTTTTGATAGGGTGTTGTGCTTTTATGCGGAGTTATTGGAGGTGGAGTTGGGCTGTAATGTGAGGGTAAAAGAGTTAAATGATGAGATCCCGGAAGGGTATGGTTAGATAATAGAGGTAGAGTCATGAAGCTATGATGGCGTGTTGGTGTGTTCTGCGGAGGCGTTATTCAAGTCTCGTCGAATAATGCTGGTGTCTTAAATGGAGAAGGAGAGGGCATCGGACTGAAATAATTAGAGACCGGCAAGACTGGTGAATTTGGACGGTAAGATGATAAACTATTATCATAGGACGAAAAACTCTTTTGGATTGACTTTTGACTTCTTTGGTACGATGACTGAGTGTTGTGCTTGGATGAAGTACTATTACAATGTTTTTGAGTCGTATTTTGCAAAGACACTTGACTGATATTAATTGTTTCAGTATCATCTTGTGAATTTAGCAGTTCCTCTAAAATTCCTGATGATAAATTTACTTGAAGATCAACATTATCTCTGCCACACAAAAGCTTATCTAAAAGTAATCCGTCGCATATAATCTCACTTGGTTTTGCGTGTTTATATTTATTATTGGTCATATCCATGACGTCTTCATTAATAATGTTGTTAATATATGTTGTCTGCTACTTGTGTTGGGT
The DNA here is from genome assembly GCA_029963845.1 of Rhamnusium bicolor. Lineage (NCBI taxonomy): Eukaryota > Metazoa > Arthropoda > Insecta > Coleoptera > Cerambycidae > Rhamnusium > Rhamnusium bicolor. Next base: position 7,305 of record JANEYF010002597.1, on the reverse strand, counting down.
CGTCAGTCGCAACGTTTAAGATTTCTTCATTGTTTATTATTTGTCTTTGTCTTTTAATTGCAATCCAGAAATTAAATACCCCAGTATCCTCAACATTTCCCGTCCAAACTTCCCCGGAACTTTTGAAAAAGTCCAGTTTTGCTACTTCAATTTGATGTTCGATAAATTTTAATTCCGCATCAGTACTCGTAGTCGTTCACCTGTAGTAGATTGATAAGATTCTTTGTTTTTATTTTTAAAATAAGTAATTGCCTCTGCATCCAATGGAAACAGCCCTCAAGTTCTGAAACCATTCATTAATGCTTTTTCAGTAACAGTACTGTCCAAGACCTTTAGGAGAGGACAAAAGTTGTCGCGGAACAACCGGATACCAGAGTGTTCTATTCTCCACTTATAGACCTGTTTTTTCCAATCAAGTTTAAGAGGATGGAATAAAGCTACATCCATTGGTTGTAGAAAATGCGTGGAATTTGGATATAATGCCACAAGTTCGATCCGTTTTTCAATGCAAAATTTGCTTAGAGGTAAAGTGGTTAGGTGTGATACGTGGCCGTTCAAATATAATACAATTGGAAATTGTATTTTCCTTTCTACCAGCCAAGGGTAAAATACACCGGTAATATTTTCGTAAAGAGTTTGATTGGTCATCCAACCATTCTCTGATTTTCCAATTGCCCATGAGGGCGGTACGGTTTCTTTGAAAGTCTTGGAAAGACGTTTCAAATTTACCACCACCATAAGTTGAGTCATTTGACCAGCCGCATTTGTCATTATCAACGTGGTTATGCTCTCTTTCTCGCTTGATTTAATTATGTTATGAATAATTTTCTGTCCCCTTCTTACTAGAACTTTGTTATCACTAGAACTTAGAAAAAATGCAGTTCCATCACAGTTAAATATTCTGGAATTTGAAGGCGAATCTGAGTTTTTAACAGCATCAGACAAGTTCTCTATGGTTTTAATGTCATCGGTATTCTCATTAAACCATTTTTTTTATATTTTCTTCCATTACTCCACCTCAAATTCTGGTTAAGTTTTGGGAAACTCTTTGGGTTAATTCCGGATTACGTTTAAGGAATGACTAATACCAATGCCTTCCTGGTCTTCCGTTGGTAAAAGGATTATTCCTTTCTAATTGTTTAACCAGCATTTTGACACTATCGAGCCACTGCTCTTTATTAACCAGAAAATCAGGTTCTCCTAACTGGAAAATCCAATTTAGAAGAATTTTTTCCTCAGTTTTTCCTCTTACCTTGTCAGATAGGGTCACTCTTGGTACACCAAACATTCTAACAGCTGCAGCAATATTTATTCCTGGAATTTTAACAGCTTTGATAGCATTCTCCATGTCATTTTCTTTGTATCGATATCGAGGCATCTTAAAAGAAAGCAAGGATGTAGTTACCGTCGATGCAGTGTACTAGTAATCGTCATGTCAATTTGAAAATTTACAATAAAATGCCCCTTATCCATATAAGTAACGAATACTGATCACTGGGCAGGTCCGTATTCTGCTACCCGTGTCAGTATTTTAAAATGATAGAATCTCATATAATAAGGGAGAAAATCTCAAATTTCAGTAAAAAATCACTGTACCACTTTTCGTCACTACCGAAATTAAATAAAACGAGGTTAGAAACTGAAAATTTTAGAAAAAGTGAATCTAATATACTTATTTTGAGACATTATGAATAGTTGAATGGGTATATGAGCATAAGAATTTAATTTCGAGGCATGAAAAAAGGGTACTTAGTTCTAAAGTTAAACAGCACAATATCTTCCTGACAAGGTCGACACTTGAATTCTATATATTTATTTGCACAAAGCTGTGGTAAGCGCGGGACTATTATTGTACCAACCTAGTATCACCAAAGTTTACTAGAAATTTACATACTGCCACTTACTTATTTTAACGATCCATACTTTTAAATAATCGCGGTAAAAAGAAAAATTTTGACAAATACTGGGACAGTGGCGCGAACTGGGTCACTTACCTTACTTAGACAAATAAAAGCAAATGTATAAAATGAGTAATAAAATACATACCGCTTGATATAATGTATTATTCAGAATTACTGAAATCTGCCATCGCATCAGCATACATCGTCACAACATATATTCGTTCTGCATTTATGGCTGTTAAATTAGAGCGATTTAGTCTGTGGATATATTTGTACAAGGAAATGAACGTTCCACATCTACCGAGATTAATGGTGGAAATTCTAAATATTTCACATGTGCAGGTACTGACAAACCGCGCAGGAATTTTACACATTGTTTTGTATTCCAGGTTCCTGTATAAAACATTTTTTTAGACAAAGCATTTTGAACAATCAAAATTCTTAGTATAACATGAACAACCTTATTACACCGAAAGTCAGTTGTTTCATCCACTGTCACCCACAAAAATTACGTTATCTATAATATTCCCCAAAATACTTGTATACGCACTTGGTAGATATGTTTTACGCAATGTATGGCTAGTGTTAGAGAACCATATCAGTAAGTGTAACTTCGCCCTTGATAAAGACATTTTATTTTATTATTATTACTAGATAAAGGAAAACCTGGTATGTATTATGCAAAAAAACCTCTAAACTCAGCATTGTCGGCTACGTTCTAAGACCGACTGCATGCATAGAACAAAACACACAAATCATAATAAAATTACTCTTCTGTAATAGTCTGTCGATGGATAGCCCAATTCAAATGCCCTTCACAATCACAGCGTGTATGAAATATGTAACGTCGTGTCGATTGCATTAAGTACACAAAATATGTGAACCATCTTGTTGTAATGCCATCGTAGTTTTTAATCATTTTTTGTAGCTTATGCACAAACACAGTAGTGACTACGCATTTGCTAAGAGCATTTTATGCGAAAACTAAACCAAACACTATCACGAAAATAACCGTATGATTTCATGTTGCTAAGTTAACTGTGGAAAAAGTGTCAAATCGCCTATAAAATTACATAGGAGTGTTCCGGTTTCTCTCAGGTCCTGTGTACCTTTCTACCTCTGCACTAGTTATACTGGTTGAATATATTATAGGTATAGAAATAAATACAAGACATGAATTTTTCTATGGGGTATTTATTTATATTTATATTTTTTTATAACTCTCGGCTTTAAAAAATGTCAAATTATTCGACACATGCATATAATTCTTTCTGATTTCTTTTTAATCTGCTCTTAACACGAGCTGAATTTATTTTATTATGAAAATAAAGCTTTTTGTGGAGCTAGTAGATCGTAAAGGATAAAGACAATCAATAATATCCCTATAAAGTATGAATAAATCCTATAATAATTTTTCAAAAAAAAAAACACATGTTTCATATACTTCACAAACTCCACTGTACTGGATTTTACAAACATCAAACATTCTGCAGATGTTCTCTGAGATTGCCGGCAAAATAATTTTGTATTACTTCATTTGCACAGAACAAATGTAAAAAACTGAATATTGGACAACATAACACAAATAAATTATTGAATGAACCAATGATATGCATCGTTTCGGTGGTGTGAAGGATAGAGGCGCGTGCTTCCGCCTAAACCGCCTGTGTTCAAAACTGGACAGAACCAAGTCAATCAGGTATACTGAATGAGCGGATCTGCTTGTGTCACCATTTTTCGAAAGGTATGTAAAACTGGGCGTTCCTGTGTCTACGATGTGAGTACATGGTCGAGCGGTAAAGGCACTTGCCTCTCACACCGAAGTCTTGGATTCAATGCCCGGTGGAAGACCTGAACAGAAATTAATCTTAGCATACTCGTATACTGGGTGTGTATTATTTCTAAACATGTAGCTCCCTACCGCATAAGGTGCATCAAGGTATCTTTGGGAATACAATGTGTTGGTATTTGAATTAAATAATTTAAAAAAATCCCTACCCCTGCACGACAAAGTGGGAGTTCAACGAAATGGGAGTTCGACAAAGAGGGAGTTTGACAAAATTGGAGTTCGACAAAGTGGAAGTCCAGTCACAACGATGTTGTTTTTGCGGAACAAGGAACGGAAAACTGGTACATTTTTGCCTCATAAAATTAGTTTATTCAGTTGCTAACTTCATCAACTTCTATCTATTCAGAAGTAGTTTACATTATATTAAAAAAATTAAATTAGTTTGCTCATTACGGACTACTTTTGCAGCTGATAGTACATATCTCACTGTTGTAATTCTTCAAAAAAATACACTGCGAGCCGCCACTGCCATAGCAAACATGGGAAGCATTTAATTTTATTTGAAACTTTGTTTTGGTGTGAGGTCCTTATCTAAAGAAAACTAACTTATCAACTTGCCGATATCTCCATACATTTTTATTATTATCCTCAGGGCAATTAAACATCGTATCGGAAAGTTGATATATTGGTTTTCTTTAAATAACAATCTCACACCCACAAAAATTGTACCAAAAGAATTAGTTGATCCAAAAAAAAAAATCCTACAGAAATATTTAATGCTCAAAGAACAATATTATACGTATTATTTTCATAGGATTTTTCAAATTATTTTGACAAAGGTTCAAATTATGTTTGCATTATACATACATGTACTAAATCTCAGATTCATAATTTATTCTCGTATGAAAACATATCTTCACGCATATTCACGCTTGTGTTATAAAATGATAAAACAAAATATACTTAAAAGAAACGTCGTAGCGCCCTATTTGCGAATTCTAAAATAATGCAACGCATGTATGATAAAGTAAGACTTATATCATAAGGGCTAAATTTCACAGGCGGAAAACTTCAGGAGAGAAATGATGGCGAGCGAAATCGTTGGTGGAATATCAAGTAGGTAGGTATAGGGACAGCATCTTATATTAAGCCTGGAATCGTGGTCTCAGAAGAATTTATTAGATGAGCCAAAAAATTACATTTTAACCTATTTGAGTGAGTTTTATGGTCATTTTTAAATAGTACTTATACTACAAAAGAGTAGTTATTGAGGTAAATAACAAGTTGAGAATACAATACCTAATTAACCCAGTCGCGCGAGAATAAAAAAGCGCTAACTGAGTCAATTCATAAAATAGAAATGAAACTTTGTGGATAGGGGTTTTCGAGGGTGCTCTTTCATTAAAAAAAACAGTAGGGTCTATCGGGAAACGGTGACCATCTTGAAAAATGGCTCCCTTTTCGCAGTTTTTCACAAATAACTCGGCTAGTACAAATTTATTGATTAGAAGGCGGTTATGTTATTAAAATAAAAGTTTGTTAAATTACCAACAAAATGATATCATGTGGGATGTTCCATGTATCATAGTGGCTTAGTAAATATTAAAAGAGCAGAAATTAATACCAGCATATTAAATATATTAAATATATATTCGTTGAGTAGTGGTGAAAGGTATGTGAAACTTCTCATATGGTCCAAATGATACTATCCGACCGACATCATAGATGTCTCTGTGGCGGATAGCGACTTGCGAAGCAAATACCGCGAGCGGCGACCTCTAGCCCAGGTGGACTAAACTACTATTATTAAATATGATTTGAACGAAACACCTACTCAGCGGGCAAATACCCCCCTTGCATTGGATTATAATAACTACTGTTATTAAATATGATTTGAATGAAACAACTACTCTCACCACTACCCAATTTACCTTAGTCAGTATATGACTAGCAGGTTGGCCACTATCATTTGTCTGTTCCATAACCTATGGCATACTGAGGAGAACTAATAAGTTCGAAACCGGTCTATGTTTGGTTAGTCATTGACAAATGATATTGGCTACCGATCTATCATGATTTGAAGGTATAATCCAATGCAGGTCGGGGTATTTGCCCGCTGAGTAGTTGTTTCGTTCAAATCATATTTAATAATATATTCGTTGTCTTTCGTGTGGAGCATCTTCAAGCACAAGGTTATTTTAGGGGTACAAGAGGTTGTACTACCTGTGGTATTAAACGTAATGTTAATATAATTCTACTGACATGGGTAATACAACTAAAAAAGCTTAAATAATCGCATTAGGTTTGATTAATGATTTGGCATCTATACAATTATTGGTGGTCTAAGTAGAAGCTTTGACCATGGCCTCATCACGACTATATATTTTTCTTTGTGTACTTGCCACAGCCATACTCAATCCAACATTATATACTAGAAAATGAGTGTTCATCATTCAAGCTAAAAATAATTTTAATAGTGGAGTAAAAGAAAAGTACGGTTTCCCTAATGAAAGCTAAAGTTTCTGGTTTCTGAGGAAAGTAGTTGGAAAAACTAGCAGTCCCTTTGTTCTTGAGTCAACAGTCTCTTCACAAGGAGAGATGGTTAAGAAACGAAATTTCTAGTATAGAACCAAGGGTTACTTAACTCCACAATCACTGTCACTGCTATGTAAGTATCTAGGTTAAAATACAGTTTAATATAAAGGATCTCCTTTCAAAATTGGATTATATGAATTGTTGGTGATACTGCTGGTACTAATTCACTTATCTTTTAGTAGCACTACAGGCACTGTGCAAATGGCTACGTTGCCACAGCCATACTGTGTTGTGGATAAATAGTAGCACCAGCATCATCATCGTAATATCGATTATCGCAGCCTTTATTATCGGTAGATTAACAGGGACTCCTTAGCAAAAGATTTGTTGTCACTACAAGATGGTTGTCAACATGATAGACCATGCGGCGGTGCAGTATTTATGCATGATAGTTGGATATCACGTTAGTGGGAATCATTTCTGCTACTAACCTCGATATCTTGGAATTCATTGCTCACTGATATCTTCTCCAAGTACTGTTCTCCCTAGTTCTTTAAAATCAAAGTGAGACCGCTTGCACTCAGTGCACATCTCGGATCCAGTAACCCAGTTGTAAAGCGAATAATTCAGCGGAATTTGAAAACAGTAATAATATGAATTATTACATAATTAGTGTATAGATGTTATCCACCTTGAATGAAATGTTTATAATAAAATAAAAATGTAAATATAATAATATACAGGGTGGTTTCACCTCAATTGTTCCAAACGCTAACAGGTAGTAGAGAAAGTTATACAAAGTTAAGCAAAGAAGTTCATATAAACATATATGTAAGCCTGACCAAGGTCATTAATCCTACAGAGACGTACTGGGTATGCATCATATCATAATACTTGAATAAGTACAATAATAAAAACTATTAGAATTCTTATATTGGGCAGTGGTAAATTTAAATTAAAACTCAAAAATAAAAAGACGCAGCTTTGTACAATACAAAAGGTTACAGAGAACTAACTTGGTGTGTAGTTTAATATGCTTCACTTAGATTTTACTTTTCATGCGTTCTGCTTAGTCAATAG
>JANEYF010002596.1:0-45751 GCA_029963845.1 Rhamnusium bicolor | reverse complement strand
GTCCTGTGTCTGAAGATGTGAAGTAATTTACTTGTTCACGAAACCGGTCACACTAATAAAAGATTTTATGAGAATTTTTCACCATTTTGCCTCATCATGAAAAAGTTTACAGTTTTTTCCAAATATTTATTAATCACATAATGCAAGACAGTAATAGTTGAATACTGATATATTTTGTCGCGGTAAGATCTGCAAAATTTAATTTATATTATTTAAGTAGATACTTTTTTCATTTTTTAGTAAAAAAAATACAAGCAGCTTCGATTATTAATTGTAGAACACACTGTCAAAACCAACAACGCAAAAGTTTCTCATTAAAAAATTTGTATAACTTTGCAACTTTTAACCGCCGCAAAAGTTAAAAAATACAGCAGGAAAAATTATGTGTTCTTATAAAAAATTTTCCATGATTGACGATTTGAAAAACCATCCCGATCATTGGTAGCATTTTTTATGTTTTCTGTACTCTATTAAAATCATTTACCATATCTTCAAGTTGTTAAATGCAAGTTGCAACAAAAAGGGCTGGGTTATTAGCGGATGTCTCTTCAACCGCTCGGTCACGCAATTCTACTAACTGAGCGCTCAATTAATACAATAAACCACAACCGACGTCACCATCTAATTAGAAATTCTCATTAAGAAATGTTCTGTTTGGAGATGGAACCAGAAACTCTGCTCATTTAAATTTGTAATTTAAGGAAAAATAAATACCTGCCAGAAGGAGTTGGTAAAGGTAACTTTTGGTTTGCGATCGTAGAAATAAAATGAATATTAAATGGATAGAAATACAAAAGTTTCACAATAAACTTTATATAATAAGCGTTTTTTTACTTTAGCAAAATACATGAAAATAATGACTTATTTAGTAAGTTGTTAAAGATACTGATAAAACTGTCTTTGTATTTTTAACAAATAATGAACAAGGAGAGGAAATTGTACCAGAGTCCCGAACAGGCTATGAAGAACACGTAAGATAATAGCGTTTGCTTTTATCATGGACGATTAAGATTTTTCAAATAGCAGTGTCTTATTAAATTAATTGTTGACACAAGGAAAATAGCGTTTGTGGTCTTCACGGCCAACTACGATTTTTTTTCATATATCAGCCACTCTTTTTAAATTAATTAAAAAAAAAACGGAAAATAAACATATTATCAAATTACATATTTTTGAAATCAGAAGAAGAAGCTCTAACAAAATATAAGAATAAATAGAGTGTTCTATCTAAAAATAAGTAAATCTAGCTTGTATCTTTTTGACACAATTTTCAATTGTTTTTTTGAAAGGACATTCTTATAGTTCATGAGGTATCTTACAACTTTCCCTTTTATTTTTTCCTTACCTTGAAAAATAAATTCTATATTCATAGCTCAAAATATGAGGAAACATCCTGTATATTATTATTTTGAACAGTTATACTGGATAATGCATGTGTTATTATTATTTCTGCAGTGCATGCTATAGTTTGTTGTATTCGTTTACTGGATATTAATATCGGAGACAAAGCTATTTGAACACTCAAAACTCTTAGTATAACAAACACTAACAACCTTATTACACCGAAAGGGATTTTCACTCACTGCCACCCAAAAAAATGTATAATATTGCCCAAGACATTTTTATACACACTTGGTAGATATGTTTTAAGCACTGTATGGCTACTGGGTAAAGGAAAACCTGGTACTTATGTATTTTGCAAAAGAAACCTATAAGGAATCATTATCGATTACCTTCTAAGACAGACTACATGCACAGAACATGACACACAAATCTAAAAAATATTCCTCTTTTGTAAATCTACCGGCAATATTCTGTTGATAGAAATAGCTGAATTTAAATGCCTTTCACAATCATGGCGTATACGAAATAAGAAATGTCGATTGCATGGAGTATGCAGAGCATATAACCCCTCTTTTATAAGATTATTGTAGTTTTCAATCATTTTTAACACGCTTTTATTTTAGCTTCACCTGTATGTTTGTGAGTTTGTTTGTTTGTAACCGACTCTTTGGACTCGATTTTGACCCACTTTAAACGGACAGATTTAATTGAAACTTTGTACACTTACGAAGAACTGGTAACAATACAATAATTTGATAAGTTTATATCATTATCCTGATCAGGATCGCCAGAATTAAATAATGTCCTCACGTATCCTCTGCGTGAGAGCAAGTGGCTTATTACTGTTAGTACATTCCGTGATTCTCAGTTCGTTCGTTGGCCGAGCGGGCTAAGGCGCAAGTCTTAGTCGACGCGAAACGACGGACTCCTCGGGCGTGAGTTCAAATCTCGTCTTTTGGCTGAAAAAAATAATAATTTTTTTTCAGAAGTATCGTAATATGTTATAATATCAGCATCAATAAACAATATAAATATAGTTTAAAAAAACTAAAAAACACGCTTTCATAGCACATCAAACTAAAAAGTGAAAAATAAATATAGTTTAAAAAAAACTAAAAAACACGCTTTTAAAGCACATCAAACTAAAAAAGTGAAAATAATTATTAATATAAACTGAAAACAATAATGAACGAAAAATACTAGTATTATTGTGAAAAAAGCGTGGGTTGCTCGATATACGAAAAATATGGCACAAAGCGCCCCACGCTTTTTTCACAATAATACTAATATTTTTCGTTCATTATTGTTTTCAGTTTATATTAATAATTATTTTTCACTTTTTAATAATAATTTGTTGCTTAAAATATACATGGTAATTGATATGTGTGCGTAATTAAAGTACAAATAAATAAATAAATAAATAGAACTTGCAGCCGTTACTATGTGATAGTTCATTATCACAGGAGAACGAGTAAAACACTACTATGTTTATGTAAAAAACATAGTAGTGTTTTACTCGTTTTCCCGTAATAATAATTTTGTTGCTATAAATCATTATTATTGATTTTTTTTCCGGTAGAGTCGATGCCGGACAGTCCTCTCGGTCTTCAACACCTCCCCAGTAGTCGCTCCGGTGAATTAAATACAGCCATTCGCCACATCCTACAGGATTAGTGACTGTAGATATCAGAATCATGTGCCCTAAGCAGACGGAGAGAACCTAGCATGACAGCCATCTGCAGGAAACAAGGAGTGTATTTTCAAATAAATTGGTACTTCTATTATCTCCGAGAAAGTAAATTAATATTTTGAGTAGAAGTAAAACAGTTATTTGCGTACATGGAGCGCTTGAGACTTTCATGTTATTTTTTCTACGACATATAAAAACTACAAAAAGTATAGACTTACCGAAAATATTTTAATTCTGCCAGTTTGACATGTAACGTCAGATACGTTTCCATTCAGTGGGACGAAAAATTAGAAATTTTTTTTGTATCCATGAAATTGAAATAAACAAACTTGGTAAACAACAAACACAATATTTATTACTCGGTTTTTCTAAGTATATTCAAAACTTTCTTTAACTGGTATTTCAGTTCAAAATATCCGAAAATAGTGAAAAAAAGTAACTGTCCTTGTACTCCATTTAACATACTCGAAATGCAAGTCTGAATTTACTTCCAGAAAAATCAAGTATTGTAGGAAATAACTATTAGGATATAGCTGTGAGTATGGATATTTTGTAAATTTCGTTGATGAAATAATTAGGAAACGTAAAATTAAAGAAACATTTCGAAATTCCTCGACGATTCAAAATGAATGAGAAAATCCAAAATTTGTATGGATTCCATACGATCCTCGATTCACCTGTGGTACTGACAATAATTTTAAAGATATAGGTATGACAGTGGTTTTTCATTCATCGGAAAATAAACTACAACTTTTAGGAAATCCAAAAGACAAAAATTGGAACAAGCTAAAAAGTCCGAGATTTACGAAACTACCTGTAAGGACTGCAATCAAAAATATGTTGGACAAATTAGACGATCAATTTAAACTAGATTCAGGGAGCATATCTCAAATATACTAGAACAGATAAGTCTGGTGGTGCTCAACATGCGTTTGTGAAAGACCTAAAATAAGAGGAGCAATATAAGATTAATTAAGAACGTAACAAATACTAGACAGCTGAATGCATTTGAAAGCTTGGAAATTACAAAGTGTAAAGTAATATGAATAGTGACACAGGGCCAATCCCATATCGCCGAACCGTAACAATAGTAGTACGTAGAAAATCATGTTTTTTTTACTCAGTTCATTAAATACTTTATGCATTTTTTCATTGTTTTGTATCATAACAAATAAAAAATGTTGATTAAAACTTGAATTTTGGCTGTTGCAGAAAACAACGAAGTTGAATTTATGTAGGGCCCTTGGGTAAGATGAAAGAATTATATGAAATTATGTAATGTTGGAAGTCGATCGATTGTGCGTGTGGTTCTATAGCAAAAAAGTGAATACAAAAATAAATACGTAAAAATAAAATGCATAATTTATTACTAGTTTTTGTCAAATACTTATTTTTGAATCAAATACAGAGGTAGAAAACTAAAGAAAGCTATTTAGAACTGGGTTTGGGTATTTCTTAATGACTATATATTCTTGTCTAAAGCAAAATAAAATTTTTCAAGAGTTAACAAGCTGATTAATGAAATATTTAATATCAAAACCCAATTTTTAGTGGTATGTACCATACCTGGCTAAATATGGTGAAAATATATTAGATATTTTAGAAAGGTACAAAGTTTAACTCAGACTTTAAAACGTACCTACACAATTTATTACACAGTGCAAATAAAAATCAAAATGAATAAGGAATATACAACTGAATTTGTAATGACTTACAGGATTTCATTCCGTTCTGTAGTGCATATTGTAATAGAAATCTAAAAAATTAAGTTTACAATGCATTAATAATAATACTTTCTCTCTCTTGAAACCATTTTCTTCGCCAAACTTTGCATTTGCCATTGTTACAAAGGTTTCAAAAAAATAGTTGTAGTACATCAATGCGCAGGCCTTTTTCTATTTTTTTCCAATAAAATACGTCACTATTATACAGTGCGCCGTAAAATAATGCGGAAATTCGATAAAATCGTTACATAGAGAGTTTAACAAAAAATCGCTTTAGGTCGATTTTTTAAATACGTTGTATTTTTTCATGTGTAAAAAATATTTTTAACAATTATTATAAAAGTTATTTCGTCATAAAATTTGTTTTAATGGCAACCTACATTTTTGATACTACTGTTTGAGAGACCACATGATTTACATGTGCAGCATCAAAACTTGTACTATAATATAATACTTTTCTTTGAGAAAAAATATGTTGTGTTTATGGAAAGTTATGTCTAAATTCGTTACACAACTACAAAAATCACTATGACAGATCAAATTGAAAACTTAAATATCGTCGTAATTGAAATGTTCAAAATGCACTTCGTTTACACACTGACAACGTTGTAATCAACAAACAAACTCTCTTTGAACGTTAGCAATACGTCGTATGTCTACTTATATAAACTTGCTTCTAAGTAGCTCCATAGGAAATCCAATGGGGTTAGATCCGGCGATCTAGCTGACCATTCGATACTCCCTCTTCTTCCTATCTACTCGTTACGGAAAGCCTTATTTACATAATTTGGAACACGCTTCACGTAGTGTGGCGAAGCATTGTCTTGTTGAAAAATAATATCATAGGGAGGAATATCAGAATCTTCTTCATTTGGCATAAATTGCTAAGACAGGAATTAACTCCTGAAGAACTTCTAAGTAAATTTCTCCAGTCAGTGTTTTAAAAAAAGTAAGCACCCAAACTCTGTTACCTAGAATACTACATCGGAAAGTACATATACATGGTGGCACCGTCATATTTGCTAGAAAAAGTATAGCCTCTCTCTGTAAACCGTTAAAACATCTAAATAAATTATCAGTTGAATTATGTATAGAATGCTCTGCTGTAATGTATAAAAATCAGTTTTGTATTATAAATATATACAAACCTCCATCAGGAAACTGAGATGTTTTTTATGCAACTATCAGAAATATTATCCAAAGCATTATTTGAATTTAAATTTGTTATTATCTGTGGCGACCTGAATATTAATTTTGGTAATGATAATATACACTCGAGAGTTTTGTCGGATATATTTGTGTCATTTAATTTGACCTCTTTAATTTTTGAAACGACACGAATAGCCGCAAACAAATTACGTATCACGCAAACAACTATTGACTATGTTGTTACGAGCAATCCTAAATTTACTAAATGTGAAAATTTTGACTACGGATTATCGGACCATCATTGTCAGATGGTGCATTGTAACCCTCCTTCTGAAATGCTCCAAAGTAAAATAACTTTACCTCCCAAATGGTATAGAAAAATCAGTCAATAAATGAATTCAAACACTTATTCAAAAGTTTTCCCTGCTAAAAAATAATATTGACATCAATATTGCTTTTGATGACTTTTTTGAACATTTCACATGGTGTTTAAATATATCTTGTAATATAAATAATAATAGAAAAGTTTTTAGACCGACTTATTAATTGTTGGAAAATTTTTTTTTGGGTAGGGTCCTTATTTTGAGAAAAACTACTTTTTTAACTTGCCGACGTTTCGGTAATTTTTATTACCATCTTCAGGGCAATTAATTATGAGTTTTTCCTGGTCACCATAAAATATATATATAAAACAGGAAACAAACAGATAAAATCCTTGGGTATTAAGAAACCTTCTTTTAGTGTACTTATGTAACATATATACACACATATATATATATATCACTTATAAAGGTACAATTGTCAGACTGTAGTGTGTAATGGTAATACACGAATCAATCATTCGTGTCATTACCATTACACACTTACAGTCTGACAATTGTACCTTTATAAGTGATATATATATATGTGTGTATATATGTTACATAAGTACACTAAAGAAGGTTTCTTAATACCCAAGGATTTTATCTGTTTGTTTCCTGTTTTATATATATATTTTATGGTGACAAGAAAACTCATAATTAATTGCCCTGAAGATGGTAATAAAAATTACCGAAACGTCGGCAAGTTAAAAAAGTAGTTTTTCTCAAAATAAGGACCCTTACCCAAAAAATTTTCCAATAAATAATAATGACTGTTTCAATAAAAAACAAGTAACAGTAAAAAGATAAAATTTTCGGAAATAATTAATAAATGATATAGAACAACTAAAAAAATTAAACTGGCTTAAAAAATCTAGAGGATGACTTATTAAAAAAAATACAAAGAATTTAAAAAATATTTTCGAAATGATATAGGAAACGCTTATGACGCTATTATTGATACATCTCATAGCAAAACCAAAAACTGTATGGAGCCTGGTTAATAACTAAAAACAAAAGTCTAAAAATAACCGTACCATCACCTCAATCAAGTATGAAAATATGTTAATTTGTGATCCAAATGATATCGCAAACACTCGGAGAATATTTATCAAATGTTGTTGAGAATAAACTTGAGAAGCATTTTGGTAACAATATATCATCCGTGTGCACGTCCTCTACTTTCATTGCTAAAACTGTGTTTTTTACCAATCACTAAAAGTGAAATTGAACAGGTTATTAAAAACTTACCGAATAAAAATTCTACAGGCCTAGATGAAATATCAGTAAAATTAATAAAACAGTGCATTCATGAATTATCAGTGGTTCTTGCTGAATTATTAAATTTGTCCATCTCAACGGGACAATTTCCTAACTCTTTTAAAAATGCAGCTTTTATTCCTATATTTAAAAACGATATTTAATGACGAACATAATCTCGAGAATTATCGCCCCATATCACTCTTGAGTATATTTTCCAAAATTTTCAAAAGATTGTCTATAACAGAATTTTAATTTTTTTAAATAAAAATAATATGTTAACAAAAATCCCAGCACGGCTTCAGGCCAAGGTTTTCAACTGAATTGGGCACTATTGATCTAATTCAACAAGTAAATCAAAAAATTAATGAAAATCGTCATGTTGTGGCTGTATTATTTGATCGTACTCGAGCATTCGACACCATAGACAAATCTTTTGTATGTGAAAAAATATTCAGTATGGGCTTGCGCGGTCCTATAAATCAATGGATAAAATCTTTCTTATCACAGAGAAAATTAATTGTAAAAATAAATGACGCCGAATCTAATATATACGATATAAACATTGGAAATCCGCAGGGGAGTGTATTGGGCCTCTAACTTGTTTATTATTTGTGAACGATCTCCCTAATTATATAACTCAGGGCAAAGTTTTCATGTATGCTGACGACACTACAATTGTAGTATCTGATGCAAACCCTTTGACTGTTAAACAAAAAATTAATATACTGTTAGAGGAATTTAGTGATTCTTGTGGGAAAAATCGTTTGATAATTAATTATGCCAAAACCATTTGTATTGAATTCAAAAATAAGCACAGAGTGACTGATAATAATTACACATTTGCTGTCAATAATCACAACATAAAAATAGAAAATTCAGCTTCATTCTTGGGAATAACTCTAGACGGTCATTTAGATTGGTGTCGCCATATTGAAATAGTATTTAAAAAATTAAATAAAAGCTTTTACGTAATAAGGTCCCTCAAAATTTTTTAAATACTCATTCTCTACTAAATGTATATTATGCTTTTGTGTATTCTCCTATTGCATACAATATTGTAGTCTGGGGACAATCCAGTAGTATTGATAGATTTTTATAATCCAAAAAAAGGATACTCAGGCTTATATTTAACATCGGTTCTAATCAATCATGCCGTGAAATATTTAAAAAATATAATATCTTAACAGTGACATCTATATACCTGATGAAGCTCCTGTCGTATATTTACGTGAATAAAAGCAAATTTCTACACAACGGTGATCTTCATAATTATCACACAAGAGAGATAAAATTAATTTTCTTAAATAAACCTAACCATGAATGGTACAAAAAATCACCCATATATTCGGGTTGTCGCATTTATAACCTTCTATCGGACGATATAAAAGAATGCAGATCTTGGTTAGCTTGAAAAACTGCTTAAAAAAACTATTAACAAATAATTTTTTTATTCTGTAAATGAGTTTCATATGTGTTTTACAAACCAAAGTCACCTGATGTTTTGTTATATTTACTAATAAAATTTTGTATTGCTTGCTAATCTATTTACACTGCTTGTCATATTTTTACTCTGTATGTGCTGATATACTATGTTTTTTCAAGGGGCGTGCGGTGAGTTTTGATACAAGGGAAGCAGTTTGTGATATAGGGTGATGGGTAGTGCGAAGCCCCGAGCAAAGCGAGGTAAAAATTTTTTTAAGAAAAGGGGGCGTGGCTTCCGTATACTCATTTTAAAGCAAATATCGAAAGCCGCAAAATTATGATATCTAGAAAAAAAGTACACTTGTAGGACCGCCACTCCTCAATAAACATAAAACATAAAAATACCACAAAAATTAGACAATCCCCAATTCCAAAGCCGAAGCTGCACGGGCGATGGTTACACTTATGAAAAAAACGCAGACATACAACCATACCCACTGACATTTCCAGTGCCGGTGGCGGGGATTGAACCCGCAGCGAAATAGAGAGTTTGTTTAGTCACACTTGACATCGTGCACTCTCTAGCCAACTATAAATCGAGCCAGCTAGTTAAGTAGTTAACATGTACATACCTACCTATTGATAATGTAGTTTAATCCGCCTCTCCTTTTTTGCGAGAGTCGAAAACAACTTCGACGTAAAAGTTTGAATTTTGGGACATCTACCTTCACAAAGTCACTTTCTATTGTCAACAGGGACAATTTTGAAAGCCGCTCTTCACTGGTTGAATTTCTTGAAAAAGTTTTTATTCTTTTTCAGATGGAAAAACTGCATTCAACCGAAGCACTAGTTGCAGGTATCGTCAACACTAACTCATACAATTTCAACATTTCAGAGTAGGCCTGATCCAAACTATTTTTTTTATAAAGATAATCAGTTCGTTGGCGTTATGTTTCTGACTAATATCTTCTGTAGCATAAATAACTGAAAGTTCCGATCGTAACCCAACTATATCAAAAAAATTTCCATAGTTATCACTCAAAGACTGAAGTGCGTTTTGTGGAAACTGTTTATTTTTAAATTCATTAAAATTACACAATTCTAAAAATTGTGTATCACTAAAATTTTTAAATCTATTATTTAGTTGCCCAGTGATATTGTCCAAAATTTCGATAAAAGTCTTCGATATGAAGTTCTACGATCCACTATAAATTCAGTTCGTATTCTTTTTTCTTTGCGGCTCTAAATTATCATTATTAGTTTTCTCCCAGAACTTTTCAAATTCATTTCTTTTGTTACAAATCAAATTTGTGAATTCTTCAATTTTGTTTACACCTAATCCAACGGCATTTGACTTAGTTTGCAAAAATATTGAATAAATTGTCAGTAAATGGGAATATTTCGGAGAAAATATTTAACAAAAAATTAAGTGTCCCAATCATCTTTGCTTTCTAAAATATTTTTCAAATAAGTCAATTAGAGGCTGTCGATATTCAGATACAGTTTGTACTAGCCTCCTGTAATTCCATCGTGTTGGAGCAACTCCTGCGTAGTCTCTTCTGTACTTCCAAATCTAAAGCTCGTGTCCGTTTTGATGATTTTGAAAAAAAGGCAGATCGAAAATCGAGATTAAAATCTATAAAACAAGACGCGTTACCATGCTATACGGCCCAGATATCAAGATTATGAAGTGGGGATGGGATGCACTTCAAGAAGTTGCTTATATCGAAGTCGCGCGAGTTCGTGTTGGCTGGATTAATCGAGTGTCATCGTTACGATTTTAGCGTGCAACATTATCTCCAGCTATTGAAATGCAGAGCCATGTCTATTGAAATTGGGTAAAAGTAAATTTTAATGATTAATATATGTGATAAATAATAATTAGGTTCTAATTATGTGTTTTTTTTAATAATCCCAAGGGAAGCACTGCTTCCCTTGCTTCCATGGACCGACCGCCCCTGATGTTTTTATTGTTTGTGGTTTGTTCAATGTATATGTATCTAATTGCGTTTCTTATACTGTTATATGTTTTTTATGTAGGTCAACTTCCACCAAGAAATACTTCTTTATAATTAAGCTATTAATATGGCCATCTGCTGACATATCTTATCTTTATCTATACTGTATTATAGCCTAAAAGATGAATAAAGATATTTATTTATTTACTTATTTACACCATATATTCACCTTTTGGAGACGTTGTGTGTGCACTTCCATCATTCTGCTATAACAGTACTTTTTACATTTCCTCATCACTAACAGGTGCATTTATTAAAAAAATAATTCTAAATTGCCCATAACTTTTTTAATCGATGGAATATTTCAATGACTAAAGTTCTAAATAGTTCCTTCGACCACTTTGTTAAACTTCCAATGTCTTGTAGATAAAATTGAATAGTATTGATCACAGAAAAGCATTTATTAGTTAATTTACAAGGATATTAATGTTTCAAGAATGTTTGTTAACAATAAGTATTTAAAATTACTAATGTATACCAGAATCCTAAACCTCCATATGTATTAGATATTTTTCAATAACCAATAACTAATGATTAATAAGCCATAAGCCACAAGATGTGCAAAACTGTTAATGAACAATAATAATTTAAAATGCACGTTTGTTAAAGATACATGTTATGATACATTATTAATTATTCATGCTAAGAATTTCCAGAATAACAGTTATTATAGTTATTATAAATACTGATACTTTAATCTCCCATAATTTGTCATAAAGTCTAAATTAATCACAAACAGCTTATAGCAACACATTTGATATAATTTATAATTTTTTAACATTTCACAGTTATTCATCAACCTGTCAAACGCTCAGTATCTAAATCCGACGTATTTATAAATTCTTAACTCCCGAGTTAATATAGAAACATACTTTCTCGCCATAATTATTTGTTTTATTCTAATCCAGTGGAGATTTATTAGATGACATTAATACAAGAATATGACACACATGCACAAGGTTTTTGTGATCACGCTAAGTTTAGCAAGTAAACGACGGTGACGGCGGTTAGGGCAGGACAGTGGAGACGTTCACCGTCGTGACAGGACGCCCACCGTCGAGGCGGCCACACGCATAGATCATCTCGTGTCGCCCAACGCATTTGTTATTGTCAAAACTTACTACGCGTCCACAATATTTACTTACCTCAGTCGACAGCTCCTTCCTGTTCAAAATCTTTTTGTATTCGTTCTTTATATATCTTTATCCAGCTCATACATATTTCAGAGCATATTTTCATTTTATTATTAATGGAAACTACCGGTGCATGATGATGACTATCAAATAAACTTATTTTACTGTTTATTATTTTTGGAGTCGGTTTATTTTCAGATGTTCATGATGTTCATTAAACATCGGATATAATTTCATTTATAAATATACAACGTTAAGCAGCAACTAAGTTATTATCTTTACATCAATAAAACATACTTCTTATAGGTATCTTTGCATATTTAGATGTCACGGTGAACATATGAATCAATTAATCTGTATAAATAATATCATTCTGTTTACTGTTTACAATAAATTAGCTTATTTTTAAAGGATAGTGATGAAACAACACTAATGTGTATAATTTTAGCAAAGTTTGACCCACTTAATACATATTTTTGAATACAGTTTTGAGAAATTCATTTTAAAATGCAATTTTAAGTAGCTTCTTATTAATATCTATGGGGAAAAATGAAATAAGCAGTGACGGAAATTTCAAAGGTAAAAGTGTGTTGCACAGTGACAAGGGCACGGGTAACAGAAGGGTATGGCGCTGATAAAATCTTAAAGTTGGGCGATATTTCACAGTCGGTAATTTTTTTGTGACTGTGATTTTTAAATTTTCCGAGTTAGCAAACAAACAAGCAAAAATTATAAGTGAATTAAAACAACATATAGAAGAACTAAAACAACACATAAAGTTGACAAAAAAAATAATAAAAAATGCTGAATCACAAACATCAGTAATAACAAAAAATTCTACTACGATGACTAACGCAGAATACGATTTGAAAAACGAACCAAAAAACATAAAACATATTGAAACCCAAACAGTCGAGAGTCAGATAATAACAGAAAAGGAAAATACGATTGAAAATGAAAATGAATACGAAAATAAAAATGTTGATTCTGAAAATAATGTAATTAGTGATAGAGCTCCACGTCAACGTAAAAAAATACTAATTCTTAGTGACGACTTTGGTCGCAATGTCAATAAGAATCTGATAAAATTGATTGACAATAAAAAATATTTTGTTGAAACGGTTTTAAAACCTGGTGCATCCTTTCAGCAAGTTATTGAAAACATTGAGCCTTTGACGAAATTTTATTCTCAAAATGATCATGTTATTATTATAGCAGGCTCGAATAATTTTAATAATAAGCACAAAATTAAATATCCTCTATTTAAAGATATTTGCGATAAAGTAAAAAAAATGCGCTGATCTAAATATTACAATAGCAACTGTTCCGTTTGGAGAAGACAGAAAAATTAACAAATATATTAACAAATTCAATTACAAATTAACGGCTTTTTTTGAGCAAAATTAATCATTATGTACCAGGAAATATCAGTTTGTTAGAAGTTAACAATTCTCAAAAACATCTTATGAAAAAGGATATCGGCAGTGTATTAGCAAAAATTGTAAGCAGTGGATACGTGAAAAAGAACCTGATATTTGTTAATACAAACTCTGTATCTGTTTTGAAAAATCTAATACATTATATACAGCAGACACTGTAGTTAATGTCACAGATAATAATATCATCAATAGTTCAATCACTTTCGCTGATACCTCACAATCAGTAGACGTTTGCCATAATAATAATAATTTTTGTAATGTAAACATTGCATCTAAAAATTCTAGATCAAACCAGTTGATAAATACAAATACGAAATCAAACTCAAATTTATCTTTTTTTAGTGAACCCAATAGAAGAAGTACTAATGATACAGTAAATAATACCTACAGAGCTAATGAAAGCCTTACACTATTATTATTAAATATACAGTCGATTCGTTGCAAAACTGATGAACTTTTTATATTTTTACAGTCAGAATTTTCCAGATTTAGTACTAATTACCGAGCACTGGTTATCCAATGATGAGCCATGTTATATCCCTAATTATTTAACTGTGTCAAAGTACTGTAGAAAAAAATTCAATTCATGGTGGCACTCTAATTCTTATAAAAAATAATTCATCGGAAGAATTGACTTTTATTAACTTAGATAAATATAATCATCTATTGGTAGAAAGAGAATTTGAATTTTCTATAATTTGCAATATTAAAAGCAATGTGTATATACTATGTATCTATAGACCCCCAGCTTGTAATGTGAATATTTTTGTAGAACGGCTGGAACTTTTACTGTCTCAAATGCCAACCCATTCAACTATTATATTAGGTGGTGACCTCAACATAAACTTTGATGACAAGAAGTCAGTTTTTTACTCAATCGCTACACAACTTGCTCATTTCCTTTAATTTAGTTATGCACGTAAATTCATTTACACGTATTTCCCAATATTCAGAAAGTATTATTGACTATGTTTGTTCTAACGTGACAGAGGAAAATATAATTTGTTCTGTTGTTCCCTCAGGGCTGTCTGACCATGAGGCTGTTACATGTAAGTTATCTCTAAATTTAAAAAAGAGCAAAGAACAGTCACAAAATTGGTAGAATTTACAGCAAATCGAATTATAATAGGTTTTCTCAATATTGCCAAAGTATAAAATGGGATATTCTATCAAACCATAGTAGTCAACTTGAAAATTTCCACAAACTGTTAACAGAAACTTTTAGTAGGGCTTTCAAATTACAAAAAATTAAAATAAAAACAAAGAAACCTTGGGTGACACAGGGTATAAGAAAATCTGCTATAAACTTACGCTCACTGCATTACATTAGGGAGTACACGTCTAGTGAATTCTTTTTGTCATATTTTAATAAATATCGTGGTATATATAAAAAGGTTCTTCGGTATGCAAAGACAATTTATTATGAGAATAGACTTCAAAACGCAAATAATAAAAGTAAAGAAAACTGGGCTATTGTTAATGATCTGAGAGGTAAAACCAATCAGCACGTACCTGTACAACCTGTTTTAACTCCAAATAACTTTAACTGCTATTACAGTTCTATTGCTACAAAACTAACGACAAACATTACACCTCAGCAAAATCCTATTAACTTCCTTAATAATGTTAATATTGCAGACAATTTTCAGTTGACCTCTGTTACACTCAATGAAGTAAAAGAAGTTATAGGTGAAATAAAACAAAAAAATGCATCAGGTATCGATGGAATATCCATAAAAATTTTTGAAAATCTACCATATTGCGCTCTAACTGTGTTAGTACAAGCTATTAATGAATCTTTTGCTACTGGTGTATTTCCTACTAGCCTAAAAAGAGCAATTATCATTCCACTTTATAAAGGTGGAGATCTAGATGATCCGTCAAATTTTAGACCTATTTCGTTGCTCTCAACATTGTCTAAAATAATTGAAAGGTTAGTAAAAAAAGAGAATGCTAGATTTTTTTGGATAAACATAATATTTTAAATAAGAATCAGTTCGGATTTCAAAAGTCAAAAAACACTACTGATGCCATTTTTGCTTTTTTTAGAAAAAAACGTATCTCAAGTTAAATGAGGGCGAAGCTGTTGGTGCAGTGTTTTGTGATTTTTCAAAAGCCTTTGATTGCGTTAATCATGAAATTCTGCTCCAGAAACTTAGGTGTTTCGGTTTTAAAGGTATAACACTTAGTTGGTTTAAATCTTACCTTTCCCAGCGTGATCAGGTAGTAAAAATTGGAGACGAGATATCAGACGTATCAGGTATTGACTGTGGTGTGCCTCAAGGATCTGTGCTAGGTCCGATTTTGTTTCTGTTATATATTAACGATTTAGCAACTATAAACATTCTTGGTAATTTTACTCTTTTTGCTGACGATACTACAATTCTCTGGCATAGAAAGGACGTTAATAGTCTGAAGGAGACCATAAAGTCTGACCTATATAAGGTCAAAGAATGGTGTGATTCTAACCTACTTACATTTAATATAAGTAAAACTAATATAGTCACATTTAAGTTTAGTTTTGATGATCTTATAGTAGATAATCATTTTATTGATAATAAATCACACACAAAATTCCTTGGGCTATATATTGACGATAAATTAAAATTTGATCAGCATGTAACTAATCTAGGAAAAAAGTTAGCTTCTGGTTGTTATGCAGTGAGAATTGTTTCAAACGAATTGGGTCATGATATAGCAAAAACAGTATACTATTCTTTAATTGAGTCATAAATAAGATATGGAATACCTTTCTGGGGATTGTGTAGTCAAAAATTGCTAAGCAGTATATTTGTGTTACAAAAAAGGGCTCTAAGATATGTATGCAAGTGAATTCAAGAGATTCCTGTAAACCTCTTTTTATCAGTAATAAAATACTAACTGTAATATGTATCTTTATCCTAGAGACAGTATGTCTAATACATAAGAAAATGTTGAATGGGGTAAACTCGGATTCTCAGCCTCAATATAATACGAGGCAGACATTGAATTTACTTCTTCCCTTACCCATCCCCAGAACAACTGCAACGAAGCACTCATTAATCTATGAAAGTAAACAAATATACAATCACATACCACTGTTTCTTAGAAATGTGACTCAATTAAAGAAATTTAGAAAGGCAGTTAAGGGGAAATTGATTGAGAAGGCTTATTATAGTTTATTTGAATATTATAATGACTCTCTTTAAACTGTTCTAGTATGTTTTTTTCATTGTTATTTTCTTTATCTTCACTGTTATATTTACTAATTTAAGACTATGTACCTGATATTTATTAAATTTTCGTTGTTTGTCAACTGTATTAGTACATGCTTGTGTAAGTCCATAAATATGTATATATTATTGTATGTCGTTATATTTTGTTTGTTGTTTGTTTTATATTTGTATTTTATTATTTGATCTATATTTTGACCATATATTGTATTAATATATACTAGTAGCTTTGTCAATAAGAATGTATTTCTTAGACAATAAAGCATATATTCATTCATTCATTCATTCAAGGTGCAGTATCGGTATTGTACAAAATACTGTTCAGGGTCGTACCACAGCCAGTAAGCCAATCTCAGAACAGGTCGCAGATCTTATTGGGACGCTACTCTGGGGCTCGATTTTTTGGGTTGAGGGGGTAGAATTATTATTAGAATAAGAGAGATGGAAAATGCATAAATAATAAATTAGACAGAGACAAAACACATCACTTCTCCCGGTACATAACTCAAAAAATAAGGCCCCTGGTCACAGGCATTAATACTAATAGATTTCTCTCGTCTCCATTCATTATTATACCATTATCACAGTATTCACAGTCGAAATAATCACGGTTCGTGCTTTGGCACATTCGGAAATAACTTGCTACCCAAGCAGCACAAACATGCTATTTAGCTGAAATAACTAAGATTCGGCTATAAAATCGTTGTAATGGCTTTCGACAAGTTGCATTTTGGCCATATTATTTTAGTCGTGGTTTAACATAAAATTTAAACACAAAAACGTAATGGTGGTCTTTTTTAGCAATATACTGGTCATTTATAGTAGCCACAATATGGCCATGCAGTTTTTGGTTATAAAGTCATTTTCATGGTGTCATGTATGAGCAAGTAATTAAATGGTACCAAGTCTTAATACTGCTATTATACCTATAAAAATGACAAGAATATGTTGGCATGGTTTTAGTTATTAATATAGTGTTGATGTCCGAGCTATTGGCAAGAAATTAGTCAAAACATGACTACTTTATTTGGCGATTTTCTTAGCTGTTAATTCCGCATTACGACTAAAATAATGTTACTAAATGCCGTTTTTTAAAGTAGTTCTGCAGACATAAAAGCCTATTTTGGGACTAAACAGCAGGGTTGGTATATAACTAAATATATCTAAATATATGACAGATACTAAAACTTATTCCCAAAACCATTCACTGAATGAAGTTAAATGTAAACTCGTGTCTGTAAAATACCATAACCAAATTGTTTTCTTATCTTTGCTTCATACTTTAACTATTTGACGTATGTAATTAATTGAAACAATATACAAGTAAAAATTTAGGTTTATACTATATTTCTGATAATTATGCTGTTTGTAAAAAAACAAAACAAACTTGAGAGTTAAGTTTCTTCACTCTCTTTATAGTAAATTTATTTCTTTTCAATTTAGTTTAATTATATTATCTTTTTATAATGTAACGAAGTGATATTTCCGTTAATGATTTTCTATTGTAATAACCTAAGTGGGTTCTCCTTTAACTTTGGTATACCCTGTATACGATAACTTGTATTAATGTTTATTTTTAAACCGCTTTGAACAAAGGGTCAATTGTTTTATTAGTCAAATACTTGGAATAATAATTAATCCTCCAAGGTAATTCGTTCAAACCGGTATTTGTTGAATACGTTCTGTGAGGGGGTCTTCCTGAAACATAAAATTTAATCGTATACTTGAATCTCTCAAGGAACGGAGTTCTTATGTACATATTTGAAGTAGTAAATTAAATAAAGATGAAATCAAAATGCACAGACAATATATGTAGAGGTAGTGAATTCACAAATAAAATAGTAGCAATTTTCACTTCTGCATATATCAGTTAATAGTAACCATAATAAAATAAATGTAGAAACTCAAATAAGTAGATAGGTGTTATCTCAGAAATGGAAATATATGTTGTTATACCATACCTGTGCCTCCTGTCTGTGTCATAAACAAACGGAGAGGTTATGTTTTTTTTTATAGACCATAGTTTCGAAATTTTTTGGCGAGGAAACTTGCTAACCATTTTGACCAAATTCTCGTCAGATTTTTGGTTGTACTTTAGTCAACATTACCAGTTAAATTTGCGATTTGGCTTAAAAAAGTTCGTTAGTATCACTTAAGTCATATTCTGGCTTATTTCTATATAGCATCATTACCGAAAACATATGCCAAGTTGCCGCCATGTTTTTCTATCAAACAAAAACAACCCGAACGGCGGCCATTATGTTGATTTTCAATATTTTGTTAAATTCACCTCTAAAATAACGTTTTAATTTACTAATTCAATATTTTAATCAGTTTTGATAACCCTACCATCGATTGCGCTCTTTAAAATTTCAAATGTATAGTACTAATATATTTCGAATTAATTTAATTATACTTAAAACATAAGTATTGCAGGAACGCTCTTTGTTTCTATAAGTAATTTATGTAAGTTTACTGAAATAATGCCTGCGGTGGTAGATATTGTATTATTATGATGGATGTCCATTTCTGTTGACAAGTTTTAAAACTAAAATATAACCATACTTGAATAAGTAATATTTGAGATTTCTTATTGAGGTAAGTGCTATACCATAACCATTTATAACATTTTTTCTGTTCCATTTACTTTTATATACCTTTTTTTTACGAGAGTTAACTAATTTATATTTAATTTGCACTATGTATCGTCGTTTTCCTTCTAACGCCTTCATTTAAACTTTTACCACTTAATAATTAAATTTTTCTCTGCTCAAACTTGTGAGGTTATGTAATTTTTATCAAATTTTCGTGCGGCTTGTTTGATGCTCTAAAGGTCATTACAAACTAAGTTTATTTCTCTATAAAATGCTAAATTCTGACATAAACAAATTAAAACTGGGTATCTTGATTCCCATTTTCTAAAATTTTATTTCTGAATTTTGATATTTAGGACTTATGTCGTTTTGGATATGCACATTATTATTATTTTCAAATGTCTGGTAAAATCTTCTTTAATTTGGTGTGCCATACTCTTGATTACGTTAAAATGTTGTGATCGGTGAAGTTTTGGAGCACATTATTATTATTTTTTTTAAACGATTAATAAATCTCATAACTAATATAAAATACTTAACTAAATACTACTTACTTAATTTGCTACGCTTTTATTGTAATTTTTACATAAATATTAACAAATCTGTAATTTTTGTTTTCAGAACGAGTGTGTCCTTGAGTGCTAAGACTGTCCTTCTTATATGATACACACTTATGGAGTCCCATTGCATAGGAAATTTTACTGACACTATTGTACATAAATGCAGTACAATATTTCCTGGGAATACTTATTTTTTTATTGATTTTTGTCCATAGGATCGTACAATGTCAAAATGAGAAAGTTTTTTTTTAATAATAACACTTTATCTTGTGTTCAAAACTAGAGGTCTACCCTTGGGAGTCTTTATTAGGTAGGTCTTCTGCTTATTATTCACTTTATAGTCTAACTTTTACTGGTTTATTTAACTGATTTTGACTTTTTGTTTTTTAGTAGCGATTGTTACTTAAAAATTTGATCATAGCACTAATTGGTATATAATTTTAATAGTTTTTATCTTTTAGGTGAACTACAACACTTAATATTCTTCCTTTGGTGTCCTCCTGTCGTCTACTTACAGTTTACAAATGTCCACTTGCAGGAATCGAGATTGTTACGATAAAGTTTCCTACAATTATTTTATAACTGGTCATGTGTTTACATCATGGACTTTCCACTACAGGTACTTAACTTATAAAACATGTTACAATTTTGTATTTATAATTTATTATTTAATGTCGATTTGTTAAGTTGAAAATGAATTCTTCAATATTTTATTTTACTATTCTTATTTTACCCTAAATATGAGACACTTTCTGTGCTTTCACAGACTTTCTATACTTTATTTCACGCAGCAGTTTTAAATCGATATCATAAGTATTACTCAATCAGTTAAGCTTTTATGAATTTCATTTTTTTTTTTTTTTTAATATTATTTATATTGACGAACCTCACTATTTATTCACCAAAACTATTCATTCTCTCTGAAGAGGAAAAGTTACAATGAATTATTAACATGTACACGGAAAGAAAACGCGTTAATTATTTTACGACAACATTGCTTGATGAGATTTGTAGTTGTTTTCACCAAAGTTCGTAATTCATTGTCACATAATCCATATAAAAGGACTATAAATATTTGCAGTAAAGCTATCGTAGTTATAAACAACAAATACTATATTTGACTGTTTGTTCTCTTGGGATGGTAAAAGTAACCATTTACGTCAAAGTAAGAAATGTACAGAAAATTTCTAAGCGGTCTTTGTTGAACTCAATTAAACATTATACAAATTACCTACATGTTGTAAGGATTTTAAAACAGATATTAACGGAAGATTCCGCTACAAATTGTGTGGCATTGCGAAATAATAGGTAGCAAAATTTGCTCCAAATTGTAGCAATAGTTTTAATTTAGAGATGTACGTACGCAAGTAATAAATCACATTAGATCTGTTTACCATCAGGTCGTTGGTTTTTGCGTTATAGAATTACGGATGTATCATTTAATTTCATTCCAAAATGCCGTCCGATCCAGAAAACCTAACACTCAACCCTGTGATCTTGTTACATTTATAATGTGAGTGCTATGAGTGGTGATTTTTATAAACATAACTAACCATGGACGATTTTGTTATCTCAATCTTAAATAGTTGGGCATTGCTTGAACTAATTTATTAATTTCGAGGTACGTTTTAATATTGCATAACATTACAGGGAATTTTTTATTTATAATTTTTATAAGAGCAAAAATTGAGGAGGAAATTTTCGTTTCATTAACTGTGGTGAATATAAAAGAATTGATTCCGTTAAATAATAACAACGTGTGAGATGTGGACAGATTTATTCTGAACTACAGTCTCTCCATCAAGAGATGGCGCGTTGTATCACCCATGGTTTTAAGCCACAAAAACTTCAACGAATATTGGTAAAACGAAAAAGTGATCAAATGGCAATACGCGACGTACCAATATTCTTTTCATAACAAATTTGGATGGCATTACTTAATTGTTAGCTAAGGAGTTTTGTATCCACAATCTCTTAATGTAGTTTTATTAGTCGGTTTGGACAAAATTAGTAAAGAAAACCTCAAATTCTCATTTAGTCGACGTTTCGACAAAATTTATTGTCTTCCCCAGGATTAATGAGGTCTTTGGTTTTCAGTCAACATAATCATAATCGTCAAATAAATAAATAACGTCGCTTATAGTAAAAGGATTCTTGGGTCAAACAATGACCATTGGGCAATAAATTAATGGTTTTTAACTAGTTTCAATGCAGATCGATATGAAAAGAGTGTAAAGGCAAAACAGAAATGAACCATGTTACGTGTCACTTTCTGCTCCACGTAACTGGCTTTAAATTTGAATAAAATGTTTAGAATTACTATAACTAAATCATACACTTTATAAATCTTTCTGGTGAATTTCATTTATTTTACTAAATTAAATTGGTTATTGAATATAGCCTAGTAAATTCATAATAGTCAGTTGTAAATCTTGTTCTTGTGCTGGTAGATAAACCGCTACCTCTGCTGCGTGAAATTGTACACTCCTTGTAGGCTCGAACACTTGGGGAGCTCTGGAAAACAATATTCGTAGGTTAGATACGTTTGGCCAGCTTATGGATAGTTTGATATGTCCAATTAAATGGTGAGGCCTAGTTGAGGCAATTTTATTAGTGGCTATTTTTGGGAACGGCTATGAATAGTTGTAGCTAACCTTATTAGGAGTCCTGCATGGTCTGGGAGGATGATCTTCGACTGGGTAGTGGTCTCGAGGTACGTCCAAGTATGTAGGTTCGCGGGGTATCGTGGGAGCACTCACAGTGGTATATTTCACTCTGCAATGGAATCTGTGTTGGGGTCATTCGGGTTTAAAAACCTATGCCTAGGGAAAATCATCAGATAAGGTATAAATTAGTCGCTAATAAAGGTGGTACTCACTTTATTGAACTGTTTTCCAGTAGTTTTTCAATCACAACACTGGTAAGACTATTCATCTGTCGATTATTTAGGGTCAGGTTCGAGTTGACAGCTGATTACATTTGACTTAGTCTGCCTGTGGTATGAGCAGTGGCGCCGCCGAAGTGGGTTTATATTTTCCGTTAAGAGAACAATGGTTTTGGAATTTTGCTTGTTGTTGCCAATTAGTTCTGGGGTCACGTGCATAACGCAATGGTTATAATCAGTGTAGGTTGTTAACATCACAGTTAGTAGCAGTTTCGAATTAAGCACAACGTTGAGAGTTCGTGAGGGTGCCGCTACTGATTCTAGGTCGTGAGGCAGGATTTGTTGGAGTTTCGGGAAAATGGGAACGTGAACCGAAATTCTGTCAGTTTGGGATTGGTCACGTGGGTTTTTGGTGTCGAAAGGGGAAAGAAGATGGTTGGATGTTGGTAGCCGGTCGTAAAACACATTTATATTTTTGGTAATCATCTTGATGGATTTTTGTGTTTTCGACTATTGAATCGGATTTCCTATTTGGACGGACTCTGGTTCCAAGTTGTTAGTTGGTATTTTTTTCTGGAAACCTGTACCGAAAGGGAGTTAGTGGCTACAGCGTTCTTCATTTTTTTTTTCTGTGAGTAGCACGTTTTCTTTACAACAATCCTGCTGTAATGACATCATTTTCTCTGTTATATAGACATAGCACAATAGAAAAGTAGATGTTCAACCACCGATTGCGGCCCAAATCTCTACTTCACAAGGGAAAACCCTCTGACGAGAGGTGAGGTTACGTTTTCTATTTTTTTTGCGAAATCTTGCCATGAATTAGGGGTGAGTATTTGGTACTAATGTGAGTATTATTGTTTTAGGGTTTTTTTTGGGGTAAGATCTTTTACGACACGATTCCATTTTATTCTCCACGCACATCTGACATAGACAGATTCCATCACTTCTCACTACGTATTCTCGGCTCGCCTGGGAGTAAGGAGACTTCCACAGAGTATCCTGTTGCAAGGAAGCTGTGTCTTGGTGCCCTCGTTGTCAGGTCTCGCGAAAGGACACGCTGGAGTTGGTGGCCAGAAGGTGGGACACGATTGTTTTCCTCCTCGACACCTACAGAGTGATATTTTAGGGCAGGTAATATTCACCCGACAAGGTAGGGCATTTTCAATACCTACACCTACGCTAAGGTCCACATGTATGAGCTTTAGGCTATACACATGTGCGTACACAATTAATTGGTAAATGTTTGTTCATACTTTTATGTTATAATTTACAGATATAAGGTTCACATATCCGCCCCAGTATAATTATAGTTAGTATCGTCGTTCACACACCCATTTTATATTGTTGTAGTTTAATATCACAATTTACATGGTACTTTTACATATACGTATTGTGGGTTATACAAGTTCACCCCCAAGGTACACTGTCACATTTTAACATATTACGACCTCGTAATTTGCTGTAACCTCACAAACCTAACAGGTGCACCTACTGGGTCATTTTATAAAAAGAGGGGGAAACCTTGTATACTAGAGTTTACATTTTTATCTTGTATACCTTGAGTTTACATTTGTACTTTACATTTAATTCTTGTACTATTAAAACCTATACCGATTTACTTATTTAATTGTTCGTAGTTATTCTTAAGTAACCCACACCTACCCACTAGCTAGCCGAGTGTAATCTCCCACGCATCGTCCGGAGTGCACTATAAAGATAATTTTTCTGTAACGTAGAAGGAGTGTGAACATCCAATACACTTCTTCGCTGGGGGCTCTTGCATCAGCACCAAATTTTATCCGTTTTCCTCTGTCATAAACCCCAGCGTTACAACCAATATATTAACATGATTTTTTAATACACAATTACTTAATTGTACATATCCGTTGACTTTCTCGTAGTCAAAGAACCCCTAGCTTACCATTTATAATATGCTAAATATACTACTATTGTACGTAATGGTTGTAGTAACTACTTAATTAATTTTTCACTGAATTATGTAGGAAGTTTTGCTACAAAAGTTCACAATATATCTTACAGTGTTGTAGTAGAATAGTTAACGAAAACCTGAACATGACATGCTCCAGTACAAAATAGTAAATATTATTACAAGCTTTAGTAGCATCTTCTGGTTACTTCATGACTATAATCACACTTTGCAATATAAAGAACATCGAAATTGAGCCAATCACTCTTCCTCTTGCAAATTTTGCAAGTTTATATTGTATATAACCTAAAAATTTGTAGTTTAATTTTACTACAATTTCTTCTTGAAATTTAGTACAATTTGTTGTTGTCCCCATTTGTATCGTAATTTGTAGTAAAATTCCATACAATTGTAGTGTTTAAGACAATACTTTTTTTACTTTTAGTTACCTAATAATCCAATAAAAGTGAACATGATTAATAAATAATACAATATTTATAAGGCCATGTGAAAGCTGTGGTGCGTGTCTTATTAAAAATATTTATTTTTATCCGAAAAGATAATCTCCTGTGGTTAAACCTATTAGAAGCAATTTTTTATATTGGCATCCAGCGTGGTAATATTTTCCGTATTTGAGATTGGGGCAGTATGTGTTTATAATAAATTTTATATTGATTTTGTGCTTAGGCTGTGAGAGCTATGTTGTATTTAATATATTTTTTTAAATAGTATTCGTCTAAATAATATATTTTTTTTATTATATATTCTTAATATACCGTTCCGGTATCTAAAAATAAATGCATAGGGTAAAGCATGTAACCTCTGTTATAAAAGGTGTTGTGGAAATCAGTATTCGAAAACCGTTTAGGATTAACTAATAAAATTTTGTAAAACCAGTAACCTTTTTGTGCTTAACAATACAAAATGACAGTAATCTAAAAACATTATTCATGGATGTTTCAAACTAGAGGAGGAGTTGTAAATAAGACCCCAACTTTATAGCATACCATTTTTTAAATTCTTGACATGCAATTAAGAAATTTTAGAGTATTCTACGTAGACAAGTTCAAATGGATTTGACTTCATTGCACGCTCTAATGCTTAGTGGAGCAATTTTTACAGTCAGGCAATGAAATAAAAACATCGAAGTATGTCAAGAAAATGATTCGCTTCCAAAACAGTTAATAAAAACGTCAAGCTTTATTAAAATTTTAACTTGCAATTAATGCTTTTAGGTAGGTATAATCAAAACCACACGTTTATGTCAAAAATAATTTTCCGCTTTGAGTCTATCTTTACAAGTAGTGATGATTTCTATATGCACAATAAATACATGTAGGTGGAAGAAAATCATCATGCGAAAAAAGTAACTCATTATCAACGAGACTTTTTAGAAGATATTCCCTTAGCCAGAAGACATCAAGAACCATAAACTAAACAAGATGGTTACATTGAGCGAATCTCTCAGTCATCATTACCGCAACCCGCCTTAATTAATGACGTAAGCATGGCTATACTAGAGGCGTTTGAACTTACAGAAGCATAGGACAAAAATATTTTTTTTCAAGTATTTTACGTCTTTTTTAAATAAATCACGTTTTTCAAAAAAATTTGATTGTTTATTCTGGTCCTGTATTTATTTTCTGATGATTGAAAAGATCATTATTTTTATATTATTATCGATGATTTAGGCATTTTACTATTATGATGATTGTTCTATATTTATTTTCTTATTATGCGTGTTCATTGAATATACTTATTAAAGAAATATACCGGGTGCCTACGATATTACTAGCCAGCCTATAACTTCCTTGTAAAAAAATATATCGATTTCAAACTTTGGGATGTTGTATGGTTGAATACGGTGCACAGTTCGATTGCTCCAAGATCTGATTTTCATTTCCGGTTTAACCGGAAATAATATAAAATTTGTTATTTTTAATGGAACACCCTGTATATTTTTTCGAACTTTAGATTGCTCAGGAAATTGTAGGTCCAAAACATGCAGCGTGCGCTATATCTATCTTTGACAGTTTTCGAGAAAATGGCAGTTGAAAATGTTACATCAATCATAAATTATTACATTTTCACATAAAACAAATGAATGTAGGAACAAATCTGTTACGGTTATTTAAGTTTTTTGGTGAGTAAAATTTGATAGTCATAAAAATTTCATTTCCGGTTGAACCGGAAGTACTACGATAAGTGATTTTCCGGCTCAAATTACTTCGATATTTTTATTGACCTTTAAATTTACATTCTACTAACCTTTCTGGATATTTTTGTGTGTGCCCTGTCTAAACCTAATAGTTTATGAGATATCGGCGACTGAATGTTCACCTGCACTAATATGTCACAAATCTGCTCAAAGCAGAAAAATAAAATAAGTATCAAAAGTGAAACACTAAAAGTAATAGGTAGGTGTAATTTGTTTTAACCATAATTTAAATGTTCAAAATGTACACCGTTGACTTCTCGGCAAGAATTAATCCTTTCTTTAAATTCCCGAAGAACGTTTTTCCATCTGAATTGGAGTAATAGAGTTTATCACTTACGTAATTCTATTTCTAAGGTCTCCTATGTTATGTCGTTGTGTCGTATACATCTTTTCCTTGATAGGGGCCCATTAATAAAATCCAAAGGTGTAAGGGTTGCGGATCTCGCCGGCCACCGTATAGGACCATTGGTAACTATCCAGCGATTATTAAAAGTTTCCCTTAAATAGTCGATGACTACTCGGGCGTTATGAGGCGATGCACCATCTTGCTGATAGAAAACATGTTCATGCTGCACAGGTAAAACTTCAATAAAATTTTGAATTTCGTTCTGTGGAAAATGTAGGTACTGGGCCCCGTTTAAAGGTCCATCAAAAATATTGGTTCTACAATGCGTGTTCCTATAACGCCCAGCCAAACGTTGATGCCGAACCTTTCTTGGAAAGCCCTCCTCTAAATAAATGGTTATTTTCAGTTGCCCAATATCTCGTATTGTTCCTGTTAAACATTCCCATGTTGGTAAATCGAGATTCGTCCGAAAATAAAATGCATGATTTTATATTTGGCTCATGACGCTCAGTTTCTAGATACCAATTGCAAAAATTCAATCTTCGTTGATAATCTCCCTCGTAAAGATGCTGATGGATTTGGTACTTAAAAAATTTGTACTTATGTTTATGTAGAATCTTTCTAACACTTTCAGGAGATATCCCGATACCATTGGCAATTTGCTTTGTAGAACTTGTTGGATCAGTCTCAACACAGGCCAGTGTGTTTATCTCTGCCTCCTCATTTACAATAAATGTGTTCTCATGTTCATTATCATTTTCTCTTTTTAAATGTTCTTCCAACCATGGAAAATATTGTGCACAAAGTTGGTCGCGTTCTGGATAACGTCGACCAGACGATGCTCTGGCTTCTCTTCGGTTTTTTCTTATCTCTCCATATACTAATAACATATCAATTTGATGCTCGCTCCTAAACACAGCCATTTTTAACAACCAGAAAACACTTAAACACTTACTAAAAGATAAATCAAGAATAAAACGAAAAAATTAAATGACAACTGTTGAGAGAAACTTTTAAATAATGCAGCAGTACTGTCAAAATCTAAATGAAAATCGGTAAATAGTTCTGTTATTTTACACAGCCCTCTTGAATCAAAGTTCTGTTTAAACATCATTTTTTATTGTGCAGCCTTTGTGACAGTGCAGGTGAACATTCAGTCACGATATCTCACAAACTATTAGGTTTAGACAGGGGACACCAGAAACAAAAAATATCCACAAAAGTTAGTAGAATGTAAATTTAAGGTTCAATACATGGTGTTCCATTAAAAATATCGAAGTAATTTGAGCCTGAATATCACTTTTCGTAGTACTTCCGGTTCGACCGGAAATGAAATTTTTATGATTCTATCAGATTTTACTCACCAAAAACTTAAATAATCGTAACAGATTTGTTCCTACATTCATTTGTTTTATGTGAAAATGAAATAATTTATGATTGATATAACATTTTCAACTGCCATTTTCTCGAAAATTGTCAAAGATAGATATAGGGTATGCTACATGTTTTGGACCTACAATTTCCTGGGCAATCTAAATTTCGATTAATGTACAGGATGTTCTATTAAAAATAACAAATTTTATACTGTTTCCAGTTAAACCGGAAATGAAAATCAGATCTTGAAGCAATCAAACTGTGCGCCGTGTTTAATCATACAACATCCCAAAATTTAAAATCGATATCTTTTTTTACAAGGAAGTTATAAGCTGGCTAGTAATGTCGTAGGCACACGGTATATAGTTTCAAAATAAGGTAGGAAATTAGTTTTTATTCATTTTTAAGGGCAAATTATCCTTTTTGGACAATCAAACGAGGATAAGATTGTAAGGGTGAGGGCTTAAGATTTTTCTAAATTGTATAGGTGCAAAATAAAAAAAATTCCAGCTTTAAAATTAAAACCAAAATATCATTAATTTCTTTATTTGTCTTTATGCAGCATATAGGATTACCAGTAATTATGCACTATGAGCCATGGGAGTAAAGCGAGTGTTTTAGTTCCGGCATGAATACTATTCATGAATATTCCGAGACATAAACTATAAAAATAAAATAAAAATAAGTGAAATATTTACTATCTATTAATTTTGAACACCAACCATAATAAACAAGCAACTTTTATTTTCTTAAATTGATTATATTGTTTAATTTTTTTTTTCTGCCAAAGTCTGAAGTTCCTGCTGATATTTTTCGTTTATTCTTAGAGAGTTTAGCTTTTAAATTTCGAAAAATCAGACGAATTATTATTACTAATTTACAAAAATCTTTGAGGATATCAATGGATAACTCTGGACCATTTTAAATATTTCCTTTGCCAAATTCTTAGACCCCCCCCTTTTCTTAAAGCTTCCCCATGATGTGTAACAAAGTCCACTTTATTTTTAAGCCAGTGTTCTTTGGGTTTTATCAGGCCCCCAAAAGAGAACTGTTGAACCCAGGACGAGATATTATAATTGAGATCCTGTTTAACTTTGTATGTGGCTTGACTTATGAGGAAATTTGAAAGTTTGAAAACTCGTATTTAATGAGTGATCCAATAAAAAATTCTCAAAACAATAAAAAAACTGTTACAATACGCCGAAAACCAGAAAAAAAACATTAATTCTGCCAACATAAACACTGTAACACTCATATGCGTCTGGTGGTCTCATTTTTTCTGTCTTATTCTATCAGCGCTTACATCATGATCCACCGCGAGCGCTGTGGAAATTGGTGGGGGTCGTCGGATGTAGACCAGAATGGGCTGTTTAGTTTATGTTCTTGAGGTATAGTCAGCAATGTTGACGGTGGCTAACTGAGAATTTTCTAAATAGCTGGATGGGTTATGGGAATGATGCTCCGATAAATTGGCCCCAACGGTTGTAACGGTTAGGAATTCACAAGGCGCCTTCACGTTCCTAGTGTTTTGGTAAATTATCGCCCTCCGCTGTTAATTCCTCCGGTGTATCCTAAAACAAACCAGTGTTGTATATATAATTTGTAAATATAGCTTGAAGATTACTCTTCTGTTTTCTTGAGTTTTATGGTTGTTATAGGTTATTAGAGAAAAAATATTATTTTACGTTTCGGAGAAGATCTTCTCCATCCTCAGAAAATTTATTAAAATACAAAATACATAATATCCAGAAGGTTTATATATAATTATAATAGTTCCAGCTTTAATCTTCAACCTATATTCAATTTCATTGTTAAGAAACATACAATTATTATAATTTGTAAATATGTTTGGGGTGTAATACTAATCTGTCTCATTGAGGTAATTCTGCACTTTTAAATAAGTGTAAATTAAGATTAAAGTACTCGTTGTTTTGATGTAGGTTTGACAACTGGTACAGGGATTTAATCTGGTGGAGATCCAGGTTGGTTTTTATGAAAAAATAAAGGGGTGATAAGAAACGGGCGGCCATATTGAGATTTGGAAGATTTCTGAGATTTCTCTCCAGATTTGTGAACGTGAAAAGACCGAATAAGAGCTAGGGTGAGTTTTTGATTAATTATTTAAAGTATTATAATAGCTATTGACTAGGCAATATTTTGTTTTAGGTCTTTTCTCCTTACCTCTAAATTTACTTAAAAGTCAATATTACAAACTGTCTCAAAAACCACCTAGGCATAATCAACTCTGGCCTGAGATAGTTCGAGCCTCCTGGTTAGCAAGAATTGACTAATTCTAATCCACTACTGTGGGGGAAATATTTCGAGAGCTACCATTGCGAAATCCCGGCCAGCTCACTACGAGGGATTGAGACTGACCTGGAATGTATTTCCTGGCCTGTGATTATTTCTGTTTTCAACCTGCTTTCAATGGACCTATCAGCCTCAGCCTCCTTAGCTATGTAAATATAATCGTGAGGAGAATGTAAGTCCTTTTTTTTGCCACATCAGCCATCGGAGCGTGGTTTCCTTGAGCGGACTGCCTGAATATA
This sequence comes from Rhamnusium bicolor, assembly GCA_029963845.1. Lineage (NCBI taxonomy): Eukaryota > Metazoa > Arthropoda > Insecta > Coleoptera > Cerambycidae > Rhamnusium > Rhamnusium bicolor. The sequence continues at coordinate 14,543 of JANEYF010002596.1, read as the reverse complement.
TCCGTAACAAAAGCACTGAGTAATTCCAAATACTAATTACCAGCGTAATCAAATTTATTTAGTTTATTTGACATTCTTATGATATTTGTGTAAACCATAAAACAGCTGTTCTTTGGGTATTAATCTATTGTTTAGGATAACTACCTGAGACAAATAAGATAGTTCGAGTTTACAAGGGCCTACGGCTCGGTATCATAATCATTCCAATGCTTGCGTACTAGCAGGCACCGTTTGTTTATTACTGTTATAATATATGATGCTTTACTTCCGAAACACGGTAATAACACCACACTTACCGTTTCGCTTGGCGAGACTAAGAAGGCCCAGGCAGAGTAAACTTGCAACGCAAATTAACATTACTTTTTATTTTCATACGTAAATTTATAAATTATTATCGCCACTGTAGTAGAACTATTAAGTTTACAAATTATCCCGTCAATGGTAGAACTAAATTCAGGGACTGTCAGAAGTCCGACTAGTAAACTAATAGGAGTACGTTCCGCCTATACCAAGTAGCAGCTGACTTTCTAGAAGGGGCTGATATGATTGGTATAATCAGTAAGCTCGTATTTTTAAAATTTTATTTAACAAATCTATTCATTTCTATTTATACTTATTATTTAATAAATATTCATTCACCTACATAAAGTTAAGTCACTTTTTATATACATTTTGTTCACATTAAATTCTATTATCGCAATGATACGCGAGACATCTATCGAGTCAAACCCACGACCCGTCCCGACTAGAGGAGCAGTCGCACGTGGCGGTCATTTTAATTGACGACAAAACCGCCACACGGTCACCGGATTTAAATCCAATGGATATTACTGGATGGGATCAAATTAAAGAAAATGTCTATGCGCAGTCGGAAGAGCAAAAACTTAACAGAGTGTTGATGTCAGTACAGAGTGAATGGTAGACATTTTGAAAATTGATAACAATTGGAATCTAAATAGACAGTTTGTTTTTTTTTGTCAAAAACCATGTCAAAATAAAGTTGTTCAGTCTCTCATTATTTCGATTATTGCATTTTATGTTGAAAGGCGTAATTTTGAAAGCGTACTTTCTTTTTGCTTATTACAACCAATTTTGATTATCTTACAATTGGTCTAATATGGTTTTTCCATAAAAAATGTTTGACAAGGTAAAACATAAAAACCGCTCCACTACATGTAATGAAGTTTTTCAAATTCATTTTACTCAAAAACAGTGCGTTATATCGAAGAGTACCTTTTCTCTGACTATTCCATTGAATTATGTTAGGAAATGAAAATTTGAAAAGTGAAAAATATGTGAATACGCATGGAATAACAGTCATATTATTAAATGGGATTTTACAAAAATTTTGGAAATTAGTAATACAAGAAGGAAACTTAGGAATCCGTTTTGATTAAACGGTGATAAAACTTGTATTTAACAATAGGGAACTTGCCTATAATTTTAAAAACAAAAATAATACTAACAAACATAGCGTAACGTTGTAATAAAACGTGTACTTCACAAAAAAAATAAGATTTCTAATTCCACGCGATCAGTATGAAGGATCTAAACAGCGATAAAATTGAAGTGGCCCGAAACGAGCTACTATTGACTGTGACGTCACACCATACAATATTCGGTAGTCGTCGCGCCGGGAAGCAACACAATCAGATGTTTACCAATTCCAATTCCAATTTAAAATCTTTATTCACAATTAAGTAGATTATTTACAACTTGTATGGGGTACAGAGTAAGATTTATATTAATATATACATATATACAGAAAAAAAGAAAACTAAAAATCAATTCATTCATAAAATACCTACTTAAAAATAATAATACAAACAAATTAACAAAGTATGACATTCTATATAAACATATGTACAATATGGTGTTATTAGACTGTGGTTGATTTGTTAGTGACTGTTCTGATATAAATATATAATTGTGTTTTATAGTACCACTTCTTGTAGTTGTACAGATATTTTAAAATGACTGAACAAGGTTTTTCAAAGGGCCAATCTGATAATTTGCCTAAAGTGGATATGTTTATGGTGGCATCTTTTATACAAAATAGTGAAAGTTTTTCCCTTGGAAAGGTCCGCGGGGTCAAGGCAGAGAAGTATGTATTTTTTTAGCTTTTTAGTAATAATTTATAAACATAAAATAGTTATGACTTGATCACGGAATAAAAAGAAATAACTACAAAATGCTTAGTCGCAACTAAGCATTTTTAGCAGACTTAGTCTTATGTTTGAAAGAATTTAGGGTAATTCTTTACAACAGCCACTTCTATATTTTTCGTGTTTTTTTGTACACACGCGTAAAGTGTCTCTATAGAAGACATTTGCTGCAAAGGAAATGTTGCGCAAATGTATAATTACCTATCGTAGGTATTTTCGTACTATGTTTTGGGGCACGGGAAATAAGTGATTGTGTCGTGTTATCATTCACATAATAAATAAATGTAAGATTTGAATAGAATAAATTAAAGGGCAAGGGAAAGGTATTTGCAATATACTATATATACTAGAGGTAAACATTTTACTCTTCGCAGACAGTAGTGTTATTGAACTTTTATATAATTGTTGCACATTCTGTAGGACACTCTTCGCAATTTTTTGAAAAGAATCTTGTGTTTGTCTTATATACTTCATTCTTACAATACCTAATGTATTGACTACATATTTAATTTTCTGTCCCGATGGTACCGACTGTATTGGCGAAACGCGTGGCAGTATATTTTATAGTATAAACCAAGATTCATTCTTACAATACCTAATATATTGATCACAGATTTAATGTTCAATTTTTTTTCATCTCCCGATGATGCCGACTGCGTAGGCGAAATTTGTGGTAGTATATTTTACAGCATTTTGGTGTCTATAGAAAATTACTTCAATTTTAGTAGCACATTGAAAATTGCAACCCTCTGTAGATTCATATTTTTAAATAAAATGTCCTATAACATTTTTATTTACTATTTGATTTTTTTCAAAAACAATGGATTTCTTCCTCTAGCTAACACTAACTTATAGCCCAAATTTCAATTCGATCGGACTTTTCTTTCTTTAGTTATCGTGCTTACAAGAAAAGTGACGGACGGACATATGAACAGACGGACATTTTGAAAGTTGTTCAGAATTTGATGACGAACGAAATGATTTTTTCTCTGCGAGCGATATTAACGATTTTAGAAATGTCCCGATCAAATGAATATACTCTTCGTAATCGTATTTGCGAAGATTATGATAATAAATAGCTGTTTACTTTCGCACCAGGGAAATTACCTTTACTTAGTATCACTAATTTACATTCTATCTACTAATCTTATTTTCTAACATTGTATATACACATTCTTTCTTTAATCCTACTCTAATTAAAATTCAATAATTCGGAATATTTTATTGCCCGCATGCGAAAAACTAGTAGATAGACATACCCATAGTATTTAATAGTGTACTTACATTAAAATGATCTTCACACACATGTAGAGACCTACTGCTCTGTGAAATGTCTTTTTCATTTCTTCTACACGCTTTTAGCCATTTTGATCGACGAATCTTATCTTCTGCAATATTATAAATATTTTATCTGGCACTTTCACTGTAGTATTCTTACACAACGGTACAATGCAATATTTAAAATAATGAGTTTTTGTTTCCATTTTAAGTATACACTTAAAATTTATCTGAAATCAAGCGGTCGAGTGCTGGGATCTCCGTCGTCGTTTGTAAATTGTATGGTGTGATGTCACGACTACTCCCGCGCTTTTGAACCTGTTTGAAACGGTTCGCTCGCGCGCGAAACTTTAATAATTTATAACAAATTTATTATTGGGAATTAAGGCGTCATATTTTGCATATCTTATTTTTTAGTATTGTAGAACATTTTTATGAAGTAAAAAAAAAATTTGCAAGTTCCCTATTATGTAAATGGAGAAACAACATCAATATAACATAATGTCATGTGTTTATGGAAATATACAAACATAAAACTATTATGTTTGGCATAAAATCAATCTATATATGTAATAATTACCAAAGCAATTTTCCTTTACTTTTGAGAACAAAAGCAGAGATTGTTTCAAAACGTTAACATTTATAATCTAAAATATTTTACATTTAACAGCTTCATTTTCAGGTTAATATTTTTTAGATGTTAGATACTTGTTGGATAGGAATAGGCAAAAACATTAAAATAAAACCAACCTCTGACTAATCATTTTGGCGTAGAGGTATTTAATATTTTTTAAAATAATTTATACGACAGTGATTAATTATCCATGGAATGTGCGAGGAAACAATGTAGGAATCCACAAAATAGTTAATACTTAGAGACAATATAAAGATCTTTAGATTTTACGAACATTCAATAAGTATAAATTTTACAGCATATACAGTGTGGAAATTAAGTATCGCATAAATTCAGTAATTCCGTTGATATTAATTTTCTGGAAAAAAATCTCGAAGGGGTATAGCGATTTTAACTTCGGCAAATATTTTCAGTCTAATTTCAGTTTCTTATGTCATTTATTTTTTAAGTTATGACGTCATCGACTTTTTTTTTAAATGACAACCTATATTTTTTATTATTGATTTTGGTAGTAGATTTTATTTTGGTTCCGACCGTATAAAATTTTCAATATGTTATTTTTTTAAAAATCGAGAAAAACAGTCTTAAAGTTCAAATAATAAAAATTCATTAAATTGGGAAAATTTATCTAGTTGCCTAAGTTTCACGGAAAGTTATCAACGGCACACTCGTTTTTATTTTGAAATATACAAATAGTTGAAAAATCGAACTAGAAATTTATTATCTGCTCAATTCAAAGTTAGTAATAACGATAACTTCGTGAGGCAAACATTAGTATAAAAAAAGAAACTAAATTGCTTAACCAGAAAAAATCTAACAATATCATCAAACACAAAAATAAGCATAGAAATAACAGTTGTTAAATTACATTTACACTAAATGTTCAAATTGATGACCCTGTACCATTTGACAATACCCAAGGCGATTATAAAATTCATTTCTCACATTCTGAATAGTTTAAGGCCATATTAACCTAATCTCATGTTGAATTCTTTTCCTGAGATCGTCTAAATTATTGGGTCGATTGTTGTACACTTTACTTTTTTTAGTACCCCCATAAAAAGAAGACTAATCGCGTTAGATCAGGAGACCTAGGCGGCCATTCTATCTGACCGCTTCTCCCTATCCATCTTGCTGGGAGAACTTGGTCCAAGTAGCGTCGCACAATAATTTCGTAATGAGGCGGAGCGCCATCTTGTTGTAACCAAATGGTATTATTTGGTAGGTCAGAATTATTTGCATTGGGGAATAATGCAGCTAATGCAGGCATCAATTCCAACTGTAAAAATTGCAGATATCTATCTCCAATCAAATTGTTTTCAAAAAAGATTGGACCTACAATTCTGTCACCAATAATTCCTGCCCAAACATTAACTTTCTGAGGATATTGGGTATGACTTTCCTGCATCCAATGGGGATTGTCCCTAGCCCGATATCTACAATTCTGTCTATTGACATGGCCATTTAAACTAAATGTTGCTTCATCCGAAAATAAAACACGCTGGAAAAACATTGGATCGCGGTTGCAAATTTCCATCATTTGTTCGCAAAACTCTTGCCTACGATCAAAGTCATCTTCTGTCAACTCATAAACCAAGTGCACCTTATATGGGTGGAATTTTTGAACTTTCAAAAGTTTTAGAACTGTAGTGTGGCTTATATTGTGGTTCAAAGCAATGCTTCTACTAGTTGAATGTGGATTGTTTTCAATTTCTAGTAGCACATCAAGTTGTGCATCTTCATTTAATGTCGCCGGACGTCCAGTTTTTGGAATATTCTTTACAACGCCAAGTTCCCGAAATTTTTTTTCAATCCTACTAATTATGGGCTGATCCGGGTATTTTTCTCCAAAAAGATGACACACTTCTTGATGTGTTCTAGCTCTGTCGCCATAACCAATCATTATTAACACTTCAATTCTCTGTTTGTCGCTCAAATGTACCATTCTTATTAATAAAATAGTTTTTCTAATTTAGAAAAAGCAAAATAATAACACTTATTCTATTGTGACATTTACAAATTATTTAAATCTGACAGCCGTAACTAATGTGATACACCGGCAACTAGATAAATTTACCCAGTTTAATGAATTTTTATTATTTGAAGTTTAAGACTGTTTTTTCTCGATTTTTTTTCAAATAATAACATATTGAAAATTTTATACAGTCGGAACCAGAATAAAATCTACTACCAGAATCAATAATAAAAAATATAGGTTGTCGTTTAAAAAAAAGTCGATGACATCATAACTTAAAAAATAAATGACATAAGAAACTGAAATTAGACTGAAAATATTTGCCGAAGTTAAAATCGCTATACCCCTTCGAGATTTTTTCCAAAAAGTTAATATCAACGGAATTACTGAATTTATGCGTTACTTAATTTCCACACTGTATGATATTCTTCGACAATCATATTATTTTACATTTATCACCGGTACTGCATTACTATATAAACAGAGTACATATTTCATAAATTGGAACCCGTATTATAGAACAGACCTCTTCATGGGTGTTAGTCTGCCATACCGCTAGCCTCAAATCCCTATAAATCCCAATAAATCATGCTAGCACTGCACAAGCCGTCACGACTCCTATTATATTGCAATTACTTTGGAATCAAAGGATTACCGACTAACGTTCAGTAAATAAGGTGTACTATTTTCTAATCTACTTCCAAATGCATTTAGCATATATTTATTCATTCTACGATGCAAAAATTATCCGTAATCCATGTATGCTTGTGCAATAGGTTGGTGAAAATTCAAATCTATTATTAGACTACCTTGATAAAACAATTTCAATAAACCAAATTAAAATCTATATACAGGGTGTTTTATTCTACGAATGTGGCAGCAAATAATATTTTTGGTGCATTGCCACTAGGTATCGCAGCACCTTTAATAGACAGTGAGGTCCATAAGTAACGGAAACTTTTCAAATTTTAATTTTAAAATGACATTTTTTGAGCATAATTTTATATCTCCCCCTTCAACCCCCTTGGAGAGACAGCCACCGCTTTAAAAATTTTAAATGGAACGTGGGTGCTTGTGATAGCTCCTTTGAAATGGTTTTTAATTCTCTGTTCAGCAATATAAGATTTTTTGAATTTTGTATATTTTTCATCAAGAAAATTAAATTTGAAAATTTCAAAATGTATTTGTAATGTATACAATCAAATGTTATTTATGTCTATGTACCAAATATCTGTCAAATCTGACTTTTCTAACTAGTTTTGTGTCATAACATTCAATTTAAATGTATAGTTTTTTCTGGTACGCAGGTGGCAAAATATCCAACAAAAAGAAAGAAGTAAAAAAGGTTTCTTTTTACATATCAGAAAAAATTATACATTTACATTTCTTTATTTGCTACATCTGTGCAAACTTATGATTCTAGTTATTTATCGCTATTGTCAAGTTGATCATTATTTTAACAATGAGTCTTTCGGTTACCCAAAGAATTGAAATTTTGATATTATTAGGATGTGGTGATAAAACAAGAACGCAGAAGCACGTATGCGAAATCTTCAATACTACGTATCCTGACCGTCGCATTTCTCAGTCTATGGTTAGTAGAACAGTAAACAAATTTCGTGAATTTGGAAATGCCATAGATATTAATAAATCTGGTAGAAAACGTATTTTAGACGATAAAAGAAATTGGATATATTGTTAGATATTCAAGATAATCCACATAAACCTACAAGACAAGTTGCCGCCGATAATAATGTTAGTAAAACGTCCATATTGCGTCCTCTAAAAAATTAAAAATACCGCCCATATAAAATTCATTTGGTTCAAGAACTTAACGACGATGACCCTGATCGTCGATTGAAATTTTGCGAAATCATGGCAAACAGATGCCAAAATGATCCACTATTTATAAAAAACATTCTTTTTTCTGATGAAGCATTCGTCTTAAATGGAATAGTCAACAAACAGAACTGCAGATACTGGAGTAAAGAAAATCCACATTGGATGATGGAGGCCAATACTCAATATCCTGCGAAGGTGAACGTTCGGGCTGGAATTATAAATTCTCAAATTTTCGGACCATATTTCTTTGACATCACATTAACTGGCGCGCGTTACTTGAATTTCTTGCAAAATTTCTTAGTACCAGAGTTAAGAATACTTTCCTCAGATGATGATGACCCTAATGCAATTGATAGAGATATTTGATATCAGCAGGACGGAGCTACACCACATTTTGCATTGGAAGTAAGAGCCTATCTGAATCAATTTTACCCAATAGGTGGATAGGTAGACGCGGTGAAATTGAGTAGCCTGCCCGTTCTCCCGATTTGACTCCGCTTGACTATTTTTTTATGGGGTACTTAAAATCGAAAGTCTACTTCAACAGACCAAATAACGTAGATTTATTAAAAGACAGAATAAGACAAGAAATTAATCAAATCAGCCCGAAAACGATATAAAATGTTTTATAAGTATTTCAGCAACGCCTCCATTATTGTCAAGAAGCAAAGGGCGCCCATTTCGATCATTTGATTTAATCTGTTTTACGTTCTTTTGCTTACTTAGTAACATAAAAAATGTAAAATTTTTCAATAAAACAATTAGAGAAATTCAAAAAATCTTATATTGCTGGACAGAAAATTAAAAACCCTTTGAAATGAGCTATCACACGCACCCTCGCTCCATTTAAAAATTTTAAAGGGGTTGAAAGGGGAGGTAAAAAATTATGCTCAAAAATGTCATTTTAGAATTAAAAATTGATGTGTTTCAGGATTTTACTCATAACGTGTAAATTACGTAGACAATGAATTTATCCGTTACTTATGGAACTCACTGTATATTTTCTTTGAAAACATAATTTTAATTATTTTTCCATTGACATCCAATTTTTGCTGCACCTTATGAAAATATTATAATTTTTTTTGCTAGTTTAATTTTATTTATTCATGTTTGAAATATGTAATAACGGTTATATTATACAAATAATACAGATTGAACATACAATTTTTAATATTGACGAATAAAAATACACAAAACAAATAATAAACTGAGCAATCAACTAATAAAAATACGTATAAAAAATAATTTTCGATATGTCCTTTATACTGGTCAAAACATATTTGGAATCTTTTCCTCGACTGTGATTAACTTTTAAAATTGTACCATTCTATGCATGCACATGCATTTGTTATTTTTTGTTTTTGATGTTCTACATTCAGATACGGTGGTGTATATACAACATTTCTTAGTGTTCCCATAAAATTAATCCAAAGGATTTAAGTCTGGGTATTGGTGTGGCCACTGAATACGTTCATAAGTTCCAATCCACCTATTGTGATATTGAAAATTAAAGTAATGCTAAACCAATCTTGAGTTATGGGCAGTAGCCCCATCTTGGTGATACCAAGCAACTTCTAAAAGTCTTGGAGGTATGCTTTGACAAAGTCGTGGGAAACCATTTTCTAATGCCTTCAACAAAATATGACCCTATAAAGTGTTTTCCAAACATTATGACCAAAATGACCTTGATGTTGCATTTCATGAACAGTTTAATGATTTCATCAGTCCATTGATAGCTGTTACGCCTATTAGAAATTCCATTACTTATAAACGTAGGTACTTTCATCCGTCCATATGATGTGTTTTCAAAAATGTGTCATCATTTACCAAAAACTTCAACAATCTTTTGCAAAAAAAGTAGCTTATCGGTGAAACTTTAACTTTTTTTTTAAGATTTCCTGTATGGATATTTTGCTAATTGTCAAAATTCTTATGGCCAGTCTAATAGAATTATCAAGATTTTCTTCAAAATAATTAGGAACACAATACAACAATATTATAAATAAGATATCATCACACAAATAGATATATCGTTATTCTCTTAACTAAATAACTATCTTTGTCAGCAATCAGAGAATACTTTTAAAAATATACTTGTTTATATAATTAGAACGTAGTGACTGACGATATATTACGTACAAGAATTCTACATTAGGCTTTATTACCAATTAAATTTATTTTGAAGCAAGAAAATGGTTGGTAAATAAATCATACTGAGTAAAGAACATTGAAATCTTTTTAAACTAATTATGTATTTAATAATACAATTAATCTGGATAAAATTTCAAAATACTAATAAAGGTATAACAAAAATTAAAATACAAAAGTGTTCGTCACTGGTAGATGGAGTTACCATCGACTTGTTGGTATTCTACTTTCACGTAGAGACTTCCTCGTCCTCGTGGACATTGCGTATACCTGCTTCACACTGAAGAAGGCAAAAACCAGAAATCGATCTACAAATGGTATATACGACGGTTTCAAGAAGGATTTCCGTTTATTTGGTAAAAATCATTTACTAGTGGGCAATCGCAATTAAAGCTTAATCCACCTCTCTTGGTGTGGTACAAATTTGTAAATCATCAAGAAGTGTGTTTTATTTAATTTTCAATTAAATGAAATGAGAGGCTTACGACTTTGATACCTTAATTAGTTATCTAGAGTATAGAGCGACCGTTTCCAATCTGGCTCCTAAGCTTGCGCAAGCGTACAAAAGTGCAGCTTGCGCAAGTGTACAGAAGTGCAGTAGAAATTATTAGGTTTATTCATTTGTGTGTGAATTAGACCAGCTCATTTCCTCAGTTTAAAAATTATTTAAGAGCAAGATATTTTGACACATAAAAGAACTTGGAAGTAAAGAAATCTAAAGATCTACACAAATGATTAGGGGAATTATAAATGTATTATTATCAAGATTTTTTCATGTCTACATTATTTATTAGTTTAGTTTTAGGTATATTTATTACAATTATGTTAGCATTTCCTATTCTTTATTCTGGGTACTCACAGTCAATAAACGTTTTCCATAAATTTGGCGTAGCTGTTATACATACTAACACTATTGTAGAATCTCTCCAATTGAATTCAATTGTTTACCAAACAACTAAGCATGTATAAGAGCAGCACAGAGTTCTAAGCTTAGTAGTGTTTTAGACGCCAATGGTGCTAATCTGCATTTGGAACATATTAGCTGAACAGAATTTCCTTCTTCGCTGTCTGTTATGAGAATATGTATGCAACTGATACAACCCAACTCTGATGCATCAGAAAAGCCATGAAGTTCGATGTTCGTGTAATTGTCAAATGTAGTTACCCTTCTTGAAATGCTTTTAGATTTTGATATGGGTAGTTGATCTTGTAAATTTCTTGTGTGTTCTGATGTCGGTAAATATTCATTCCAGTCTAAATAAAGGCAATTGCTGTAATCGTTGCAAAACAAGTTTGGTGGTTGTAATAAGTGGACCAATTAAACCCACTGGATTAAATATTTGTAAAGTTGCTAATAAAACTGCGTATTTGGTATAGGGATATAAATGTGACTTTGATTGATATCGAATTTAAAAGTATCTAGATTGGAGTTCTATTTAATGTCTAACGTTTTCGTACATTTTAAATTTTCCAGTGGTACCTTGTAGTTTTCTGTCTCTGCCTCGTAAATTATTAGAACGCCATTTTCGCAGTTCAAAGCATCTCTTTTTGAGTAGTGTAGTTAAGGGGCCTAGTCGGGAAAAAGCTTCGGATAGCTGTGTCACTCTCTAGAAAGTTTTTATACAGGTGCCGCTGAATAATTTTGCTCTTGACTATACCTTCACTAGACGTTTTATTCACCGACTTCATTGAGGTGCTATTCCCGATAGAGGTAACACTTCCTTGCTCCATTTGTAGTGACAAAGATATTTATTTAGAAAATTTATTTTAACCAAATTGTACGGAATAAAAGTTTGAAACTTGCTGAGCATAATTATAAAGATTCATTCTAGAAGACATGTATGAATTTTACCTAGAATTTTACCGATTGATACCATAATTCAGGAGCTAATCACGTTCAAATTTCACTTATATTTATAGTATAAATTTTCCCTACATAAAGTGAAGATTAATTGAAATACATATACATGTACCCTCTAGTATACTTTCAACTACTGATCCTCCAAATTTGGTGTAATTTGACCAAACCGTATGGAAGAAATAAATTTTGAAAAATTACCTTACAAACACTGGTTCGATTAGCCCTCTTAACTCAGCGTGTATTTTTTGTGCCTTTTCTGTCGTCTTAGCTCCAGTAAGTAAACCATCAAATGAAAAGTCCCTGTCGAGAATTTCTGCCGCCAGAGGAAAGTTAGACCTGTGGTAGTTAACTCATTGACATATCTTACTGCAAAAAAAAGAGCACTTGTGACACTTCTTAATACAAATGTTTGCGGGTCATTGTTAGAATTTTTCCGCCACAAAATGTTTTGAGGCCATTGATTCATCATTGTGTATTTTAATTTGACGAAACATTTTATCTATATCTGCCATGAGAATAATATTAAATGTGCGAAATATTGTTAAAATGGAACATAGTGTTTCTTGAATGGTAGGATCTTTAAGTAAAACATCATTTAAGGATATACCCGTACTGGTATAGAACCTTCAAAACCGACTCTCAGTTACTGTCTCCTCGAACAGCTGAATTATATTATAGAAAGAAACCAGAATTATCATCTGGTGCAGCCTGACATGTGTTCCAACTCAAAACATTCATTTATAAACTGTGCATATTGTTCCTGCAGTTACAGACACTTTTCAAATTTTTTTCTAGATTGTGAAAAATTGTTTGTGCAATGTGTTTCTCCATTTAATTTAATTTTCATTAAATGGCAGTTTTACTGAAAATCGCCCATCTTCACGTGAAATATTATTTTTAAAATGAATTTCGCATTACTTTTCATCTTGTAATTAGTATTTGCTGTGTCAATATTTCCCAATTCCCAAAATTGTTTAATTTGACTGTCCTGGAGTGGGTTGGAACTTTTGACGTGAAGGTAACACTGACGTAGTTTTCCACGAAACGCCGAAACACTATATACTGAACTCGACGCGCGTTTCACCAACCAAGTTGGCATCATCTGGAGGTGATTAAATCTTCAAGGTTTAATCATCTCCAGATCATTGTGTAAAATTTCATTTGTAGACAAGTTACAAGTTGTAAGGTATGTCTGTTAATTACTTAAAATGTTTTGTTAAAATGTTTCTTCAGGATCAGCTAATTGTATATGTGACGAAATATCAAAATCAGTCATGTCAATACTGATAAGTGGAGGATTTTCAGTTTTATGTGACAAAACAAAAAATTTTGTTTTACTTTGTAGGAATTTAAACGAGATTTTACTGTAACCTCAACTAACTCTATGACATGAGTGCTCTGGCACCGTTTACATATTATAATTATTATTATTATTAGTATTATTTTTGATATAATCTACATGTAGGTATTAAAGTATCGTGCTTTTTTGCGATTATAATAATCACATCGCGAGCTACCTCCTAGGGAAATGTCGGGAGAAATGATTATTTACTCTGTTTGGTAATGTCATGTCTTATCCGCAAAACAAAGTGTGTTACTTTATGTGGCTGTTAGGTTTGAGTTATACTATTGGTAGAGTTGCCAGAATATTGATATACCTTTACTTTATCGTAATAACCAAATAAAGACAAAATCATTTTACCAAGAGGTGGATATACCAGCCCTTATGCTTCTTAAATTATATTGAATACTTAACAAAAACGTGACTTAAAGATGGTTCTAATAAAAAATAACACATAGGCATAGGTATAATAATTATGAGACAATTTAGGATTATTAACTGCGCATGTTGGAAATTTTATAAGCAACTACCACAAATTACATATTAATTTTCTAATCCCTAATTTCCTATAATTTAAAAACATGTGTCAACTCATTCGCTAAATATATTATAATTTTATACACGCCTCAATTTAGAATCCACCACACCATTGAATCGTTTTTTCTATCAGACATAATAACAGGTTATTATATACACATATTTCATATTCATATTTTATAAATATCCTATATGACACCGTAATATCCACGTATAGCCAGGATTAAGAACATTTATCGACTGAAATGGAATAGCTCGTAGGATTGCCTCAAGTCGTATATATAAGAGCTCGCAAAATATGCGTCTTTATTTTGTAGGTTTTGTTGTTGTTGCTATAATTCTTTGGACTTATTGTATATATACAATGATATTTTCTATATATTTCCTATAAAAACTAACGCATGTTGATTACTATTAGTAGGATTGTGCCAACGATTTCAGTGATCCAATAGAAATGTTTTTAACTTCCTTTTTTTTTCAAAATATAACCTAAACTTAATTTTTTTTCCGTAAATGTCTAGAAAGTTAACTGTTTCTTTGTCAAGTTTTTAAGTGCAATATACGTATTTACTAGTCTAGTCCGGTAAAGTGACACAAGGGATTGGTAAAGTCTTTACCGATCCCTAGGTATGTTACTTTTGGATGACAACAATAGAGTAGGTACCCAATTAAGCACACCAGACAACAGTGATCTGATAAGCGTCTGATATCTGCCAGTTGAAGTTTATAAATTTTGTTTGCAAAAGATTTCAATTAAGTTC
>JANEYF010002595.1:0-100653 GCA_029963845.1 Rhamnusium bicolor | reverse complement strand
AATAATGTAAAAAAAGGTACTATTAGGTAGCGTGTAGTATGAACTAAGAATATTATAATATTTGCTTACCCAGCTTGTTTTCCTTAGTAAATAAAAATTATTAAACGGGCCATTATAAATCCTTAAATTTCCAAATTTATATTTAAATAACTTGGCAACGTTGCATACAAATCCAAAAACAAAATATCACTATATAGCCATTATTTCATTTAATAAAATGTGACAAAATATACAGAGTGTTCTATTTAAAAAAAAGTATTTTTTGTGTCATAACTCGAAAAATTTGAAAGCACCCATGTAGAATTTCACAATAATTTTAAACGATAGATCTTATCGACCCAAAAAACTTTTGTATTTAATAAATTATTGTATCACTAACGGTTCAAAAATTATCGAAGGATTACCCGCTATTAACTCAACCTGTATGTACAGTACATGTCTTAAGAATTCAACGCATATTCATGTACAAGTGTGAGTAAATTTTGATGTTTGTATAAGGGTAACTCAGTAACTATAACAGATACAAAAAAATGGAAGACACATTCTTAATCTCTTTTTTTTGAGAAAACGTGCGAAAAAACAAAAATTTGCTATCGTCTTTTGGTTTCGAGTTATAAACAAAGTTCGACCTTTCGACTTTAGACACGTCGGTATCTTGGTTATTTGTAAAGTTATGAAAAAACAACTTTTACATTCTTGAGTCACTTTTTTCTGTATAATACAGTGGCGTCGAGAAAATTGGCTTGTTGAAGGACTCACAAATTAACAGATTTTCTTTTAACCTGCCAAAAACAGCTTTATTAGGTTGTCTTCTTTCTGGATAGCGATTGAAATATATTTCGGATGCAATATCACAATTGTTATTACTTTGAATAAAGCATTCTAGCACCTATCATATTTCTCGTAATTTTCATCTTCTTTTATGGTTAAATGGGGTGTAATTATGACGGAAACAAAATTATTAATATAAATTGTTGACAAACGGATAAATACTGTCATAGATGACACACGCTTACTTGGAATAAATATAAAAAAACACAAAAAGTCATCTACTAAAAGATTATTTTCGCTATTAAATACTTACCCATCAAAAGCGACCCCTGTGACATATAGTTTGAAAGAGAACAAAATTTTTTTTTAACCAATCCATAGCCAACTATGATTCCCATTTAAAAAAAATACAACTTTATGCCATAATTCGAAATTGCACCTTTTAAATTTTCTCGACGCTAGCAGTATTATACAGAATAAAGTGCGTGAATGTAAAAGTCGTTTTTTCATAACTTTACAAACAAGCAAGATATTTACATGTGTCTAAAAGTCGAAAAATCGAACTTTTGTTTTTAACTCGAAAACAAAAGACGATAGCAAATTCTTGTTCGCCAGTGAATTTGTCTCACAAAAGAGATCGAGAATACGTCTTTCATTTTTTGTATCTCTTACAGTTACCAATTTACCCTATATAAACATCGAAATTTACCCACCTTGTATGCGCGTCAATATATGCCAGCGTGTAAACAAAAATTTTAGTTTAACGTCCATGTTGCTGCTTGAATATGAGTGTAGACGTAGAATTAGTTTGTTGTAGTAATACATGAACATGCGTCCATGTCTTAAAACATGTAGAGGGTGATTTTGTGAGAAATCCGACCCCTCTAATTTTGTTATTTTTATTATTACAAAAAGCGGTAAATATATTATAGGGACTTTTTATGTAAATTTTTTAAAAATCCCGTCAGCAGAACAATGGAAGGTCGTGCAAAAACAGCTGCAGTTATTAATTTTATTTTTTAGTGAACACCTCGTATATTTTACATATTTGAATAGAACGTTTTCTCAAGAACCAATTGATATAGTGTTAATGGGTCTATCTCTAATAATAATTGAGATTTGAGGGAAAATTTGTGTGAATCCCACCCCTGTTAACTTTGTTGTTTCTGCCTATTCAATAATAATTTATAGAAAAGTGGTACTGGCAATGCGTGAGATTTGCGGAACCGTAGCAAGATAATATGTATCCACAACTTGCGGAACCGTATACTTGGGCAAGAAAGAGAAATTCTCCAGCTGTAGCCAATTAGGGTTAAGAATAAAAAAAATATATTTTTAATTAAATGGTTTAAAAGCTAAAATATTCTCGTGCTTAAAATATTTTTTTGTAAATGTTATTTTGTTTGCCAACAAATAAATGTTTGGCAAATAATATTTTGAATTGTAATTTTCTTAATTCACGCATTTAAATTAAATTTGAAAAAAAAATCCCGTTTTTCTTCAAGCTTATTTTTTATGTATCTAAAGAAATGTTTTTCAATTATAACAGAACAATTATATACAAAATAAAAGAGTTACCTTGTTATGTGTGTGTATGTATAGTGTAGTTTCGAGATTGAGCCGTAAGGACACTAACCTTTCACTGTGGGATCCCATGTTCGACCCTGGTCGAGGAGTTAAGATTTTCCCTAAAGTAGAAAATGAATCCTATGTATTTGTGAGACATTAGGTGTGTTTGTAGTCTTAAAATGTGGTTTTCCGTGTATCTGCGATGTGAGCCCGTTATAGGTCCTATCCCCCACCACAACTCCCAGTTCGGCAAAATCTTATCAAACTATAAATCAATTAAAAAAAATATTCGCGCCAGCACATGTTTATATGCAAATTACATTACATAGAAAACATCATCAACGATCTGGTTGCAACTAGTCCTAAAAACCTATACACCCCCCAGAACGTGCACTTCACTTATGATTTATTCCAGCGTATCTAGAGAGAACTTTATAATAACAAACGCTCCTTTTAATACAAATTACATTTTGTACGTGAAGGAGCTGTTGGCTGTCGATATAAAGTGGCTAATAAAAACAAATAAGATTTTCTAGGATAAATGAAAATCTGGTGGGAAACGACATAATGTACCTATAAAGCGGAATATTACTTGTGTAACAGCTGGGCGTAAAAATATGCTGGTGTTATTATGTTATTTTACTTTTTTCACTTCAGTGAGAGTAGCGTAGTCTAACAGTCCAAAACATCGAAATTGAGATCCTACACATATATGAAAACATATTTTAAACTTAAATAAAACTTCGTTTCATATATATGCAAATAAATATATTTTCTATCGAAGTTAAATTTTGTTTCACATGAATCATTCATATCTTGCTTAATAAAGAAATAAGTAATCTTTCATCGTAAAAAATAATTATTTTTAAAAGACACATTTATACATTACAATTACGGCTGTTTAAGTTAAAGAATAAGTACATGTTGAAATTCATATGTGACACACAGTTGGACTGAATAACCTATTTTGAACTTGAGAATTTGATTTTATAATTTTTGAAACTTTCGAGTTAATTCATTTCACCGAAGGTAGAGAGGAGGGAATTATGTTGTTAAATATAATATCTGCACATTTCACCCCTCACGTTTTCATGAAATTTCCACTTTCTATTTTAGTGATATTTTTGAGCTCATTTTCGGATAATGCGGCTCAATTTCATCAATAATTCGACGCATGTTTTGCTAAAGCTCATCGAGCGATTGAGGATTTTTTTTCACAGACTCTGTCCCTATCAAGCCTCAATGGAAATAATCTCGAGGCGTTAGATTACTTGACCTTGCTGCCGAATAGATAGTGACCATGTACAGAAAGGACACGGTCCATAATTTTTCCGCAAATATGGCCATTATTTTCCGCTGTCGTGTGGCACGTGGCTCCGTCTAGACAGAGAAATAATATATCCTCAACATTCATATTCTCCAATTAGGGCCATAAACGGTTTGTATGCATGTTGCGATGGCGTTCGTCATTAGCAGTAACCATTTGCATCCTCGTTTTTCAAAATAGCGGCCACAATGACACCTTCAGCCGACAAACCACATCATATATTAGCGGGACGCGTTGTTCTTCAGTCGCTCCGAGGGTTTGCACGTCCCCAAATGAGACAATTTTGCGAATTATCGTATCCGCCGAAGTGGAAATGGACTTCGTCGCTGAAGATGATTTTCTTAAAAAATTCAGCATCACGCCTAAATATGCTCTAGGATTCAGTCAGCAAACACGCGACGTGGCAGTTGCCTGTCTTTTACCAAACTTCAGTCCTAGCAGTCAACTGAATTTTGTATGCGTGTAAACCCATATCTTTCGTTAAAATTTGGTTCATGGAAGCTTCTGGAAATGCCCAATTGCTGCGAAAGGTGACAGAGGTGAAGTTCATAAATTTTCCGCGACATTTTCACTTTCTTTAAACGAAAACTATCAGCTTGCACTAACCTCTTTGCATTGGAACTTGACCCTTACGGCTCAGTTTCGTAAGTTGGGTGTAGTCAGACATATAAACAAGCAGAAAACCAGATGGGGACCGGGAAAATGACTTCGCGCGCCCTCTATCCTCCCAACCCAAACCATTCGCTTCTTTATTACCATCTATGCCACTATATCTGGACAACGAAATACGTTCTGACTGGAGGTTGTGCTAACACAATTTGGCATTTCACTCCTTACTCATTATTTCTCCAAAAAACAACGGTATTTAAAAAACCTGACTCTTCTGAAGTTCTCAATTAATAGTTCTTTTTGCACTAAGGGCGTTTAGTGACTGTATAAATAGTGCCCAAATGGGCTTAGCTTTTATTGCAAAGAATGAAATATAAAACTAAAATAATAATAATTGGCTTCAAAGTTCTTGTAATTTATTCCGAATTTATCTAGGTATCCTTGTATTTAGTTGTGTAACGGTCCGTTATTTTTAGATAAATAATTTGGACCACATTCATCATCGATTATATGGAGATGATTTGAATTATCAGTTAAATTCCAAATTCAGATAGAATAGTTTTACTAAACCTTATTGTATTAGCTATTTAGTGCGTCGCTACTGTGCGGGAGAAAAAGTTATATACGATGCAGTTCCGTTCGTTATCCTTACGAGGCAGACAGGAACATATTCAGTCGTGCTTTCAGCTGAAGAGACGAAAACCACGACAGACGGGCTCGAGCGGAAGCTCGAGACATGTTAAAGAGTGGAGCTATGTAGTTAATAATTTCGTTTAAGCAGTAACATTTAACTGTTAAAAAATTGTTGGAAAAGGCGATGCTACTTGTGGGGTAGCTAAGCTGCTGAAGTTCCTTATGGCACAGGCCGTATATTCGTTAGAGGAGCAACAAGTAAGACTGTTTAATTATACTGTCATCTCGAAGGAAAATATGTAAAATACAGAAAAGAGTTTAACTTCGAACGCCATAGGCACCTAGGCACCACCACCCATTGACTTGTGGTCATACTTTTGAGTCCTCGTGTTGTGAACAATGGGTGTTGTCATGAATTCTTATAAAAAAATCTGAAAATCAGCCCCGTGCATTGAAACTAGAATTCGTTTTAATGTACTTTACATTTATTTCGTGCTTGATTATCATTGACTATTAAATCAGCTACACACTTTCACCACATTTTATAATGGTGAGCCCGTTGTTTTTAAGTTAAGGAATATCAGTATATTTTAAACATTAATGATGGTGGCGCCCAAATAATAAATAACTGAGTTGATTTTAGATGTTTGTACCATTTGTATAGGCGACTGTCTTGTCTGCCTTTGTTGTTCTTTTATCTAGTTATAAGTTGATTTGATTTATAGGATTAATCACTTTGCTTCCCCGCCCAGAAGAGAGTCGGAAATATTGCTTATTTTGAATAAATGTATTTTGCTATTAAATTCTTTTACATTCAATAAAATTTAAATGTAACTATAAAAATATAAATTTCCCTATTAATAATAATTTTAATTAATATTAATTTTATTTTATCGTTTATATCTATGTTTAATTCTTAATTTTTTTACAGACCATTTTCGTCTTTATTTGTCTGAGGAAGTTATTAATAGGTACGCTAATGTTATAATAAAAAACATTCAAATAAATCAAACGAAACGAATATTCAGAAATAGTGGAGTTTTAAGTTCAGATTATATGGATACCCCTACTACATAGCGTATTTTGTTTCATAATGAGAAATCGACTAACTTATAGAGTAGCTGCAAATTTAGGACAAATACTAGTATTAGAGAAAGTTTTGTAACACTATTAAAGAAGGAACTGGATCACAAGAACGTTACTACTAAGAGGATTCTAAAACTTTCAATCTACGAATACAAAGTAAAATTCAAGGTATAGAGTAGAAACATCAAGGAAGCTAACACGTCAGGACATTATATTTTCCTCTTTTAATATGATATACAGCATGTCTCAAGACTTTTTGCAAATTGGGCGTGACTAGTAACAGGATTATCTCTGCTAGTAAGTGGGCCATTGTGCACTAAATACAATCTAAAGTTAATCCCCTGTCTAGCCAATAATGCGTGTTTAAGATTGTCATATGTTGTAAATCTCCGCCTTACAGCAGACTGAGAAAATCGAGTCGGGGCGAGGCTAGTTAATATGTTATTCACGTGCCCACCGGACTCACTGATACGGCTAGTTGGTTGGGCTGCGTAGGAATGTGCGTATATGTACAAAGTACATGTTGCAGAAGCTCTTGAAACACGGTGTATACAAGTAGTAAAGCTTCTTTCTTTCTCGAACAAACAAAATGTTGCACTCAATGGCTATTTTATAACTAAATTTTAAAACAAGAGGCACTTTTTATGGAATAATCGATCTACTATAATTTTTCGATACACTGTAATGAAATTACAAGCCATTTCATTCAGTTTGTCGTTTTCCGTGAAGAACTATTTCCGCCAGTCTAGTCCTGATTTCTACTGGAACAGTTGGTTTTCGCGATTTTTGCACTTATAAAAAATGCCTAAACATCTATTTAGTCTCTATTACTCATAATGTACTCTCAAATGTTTGTCTCTTTCCAAACTATAATCGAGTTTAGGTGGAAGAACACTACGGTGCTACTTGCTTCTTACTAGTGTAGCGTTCTGTTGAACCTGAACCTGTAGTTCAGCGATCTGGTAAAATGTATATTTTTTCTGGAATTATCGTGTAATTTTATCATCATTATTTAAAAAGTTGCTATATTGATTTAACGTACTTTTGGGGTAATTTTCATAATAATATTGTACCGTATTTACCTTAATTTACGCCTTGGGCGAATTTGCTTTCCAGTAGATCAATCCGTTCACGTTGGTTGTTCTGTAGAACAGTCGTCATTAATATCGATTAGTATCGATTTACCGTGCCTTGTTTGCGATTTATCTAATATTCCTGATATTGTAATAATTTCGTGTGCTAATTTAAACTAACTATCGGTTATTGTAAATCTTAGATTTACCAGCAACAGATGTCACCATTTTGTACGGTAGTTAGTTGGAAGGTGAATGATCAAACTGAACTAATCAGAAACTACTAGTGTTTTATTAACCGCGAAATTTATTAAGGCAATTTGTGTTCTTATTCACTTTATCAAATTCTCTTGACATTTCTCGTATACATAATACTTATTCGCCTCAACATTACACCAATGACTGTCGGCTGTTGTAAAGAGTGATTTTTTAATTAATATTTTTTGTATTGTAATTAGACCTGAGTGGGTTTTTCTTCACTTTGGACACCTTGTATACGATAACTTGTGTTAATTTTTCTTTTAAAACCGTTTTGAACCAAAGTTAAATTTATCTTGCAAGTCCGGTATTTGGAATAACAATTATTTCTCAAACATAATTGTTTCAAACTGGTTTCTTTTCAGGGTGATCTTGGGTTGTTTTATTATCCCAATGATAAATCGATTATTGTGTTTAACAAGTATGAGAAAAGTAGTTTAGTTTAATTAAGTTTAATTTCAAATCAAGTTGAAATCATTTATTCATGGTAAAAATATGTTTCTATTTGTTTTAATAATTTACCGGATAAATTATTAGTTGATTTATTTTAAAGTATTAGTACATGGCCTTAAATTATTTCTTTTCGGATATATAGTTTTAAAATATTGCAATATTTTATAAACATATGTTCATATGAATTAACGCAGGAATTTGTTTAAGTGCGATGCGCCCAGCTAGCTTAAATAACGTTTGTCATTGACAGCAGCCGACAACTTAGCGTGTCGCTCAGATCTCTGCCACCGTTTTCATTAGAAGTTGAGTATAAATTAAAACGCACCGTTTAAAAGAGATACTTCTTCAGACAGTGCTCAACTTAGCAGCACTTAGCTCAGATATCAAGTGTGTTCTGCCGCAACCAGGTAGTGGTAAGAATTTCTTTAATCGTTTTACTGTTTTTATTTGTATTTCCGTCATTTACCGTTTGTGTTCGAATTTACTGCTGTATTATTTTGTCCGAAGTGCCTGTTTTTCCGAATGTCAGAGATATTCGGGATATTTTCGCGATTTATTGATAAAAGCGGGTTATCTGTTCAACTACAATCACCAGGACTATTCGGTTATCATTTTTATTTAGTATTGACGTAAAGTATATGCCTCGATCTGTGGAAAAAGTTTCATCTCAGTCGTAGCTGAGTTAGTACCGGTGAAATCATTACTCCTCGATCTGTGGAAAGGATTTCATCAGTGACACCAGTGAGGTTTTTATGCCTCGATATGTGGAAATAATCTCACTAGGTACCCCCGGGAGGTAATCCATGAACCGTTCCGTCCGATACCCGTGTTCACTAAAACTAACTTGTACAGAAAATAAGCTTGAAGTTGATTTGATAACCGATTACTCTAAGCTATCACTAGCTAACGAAAGTTAACCTCGAATATTTCAGAATCACTCACGCATATCACTGGTTTGGCATGTTTAAGGGACAGTTTCCAATTAAAATCTGAGTTAGTAAAATCGATCTTCTGTACTATATAGTTACACAAGCATCGGGACATGTCATTTTTATTTAGCATTGACGTGAAGATAGAACTTTTATGAATCGATCTGTAGGAAGAGTCCCATCTCAGTCGTAGCTGCATTAATGTACCGGTGAAAGCTTTATGCCTCAATCTGTGGAAAGAATTTCATCAGGTGCACACGAAGTGACATCAGTGAGGTTTTTATGCCTCGATCTGTGGAAACAATCTCACTAAGTGCTCCGGGCTATAATATTCAAACTGTTCCATCCGCCACACGTAGTCAAGAAGCCTAACAAGGGACATTAGGAGCTAAACTAAAGATATAGTACGCTCGCGATTAGACAGTCATATATACCGCCCGTTCTCCGACTGACCTCCTACACTTGTGTCTTGCTTATACTCCGTAACCGCTTACCACTGCACATATCTGCTGCACCGACCGCCTGTCGTAATACCGCCGTAAGCATTAGTAATAGCCATTAACCGCTTGCTGTAAATACTAGTAGTAATTGCTGTCGAACTGTGCTTTATTTTGAATCACTGCTTGCTTGCTTTTGTAGATACTTGTAGTAAACATTTGAATATTGCCTGCTGATAGAAATCCCTTAGTAGTAGTTTTCGTACCTTAGCTATGCTTGGTATTACTGATCACCGCTTTTGCATTATCATAAACTCTTGCTGGTTCCTTGGTTGCTTACTTGTAATATAACTTAGTTGCATTAAAACGTAACTGTTGTATTTATTTCTCATTGTTTTTTTTTATCCTTCTGTGAAGCAGTCTTAAATAAAATAGAGTAAGTAAAGTTGAAGTCCTGCATTCTATTTAAAACAAAGGTATAAGTAATCTGTTTTTTACACAGAGAATCATTTTCGGAAGGTAAAGTGAAGTTGTCCATTGCTACGAAACCGACAACCATACACACAGACCCCTGTGCATACCGTTTCTTCACTGAGTTACCCTAGCTTCTATCATACCGCTGATAGAATAAAGTGGTGTTCTTAAACTTTTAAACAGGAACTGGCGCTCTAGACCGTACCGTATATTATGTGCAGAAATTTCGATAAAACCAATTAATCTAATCAAATAAAATCGGTAGGGCAACTAAATACACAAGCGAGAGTAATGTGGGTTGCGGTGTCCATCGACCTCAGATTTTAATAATTTTCTAGTATATTTTGTTAATTTAAATAGTATCCTGCGCATGAATTGTGTTGCTCCTGGTTCCTTTTCCTGTTTTTTTATCCTGGACTGCTCGTAGCAAGGATTGAAGGTACTATGGCCATCTTGAGGCTTCAGTTCAAGTTTGGTCGCCTCCGAGATTTAACGTTATATTTTATATATTAATAAACGTTCTTCTTTTTCTGGGATTTATCTCGGGGTTACCATAAGTTGTAACCTGCCGTTGTGTAGTTGTTTCTGCGATCACAATATCGATGTCTGTCGGATTTGCTGGCTTGAATTCAGCCTGTTGGTAAGTCCATGTGATCTTTTAGTCTTTTTTTCGTAATTTTCATTCAAGTTTTCCTAATAGTGTCGTCCTTTCCTGGAATCAGGAAATCGCGAGCAAATTTCACCCAAGAACCGCAGTTTATGCGGTTCTTTTTTTGGTTACCAAAGCTGATTGAACCAGTTCCATATTGTCCTCTGCGTGGGCATACTTGCCGCCTGGAAGTCCACGCTTATATAAGATTGGTTTTTTTTATTGGGGCTGTCTTGGTGTCCCACTACGCTGAGCGACGTCCGCCGATATCCAGGAGTCCTGTAGTCACCTCCAGTCGGTTCCTGTTACACAACCGCCGTTGGACCCAGATAAGTCCATAAACACGTATTTTTTAAGAAAATATATATACCGAGTGTTTTATTGCCTTCCCCACTTATTTAATCGTTTCATATTCAGGTTTTTTTTTATTTTAAGGCATATCTATAACCACTTATTTCAGGATTTTCCTTTTTCTATAAAAAGAGTTTACCGGTTAATGTGCATAAACTATATAATATTTAGTGAATATCATTACAGTTACCAGTTTAATGGAATATTTTGTTTGGCAATTTAATGTGTGTTTATACCCTTGCATGGTATTAGGTTTTTTTTATAGTAATAAGTCATTACCAGTTATTTTTTTTTGTTTTCAAATTTTGTGTATCGGACCAGGGGTTGCGTGATCACGTAAAACTGGGTTAATTTAAGATTATTTGACATCTGGAAATATTCAGTGGTTAAACACTGATCTGAGCCATAGTTTTTTTAATGTAGTTATTAACCTGAATAAATTGTTATAAAATTTATAAAACATATTATCTTTCCTTCCTCGGCATATGCTGTGTGTGTGAAAACTATATACAAATTTAACATTCCAAGGCTCAAGGAAACCCGCCCCAGCTCGAGCTAGACCGTGCAGTGGGCCAGTTCGTGAATGAGAAATACGGAAGTGGCGCACTCAAAAAATAAATTTTTGTTACAATAATTTGCTCTCATTCATTATTAATTATTACTTATCCCGGCTTAACTTAATCGCATTACAAAATTGGACCTTAAATGTTAATTCTGCATATCATTTACTAACAATTTTACTTCCTATCATATTTATATTTATTTTTTTAATTATAATTTTCGCATTTTTTTTTTGTATTGTAACACGTAATAAAGTGCTGCAGTACTAAAGGGTGCCAAAATGACTAAATACCATTTTGTTACGTCACACTATATATAAACAGCGGTTATAAACACCTTAATTAGCATTTTAATCTGGGAATTGCAAAGGCCAATATGCTCTTAATTTGGACAACTTACTCGCAAGATTTTTGCTGAACGTTTATAGAGAATAGATTATCGATTTAAAATTTTGATTTATAAATTTAGATACGAGCACAATAGAATTATTCAAAGGGTACTTAAAAAATTAAAATTAAATTTATTGTGCAGCATTATTTAAATTTCTTATCTTAGGTTGTACATGTTGGCATACATTCTTAGCTTTGAAATATTTCTTTAACGTACTATTGATTTACGTGAAATATTTTCTTTTTTGTCTGTGATTGGATTGTCTCGATTTTCTTGAGGCCACATTCTGTGGATCTTTTTTACTCTTTAAACCCTCGCAATACTTTTTTATGAATGTGTTAACGCATTCAACTTCGAAGTCGAGAGGTGTTAGAACGCCTAACGTTTTTCAACGTGGTTTATCTCTTTCTGCTCCTCACGTGTTTTTGCTGAAAGCTTCAGTGGCTAATCTACTTACAAAAGCAATTTTGATAAAGAGCACGTTTGTTTTTAGCGGATAAACATTTTTAGCGGGTCTGTAAAGGGACTGGCTTTACGGATTTGCCGGTTTTTGCTACTGACGCTTCATTTAAATGTAGCATTTATTTCGCACAAAAATGACGTGTGTGTGCGTTCATTTTAATCGGATTACCTACCGTAAACTAACAAAATCCCTACCGTAAACTAACAAAATAATAATAATGAAGATGAATTAATAATTTTAGGATACTATATTGATTAGATTATCAAAACAATCAGCATATCCGTAATAGGTATGTAACATCACTGATCAATTGCTGTGAGTACTCTGATTTAAAAGAATACAACCAGGTGTTAAATACTAATGGTCGCATACTAGATCTAACTTTGGACAAGTTGGAAATATGTACATTTATGTAAATCTATTAATTCACTTCTTCCGGAAGATTAGCATCATGCAAGTTGCCAATTAACTGCGAATAATGTACTTTCTTTTAATTTTAAGAAAGTAAACTTTAACAAGCTCTACGAAGATTTATGTAATGTCGATTGGTCTTATATTTCTTATCACGACTAGTTCAACAGTGCGTACGATATATTAAATTTTGTATTTTTAGGGTCTGTCCCTAAGGAAAAATAATTATCCGCTGTGGTTTAATAAGAGTATTATCTAAATTTTGGCACAAATATATACAGCGTGAGCCACGGTGGGTGGAGTATTAGAAGTATATGGAGAATGGATCAACCGAAATATTTTCGAAAGTGCGGTGTTGCCACTTATACGTAAAACTGGCAACATCTTCGTTATTTTAAATGGAATATCCTGTATATTTTTGCGTTTTTTGGATCGTCGTCTCTTTCTGAGTAACTTTTATTAATATTTCCCTATACCTATCTCAAGCCGTTTTCGAGATAATAATTCTTTTTCTGAATTTATTGCCAAAAATTTGACTTTCAGTAAATCGTGTTTTCTCCTACCTACGCAGCAATTAAAAGATAATTTTTTAGTTACGGCTAGGCAAGGCCTGGGGGCATCTCCTCCATTAATCAAATGTTTCGAATATCATACAGGGTGAGTTAGAGAACGCTTTCTACAAGTGATTTAGAAAAAATGCACGAAAGTCAATTTTTTAAATGGAATGCCCTGTATATTATTGCTGATTCGGAAAAGCGATACATTTACCTCTTTAAAAAAGGTAATATACTCTATACCTAATGCACACCGTTTTCGATTTATGGGCACTTTTCTGTAACCTTACCAAGAATATTAGTCTTCTGGGCCATGAAATTTTTGTTTTGTCATTTTGTAATGACAACAGATGTTATTTTTCTAAATAAATTTGACGTTAGTGATATTTGCACCTAATTTGAATAGCTATGTAGCACAAATATGGCAGAAAATAATTATACAAACACGGTTTTAATTGATTTGTTTATTATCCATGGACAGTGCAATAAGATTATCAGCAGAACTTGTAGAAGATTTAATGAGAAATATCCGAATTTGCCGCAGATCAGAGGAATTTTATAAATTTTTGTTCATCATTAAGAGAACAATAACAGTGTCAGTATTAGGAAAAAATAATAACTAAGCAGCAACAACAGTAACAAAGTCTAAGTAGCAATAACAAATAACACCAATAACAGTAATAAATATAAAAATCTTAAAAATATTGTTATAATTGTTCGAATGTAGACCGTTAACTTCCAGACACTTTTGTATACGACGATGAACGACGTTTGTTGTAGCAGCTCTTATTTCAGCTGGGTCCAAGTTTTCAATCTCTTGAATCACTCGACGTTCTAATTTTTCCCTGTTGTGGACTGGAGTTTTATAAAAATTTATAAAATTCCTCTGAATTCGTAAAAACTTTCTGTTGTTCATCTGCGGCAAATTCGGATATTTCTCATTAAATCTTCTGCTGAAGTTCTGCTGATAATCTTATTGCACTGTCCATGGATAATAAACAAATCAATTAAAACCGTGTTTGTATAATTATTTTCTGCCATATTTGTGCTACATAGCTATTCAAATTAGGTGTAAATATCACTAACGTCAAATTTAATTAGAAAAATAACATCTGTTGTCATTACAAAATGACAAAACAAAAATTTCATGGCCCACCCGTTATGATATACCAGAAGACTAATATTCTTGGTAAGGTTACAGAAAAGTGCCCATAAATCGAAAACGGTGTGCATTAGGTACAGAGTATATTACCTTTTTTAAAGAGGTAAATGTATCGCCTTTCCGAATCAGTAATAATATACAGGGCATTCCATTTAAAAAAATTGACTTTCGTGCATTTTTCTAAGTCACTTGTAGAAAGCGTTCTCTAACTCATCCTGTATGACATTCGAAACATTTGATTAACGGAGGAGATGCCCCCAGGCCTTGCCTAGCCGCAACTAAAAAATTATCTTTTAATTGCTGCGTAGGTAGGAGAAAACACGATTTACTAAATGTCAAATTTTTGGCAATAAATTCAGAAAAGAATTATTAACTCGAAAACGGCTTGAGATAGGTATAGGGAAATATTAATAAAAGTTACTCAGAAAGAGACGACGATCCAAAAAATGCAAAAATATACAGGGCATTCCATTTAAAATAACGAAGATGTTGCCAGTTTTACATATAAGTGGCAACACTGCACTTTCGAAAATATTTTAGTTGGAGAGATCATACTCGATTATCTTGGTAACCAAAATTTCAAAGCAATCGGTTGATCCATTCTCCATATACTTCTAATACTCCACCCACCGTGGCTCACCCTGTATACACAGGGTGTCCCAACCAAAAGTAGGCACCCTGAATAACTTTGTAGATAAAAATTTTTTTGAAAAATTGGTGAAACACGCCGACCTTATTTCCACGGGGGACATATTTTAATATAATACTTGCATACCTACCATCATCCCTCTACCCTACACGGCCACCCCCTCAAAAAATTCAAATGGCAAATGGGGTCGAGTGATATATCTTTTGAAAGGTCTCTCAATTTTCTACATAACTGTGTATTTTTTTAAACTTTTATCGATTCGTTCCTGAGAAATAATTGTTTCATTATTTTAGGTTTAGGAAATAGAAATAAAAGAAGCCGTTTAATTTATCGTATGTATTGTTCAAAATGACCCCCACCGACTTCCATACAGTAGTATAATCTGTCTTAAAATTCTGTACGAACATTTCTGAACACATCTGGAGTCAATAAACGGCATTCTCGAACATTTCTTTCACGTAACTCTTCCAGAGATGCGGGTTTTATTGTCCTGTTGAAAAAACAGTTCGCCCTCTAAAAGATTATCGTCTTCTTCGAGGATTTGGGTAATCATTGGGTCGATGTTATTTTCTAACAGATCGAGGTACCTTTCGCCATTTAAATTGTCTGGAATAAAAAACGGCCCCACAATGTGATGCCCTAAGATGCTAGCTGAAACATTTAACTTCTGAGGCCTTTGGGTATGAGTTTCCATGAAAAAATGTGGATTGGTTACACTCCAATACCTACAATTGTGCCTGTTTACCTCCCCATTTAACTGAAATGTCGATTCATCAGAAAAACACGTATTGTACAGTAGATTGGCATTACCGTTTAATTGTTCACTAAAAATCTCACAGAATTCAAGCCGACGATCAGGATCATCTTCGTTTATTCGTGAATCAATTTAAATTTATATGGATGAAATTTGTGGGCCTTTTCAATTCAATGAACACTGCTTCGTGACACACCGGAAACCTCAGCTACTTTCCTGATCGATGGAGTATTAACCATTTGCAAATGACCCAGAACTGCCACTTCCACTGCTTCATTCCTAATCGGTCGCTGAGGTTCATGCTTTTTGTTTCCTACAGAACCTGTTTCCATAAATTTTGTCAATAATTGTAAAACATACTGAGAACCAACCCTTCTATCTGGGTGATTTCTATTGAATATGCGCTCCATAGCTCTAGCACAATTATCGTTTTTAAAATAAATGCTGACAATTTCTATTCTCTCCTGAAGGGTATAAACCATTTTGAGAACTCACTCTGGTAAAATGTATCTCGATTTAAAATTGGTTGTGAACAAATTAATGTTCAAGGACTATCAAATACTTATGAGTCTTTTATTATTCTAAAACTACGGACAAGGAAAGTGTTTTTTGTCGAAAAAAAATCGTGTTGATTTGAGAGCACTAAAAAATGTAGTTTTTTTATAAATTCCAATACCCAGTGCCGTGTATTTTAGATTTTTTAAACGATTTCGTTTGTGTGTAATCATCAAAAATAAAATTATTTTCCTTAAGAACGAATCGATAAAAGTTAAAAAAAAATACACAGTTATGTAGGGAAATAAAAGACCTTTCAAAAGATGTATCACTCGACCCCCCTTGCATTTTGAATTTTTTGAGGGGGTGGCCATGTAGGGTAGAGGGATGATGATAGGTACACAAGTATTACATTAAAATATGTCCCTCTTGAAAACAAGGTCGACGTGTTTCACCAATTTTTCAAAAAAATTTTTATCTCCAAAGTTATTCAGGGTGACTACTTTTGGTTGGGACACCCTGTATATATATATATATATATATATATATATATATATATATATATATATATATATATATATATATATATATATATATATATATTTTATATAACTGATGATAATAATGTATTTGATCAATTTGAAGGCTTGCGTACTAAGATTAAAAACGAAATAGATTTAATGATTACATTATGAATATTGAGAGGCAAATTAAGTCCAACCCGAATCAGTTTTGGTCTTACATTAAATAATAAGAAAAATAATATAATATTCCCAACTCTATGAATTTTAATAATGCTGTACTAAATGATCCCCAAGAAATATTAAATAATAAGAAAAATATATGTAATATTCCCAACTCTATAAATTTTAATAATGCTGTACAAATGATCCCCAGGAAATACTAGATGTATTTGCAGCATTTTTCCAGTCAACTTTTATTTCATTAAGTAAATTTAATGCAGCAAACGTTGAGTCAAAATCTAATGCACCTCTTTTAATAATTCCAAGTATTACTGAAGATGATGTATTGAAAGCATTAAAAAAATTTACATCAAAACTAACAATAGAGCCAGATGGTATTCCAGCATTTCTACTAAAGGATTGTACCAATTTATTAGCTAAACATCTTGGCATAATCTTTGATATGTCTCTGCAAACGAACACAATTCTTCTAATTTGGAAAAGGTCTAAGATTTGTCCTATAATCAAAAACAAATGTAAAACCTCCACAGAGAATTATAGACCAATTATTATTTTGGTTTTGTCAGAAATGTCAAAAAGACCTCGACTAGCGTCTGAGGATAAAAAAGAGGTCTATTTTCACCTAGTATGCGAAATATATAAAAATTAGAACGTGTATACCAAATTTGAAAGCTTTATCTCAAAAACTGTGGCTGCTATCGCAATACAGCAGACATGCAGACAGATTTTTTCCCCAAAATTGTATCATTTTTTCTTCCTTCAATCATTATGCCTCTTCTGATGGTACCACATTCACCAAATTTTATGTATCAGCTGAAATGTTGTTGAACATCTTAATTGTCAAATTTGAGAATTTTCCAATTAGTATTTTTTGTTATCGCGGACACACACATGCACGCACGCACGCACGCACGCCCTCACGCACGCCCTCACGCACGCACGCACGCACGCACGCCCGCACGCACACACACACCACACAGACACAGGCACACATACACACACACATTAGGCATATGAATGTAAAAATAGAAAATTTGTTAAAAGGATAATGTACCCAATTGGAAATTTTATGTTATATTAGATAATCAAAATAATCTGTTCTAGACCCTGCTAGCTAGCGTGAGAGATGATGTCTCTATACCCGCATGTCCCTGACAGCCGGTGCCATAGTAGTTATAACTCGACATTTTTCTTCTGTGTTCGTGTTCTGTGTGAAACTTTCTCAGCTGAGGTTTTTTTGTAGATGATAGATGTTCTGTCTATAAGTGTAGTTGAACGTTTAATAATTACAAGTGTGTCTTGTTTAGTTCACGGTTAAAGTGTTTTATTTACAAATTTTCAATGAAATAGTTAAGCCACGTTTTCTGTTTATTTGTGGTTATATGAACCCAGGCAAGATTTGATATATTTAAAACACCAATGAAACGGTGTTTATTTAGATCTGCCTTAAAAGTTGTTTACTAAATAGCGGTACATGTTGAATCAATAACTGCTGAATATTGGACTTGACTAGCCAAGTACCTGCCAAATGTAATTCAGATCATTATTTTTATTTATAGGATTGATGTTTTTTAAATATTTTACTACTTGTAACTTATTATTCTGCATGATGATTTATGGTTATTGTGAATGCATACTTTATCCGCGCTATAGACATAGGCTATAATATGCTTTGTATGCTATTTTCTAGCAATTCCTGATAAGATATTAATAGGAAAAAATGAAATTTCAAATCTGCGTGTACATAAACTCTTGAGTTATACAAGTATTTCGGTATGAGGAAAGGAAAATAGGTTCTACAAGCCCTCTCGAGTAACTTGTAAGTTGTAAAGTGGAACTTCTTAAAGAACACGCATAAATCCCAAAAGGATATTTGCATGCGCTATCTGGTGGCCTCAGGATGTCCGGTCTCCATCTATCTAGATTTAGGCCGTCCGTTCGTCGTCGGCCGATTTCGCTTCCCTTTCATATCCCGATTGCACTCGTGGAAAACAACTCTTTAAGCGCCATTGTAGACGCAATCCTCGGCTTTACGTATGTCGTTTCATAACTTCATTTTCTTCATTGCGAACAAAGTGTTTGGTTTTTCTGTGGGATTTTTGTTAATAATTCCAAGCACGTCTTATATGACAACTATTTGTTACGGAAAAGCACGTCCTTCTGCCACGGTTACGAGGTGGCTGTAAAGGGGATGTTTTTTTTGAAGGGCGTTAGATTATGAACTACATATAAAAGTTCAAAAATTATTAATGGTGTTGACAATATTATCAAAGTTTTAAAAGTTACATCTGACAATTTTAAATAATTCTAATAAAGTTTGTATTTTGTTTTTAGTGAGTATCTATTAATAGCTATTGAGGGAAAAACTCTTCTAATAATAAAAGAGTTATTACAAAAAATACTAAAGTCATCAGATTGCGACATGACCTAGTCTGATCATCTTGAAAAAATGGCCGCAATTTTATATTTTTCAAAATTCAGACTTAGCTTATCTTAACTTTATACAGTTTTAATACATACAATTTTTTTTGTCTTTTAAACTATTATCTGACAAATAAGAAGGATTATGTATTTCTCCAGATCAGGCCTATTATATTGTAAAAACCTACTGAAACATTTGCAAACAAAAACCAGACATTTATACACCATGATAAAGTGAATTTTATTTCATTTTAAAATGTTAATATGTAAACTATATACGATTCAAATGTATCGAACCCTCACTTTAACTCCGAATATCTCAAAAATGGAGGATGGGAAAGAATGAAAAAAATTATGTGTTCATTATGTGCCTATTGTAAACCACTCATTGAAATTATATTAACTTTGGTTACAACGTTACGAAAATTCTTTAATTTATACCAAAAAATTTACCCATTAATGGTACTCTCGTCACATTAAACTGTAAATGATTATTTTTCGGAAATCACTTACATATCAGTTTTATGTAAAATTTTCTAGTGGTATTTTTTTTCACTCCGCCATTTTTGATATTCGCAGTTAAACGCAGTTAAAGTGAGAACTCCATACTTTTGAATCGTATAATATGTGGGGGTACGTCACACTATATTTTTTTCTTATAATTCGTGGAGATATCTAATGCCTCTCTGTTTCCTAAATTTTTGTTTAGAGATAGAATCAAAATCCCCAAAAAAAAAAAAGATCTGTTTTTATATATAAAAAATTACCTTTATTAGATAATAAGAATTTCATATACACACACTGTATGCATGTACTTTTAGAAAATATATTTTTGAACGCCTCTTTATCGTTTTCAAGTAAAAACTGTGACTGCGACTGAAATCTATTTAAATATTAACATTTGCTAACAATAAGTCACCCAAAAGGGATAACTGACAACTAGTGTCTGATGATTTTTAGTAGCACGCAGTAGGCTCACACAAAATCTACGATGAAAAATATCGTCGTTAGTGCACCAAAATAACAAAAAAAAAATTAGAAAAATCGTTCGGAACGCTGGATCCATGTTGTTACCGTACCAGACATACTTTACACATTATTTTTTATTGTCTTTGCATATTTATTTTTAATATTATTATCATTTTTACTCACATCAAAAAGGTCCACGCATGCAAAAACACAGCTTGTTTTCGAGAACTCTTTTGGATCCCATCTTTAACTACACTTTTCTACATTTTCCATTTCCTGTAACTTGGACTAAAGTTTTTTCTGACGTTTTTGTTGAACTATTTTCACACATCGGTACGATGCACCAGTAATACGATGATAATTTAGAAGAATTGATGATTATAATTACTTCACTTAAAATTTCACAACACAGATCACAAATAACACTACTTGTTTACGTTTAACAACATGCTTTGTCTGCTTTCTGTACTAGCACTCGAGTCCTCTGACGTCACTGGATCGACAGTGTTTGTGCGCGTAATAGACTAAATCAAACTTTAATGTTGAATAACTTTTTGTAAAAGAAAATATATATAAAAAAAATCCTTTACACGCTGTTTTTTTTTGTATTAAATTAGGATTTTAAAAAATGCCAAAATTATATTTTCTGCATTACATAAAATGGAGATAGTAAGTAGACTGACTGGAAGATTACCACATATAAATGCAAGCGTTGTTCTCACTCTAGCTTATGGCAAAGCTGTATTCTAATGCTAGGCATACTATAATCAAATATAAAGAAAAACTTGAAAAAAACAGTAATGGTGAAAATTGTTACTAAAATAAATATTTCAAAATTATATTTTTATGTTTTTCCTTGAGATTTTCCGAAAATATTGTAATTTTTTTTAGATATTAAAAAATTTTTGCGGTTTCTTGACACCGGATAGTCCTCCCATGGCGTCGATACATATGGGAGTCGCGCCAATATATTAACTACATGCCACTTCCTACATCCCGTAGGGTTATTGACTGTAGATGCGGCGTAGGCTTTATCCCTCCGAGTACACCAATTATAGGACGAGCATCTTGAACGAGTAGCCTGGATACAGCACTTGGATCTCTTTTTTCTCAGCAGGGTCCGAAAATTTGATGATATTCATCACCTTGGTTTAATGGTCGAGGAGGACTGTCAGGCTTATTATCTTGGATTAGCCTGACCTTCGAGAACGAGTAATTCTAGTAAATCCTGCATTTCTCGTTCTCGACAACGGACTCCAATATCTCCGGAGATGTAAGGCGACATTGATGTTTGGTGTACCCCGTACAAGTGCCTTAGACGGTAATATGGCACTCATGATACCACGTTATACCCAAAAGTAGCATATATGGGATATACTGAAAATAAGTGCATGAGCTATTCCGGGACCTGACGACAGATCCTACAGTTTATATCAAGAACCTCTACATGCCACACGCGGCTACGGTGGATCAAGGTTTTGATAACACTATCCTGACAGTCTACAATTAATCAGTCTCCGACTTAAGCCCGGCTGACCTTAGCAAGTCGAGTGTTAGCCTGGTCGATAAACCCAGTGTTTCTATGTTCTTATAGAAGCGCCATGCTAGGATTTTTTAATGTGCAGCCGAATCAGATTTTCCTGTTCTGCAGCTCTGTTTCGGGCTTTCAGACTATTTGACTGAACCTCAGTGACTACACCAGCACATCGTCGCGCGTCGGCCTCCTCGCCTGGTGTCAACTGCGAGACCGATCTGCGGCTCTTTTGCGGTCTTTATGAATCCTGCTCCCACTCTTGTAGATTCATGGTGTGTTACAAACCGCAAGAGAAGATCTGAGCTACTACAGATGTTACATGCTATAC
This sequence comes from Rhamnusium bicolor, assembly GCA_029963845.1. NCBI lineage: Eukaryota > Metazoa > Arthropoda > Insecta > Coleoptera > Cerambycidae > Rhamnusium > Rhamnusium bicolor. The sequence continues at coordinate 78,639 of JANEYF010002595.1, read as the reverse complement.
TTAGGACTACTCTACCATGCGTACACTCCAAGCTTAAGAGTCTTTGGCGCCTCCGTTGACTAGGGAGGTACACATAAGGAATACTTCTGTGATTATTCATCATATTGCAGGTATCTTTGTCTAATTGGCGCAGCTTGTCTATCGTCTATTTCACTACTCCAAAGGAGTAGAGCAGAACAGAAACATCAAGCATGTTGGTAGCAGACACCTTATTCTTCCCCAAAAGTATGAAAGACCAATCTTTCGGAGCCTGTGTCTATACTTACCGCGGAGAAAATCCTTTATTTGTTTTACATCCTGGATGTACCGTTGTTGTACACTCAGTTATATATAGGTCTCTCCAACATTTAGAAGCCTTAGAATACTTCTGTCTGCGAACTGCGCATCTTCAGAGAATTCCCCCGCATCGTCCTCTCTTGAGATGGACACTTGTAGATGTGTCCAACCCGAATTCCATACCAATGGACCGTATTAGTGTGACGTCACATAATTATGCAACCTACATAAAAGAGTCATGATACACTGGTTGCTTATATGTAATACTGAAACTTGACCCTTATGTCAAGAACATAATGGCGACATTTACATATGCATATACATATGCAATACGGTGCACTATAGAATTGTTGTTAATAATAATAAAAGTGAAGTTTCTGTAATGCGCTATACTTGTATATATTCTAACATATTTTATGCATGGTGGATGGTAAGTAAAAGTTCTTAAATATTTCTTTCAAGAGAAAAGAAAATAAAATTCTGTGCTGTGTTCTGTCAAAAGTGCCGCCTATATGTTCATGAGCATAAGGGTCCAGTTTAAGTACATATAGGCAACCAATGTGCCATGACTGTTTCAGCTAGGTTGCATAATTATTATAATATGACGTCATAATTAATGTGGTCCATTATTGGCTGTAGATTAAAGAATCACGTTGTCTTAAATTACAACCGTTATTAATATTATCATCAGTACTATTATTTACCTTTGTACTATCTCTACTACTACTAAATTTAAAATGCAAGAAAATGAGCATACGCCCGCCCGCAAGAGAAACTCCAAATTAATTACGTAAAAGCATTCCTTTGAGGCAGATTCAATTAAAATGAATTTTAAAATTTTTCTTACGTGATTAGTAAAAACATCGCAAAAAAGGCGCAAAGTTATTTTTGATGAAATAAACCTAAACATCGGCAGAACATTTCCGTGTTAAGGTCTACACAAACTAATTACATAAAATCAATCAGATATCCGTTACGCAGCTTTTTTATTTGATACCAGCTAAATAAATAACATCTTTAAGTTAGATTTATTAGAGGTAAAGCGATTGTGAAAAGTTCACCTTACAAGAAATATTGCGATTTTTTTACCTCAGATTGTGATTTTGCAGCAATCGAGTATGGAGTCGATATCGCACCAAATCCCTTATTAAAAGACAACCGCACTCCACGACGATATCGTTTTAAAATAACATCAATATTGTATAACGTTTTTTATTTTATAGTATAACAGTGACATATTCAAACCTGCAGGAGAATTAATATAAAAAGCTGGGACACGTACGTTAATTTAATGATATATTCTGGATATTTTTTATGTGTCACTTGCCAACTCTCGTACGAGCAATATTTTATAAGTCTAGACAGGATTGATTGATGGACACTGTACGTTAATACAATTTTTCATTAAATTCGGAAAATGAACTCAATCGGAAACTGGAAATCAGTGTTTGCCGTGGAAAGCATTAGTCCATCTAAATGAACAGAGTACCTACGAGGTGATCCAAATAACTCTCGCACCCTCAATGTCTCGATTGTTCTTAAAGACAAAGAAGCGATAGAATATATTTTTTGTGGGATTTTTAAAAGTGTATCAAGATACATTTACAGAAAAAAATTAATATCAAATTAAAAAATAGAAGCCTAATACATTTTTGACTGATGTTCCCAAATACTAGAAAGATTTTCGTATTTATTTGAATATAATTATCTGAGTATCATCCTACTGAATATATAGTATATAAGATGTATATAAATACATGATGGTATGCTAAGGAGTGCGGAGTTAATATCACCTCAACCGATTTATATAGTCAGGCCATAGTTGGTTATATCAAAAAGGCCGTTCAATAGGTTTTACTCTACCTATAGTTTGGAGAGAAACCTCAGCTCATACAACAGATTATTATTTTTGTATAGTGTTCCCTCTTCAAAAACGGTATTGCAAGAAAAAAGTGGATCATAAAATACCCCAACATACCACCTGCTATTCGACCAATACTACATAAAGAAAACCTTCCTATTCCTGACTCACCATCTGAATATATTCTAGAATTTGATGAACAATTAGCTGGTGTCCAAAATGTCTATTTGGGGACCATCAAATTGATGTAATAGGAATTAGAAAGGAGAAAGTCGCATGGAATGAACTTAAACTAGTAGCTAATGAGTTCCTTGACAACAAAAAATTACAACGAAATTGTTGAAAATCTTCTCACAGCACACAAGTGGACTGGAGAGTCTAGCCGGCCAAAATACTCTAAAATCAAGTTTCAGTAAAGAAAACGAAACACGCAATAACTTATTTCCTGCAGATTACCATATACTATGCATTTTGCATAGGACAGGACCATTCCCTCGCTGAGAACATGCTGCATTCGTTCATTACTACTGTTGCAAAAGTAGCAAAACGCGTCTGTTTAGTGTGATGTGGGAGAAACATTTATTTTACAATATTACTTTTGGTTTTGTTTTGAAGAGCATGTTAGACTTGCAATATTATTAGTTTCCGTAATACACGATAAATGTATGTAAACATATGAACTTATATTTTCATTGATGAAGCCAGGAAAAAAAGTAAAGTATTATAGAGGTATACAAATTCAATTGTTTTATATCTTGAAATGTTTTTATAAGCACTATAAAAACCATTTGCCCCTGGCTGCCCCTAGTGGTATTTCAACCATTAGGGATGTATTCAAAATACTTCTCGTGTGGTCAGATCATGTTATTTCCTCAATTCGTGGGCTACCGAAGAGCACGATGAAGACATTACCAAAAAAGACGATTTCGTTTTTAAGAGAAAATACAGATGAGGACACCGACGACGATTTAAAACTATGTATTCCATATTTTTTTAATTTTATATGTAATAATAACTGATTTTAGAACTTAAACCATTGTGTTTCTAGAAGAAAATAATAAAATAATTATTGGGTATTACATAAGCATCCTTTCAAATCTAATATGATAACAAATACCTAATATGTTTATATTTTTTACTGTCATTCTTATCTGAATGTGCTAGTATAAAAGTTTTAGGCATATTGTGAATCAAACACAACACTTCCAATACATTTTATTGCAGAAGCTATTAAAACAACTACTCAATCTAGAAGCAAGAATTGAATTAATTAAATAACATAAGAATGTATAAAAAAACATAGATATTTATTATTGTTAGGTTTGAAAAGATACTTATGTAATACCCAATGATTATTTTATTATTTTCTTCTAGAAATATGAAGCAAACAAAATGTCCGATTTTGTAAGACCATCGTGTTAATTTTTCATTATTTGCAGGTTAAAAACAATATTTTCCCTGATTATCTATTTTTCTAAGGCCATTATGAAACAGTTAATACATTTTATAACTACAATCATTGTTTTAATTTCTATGTTTCATCTTTGTAAGTTGTACAAAGGCAAACATATTTTTTTTTATTTTTGCAACGTTTCTGAGTTTCATCGTAACCAGTTATGACAAAAAAATGTTGTCCACCTAAACTCGCAATCCAGCCCAAGTTTTTAAATTTCGCAGGTTAACTACGATGTCGAAAGAAAAATACAGAGATTCTATATTTATACACGGAAAGAAAACTATTCTATATCAAAGTAATCGATTATTCATAAATTTTTATACTTGTCACTAGAAAAATATTACTTGGCATAATAAATTATTATTACAAGAAATGAATACACAGCGTCACTATATTGTAGGTGAAAAGGTACTCATCTAAAGTTTAATGGTTGTGTATAGATTTCCCAAGTTATTTTCCTTTTTTATAATTTTTGCTTGTGTATTATATACAATCTATAGTCAAGATCTGTATTTTTATTGTAGTGGCGTTTTATTATACAATACACACACAGGGTGACTGGTGAGTCGGCTTATTCCTTTGAGGGTGGGTTAGTAGAACTCATTTGCAATTGATTTAGAGATCTAATAGTTTTTGGGATATTTTACTTTTAAAATAAAAAAATAATAAAACTTTCTTTAATATTTCAGTTTCTTGCGTCAGATTACATAGTTATGTAACAAAAATTAGGTTAAATACTTTAATAAAATAAAAAGACAAGCTCAAAAACTACATTTGTGAAAAAAAATGTCAACCCAATCGTACATTCATAGGAATTTATTTTTAAAACTTGATAATGCATTAAACGTGCAAATTATTTAAAACTTTTCGAATGAGGTTTATATGCAGTTTTAAAAATTATATTTTACTTCCATAAATAATACAAAAATACTAGGTACAGGTAGAGCGTCTATTGTTTTCAAATTAAAGAGATACAGGGTGTTTCAAAAAATATGTGTCATCGTTTCAACGGAGATTCTACACTCAAAATAAGACAAATATACCTAATTTCCCTCAACGTAGGTCCATTTTTGCTTCGTTTCTGAGATATTGAGGTTTTATTTTTCTTTGCGTTAACTGTAAAAAATATATATGAATCTGCTTTTTTTAGTTTTTGATGGCCCAATTATGTAGAAAGTTAATTGCCATAAAAATGTCACCTCTTGACGTTTTTTAGATATCGGCATCGTGTAGAAGATAAATGCAATTTTTAAAGTCTCTGTCTATTAAAAAAAAATGCTATTAAGTACCCTACATAAAAAATTGCATTTATATCCTACACGAAACCTAAATCTAACAAAAATCAAGAGGTGACTTTTTTTTAAGCAATTAACTGTTTACATAACTGTGCCATCTAAAACTAAAGAAGTCAGTGGTGTATATATTTTCTTTACAAAATTAACCGAAATAATAATAAAACTTCAACATTCTGCATTTAAAGTACGAAACAACAATGGCTCTATGTTGACAGTAAACATTTGTCTTATTTTTCAGTGAGAAATCTGCGCTTAAGCGATAACACATATTTTTTGAAACACATAAGGGCAAGGGAAGTTTCTAAAAAAAATAAATAATAAAATATCTCAAAAACTGTTAGGTTTTGCATTATGCATATTATAGTTAAATCAGTTGCAAATGAGCTCTATCAACATCCCTTGAAAAGAATACGGCGACTTACCAGTAATGCACTCTGATGTGTACCTACATATAACGTTATTAATCAATGACTTTCTGAAGTCATTAATATTAATTTATTATCAGTGTAGGATTAAAGTTCTTTGTTCTTGCCAAAAATGCTAAGCTAATATACTAACTATTATGTGTTTTAGCTGCCTATTTACAGTTTGTATATATGCATGGAAATTTTGTGAATATTCCAATGGGCTTCACTTCGGTTTCATATGTACAAAACTTGTTATGCCATATCTGTTTGAAAGTTTGAGCATACTTTTCTATTATATAGTTAGCTACAATGATTTGCTTAAATTATTGATACTTTAGTAACATAAATAACAATATACTGGAAATTTCAGAAGAACAGATTATAGAACTTATTCCTCAAATCGGAAAGAGAATAAAATTTATAAAATATTCAAAAGCACATAAAGAAATAATGTGCCTTCCTGTAGTAAATTTGAAGTATCAAATACAGTGTGTTCACGAATGGACTTATACTTGTAAAATTTTTTGTTTTTGGTTTCTTAATAAAACGTCATTCTTCATAAAAACTTCTTCTAATTCTGAAAAGTCCTTAGCCAATCCCAGAAGTTCAAATTTGATTCAAATAATTTATCAGTTTTATTTAAATATTATCTGAATGTTATTTGTGACATTCTCTAAATCTTCCCTTTTCTTTTTTGGGACTTACTACTACATGAATAATTCTTCGTTATCTAAAAATATAGTTAGTTACTCAGTATGTTACTGGAAAAATAAACCTCTTGTGACTTTACGTCAAAAGATTAGTCAGAGTGTGTTTTTTGACAACTAATATGAGACAAAAAAAATAATATAATTCCTTAACGTTTCAAAAAACACCCTCTGACCAATCTTTTAATGTAAAGTCACAAGCGCAGAGGTTTATTTTTCCAGTAACATATTGGATACCTAAGTAACTGTATTTTTTTGATAACGAAGAATTATTCATGTGGTAGGAAGTTCCAAAAAAGAAAAGGAAAAAAGTTTTATTTAAATAATACAATTGTTGGACGAAATGAAATTTATCCTTACATTACGTGGTAAATTTAATAGATCGCAATATTAAATCAAGAACGAAAAGATTTCAGTCAACATTAAATATTTATTGATTCAAGTAATTCATCAGTTTTGTTTAAATAATACAGCTGTTGAACGAAATGACACATTTCTTATATTAAGTGTTAAATGTAACAGATCGTAATAATCTCTACTTTTGAACTAAATAAATGAAATCTTAGATTAAGTATACGTTAGTACTGAATATTGTTCGAAACTTCCTCTTAGCTGAAGTAGAGCCATTATTCTAAAGTTAATAATTAGTTATCATTAAAAGAAGGATACTAAGATAATGACTTTTAAGAATAACGTTTTCCTTGATGGAAAAATATCAATTCTTGCGGATATATGAGAACAATAATGTCTTAATTTAAGAATAGTAGTCTTAAAAATAGTTTAGATTTTTTCCGTGTAGAAACTATCTTTACCAAATTTGCAAATTCTACAGATAGAAGTGTTTTAATTAATTTTAGTTTTATTTAAATGATTGTCTATGATGGTTTTTAATAAGTTTGTAATAATATAATATAATTAAAGAGTAAAAAAGAGTATCAAAAATAAACCCGCAATAAATATGTTTAAATGTATGTACATATAAATGACTGAAAAAAAATATTTATTAACGGGGCACCTAGGGCGCAATTGTACGTGAATCCGCCTCTGCCTATGCTACACTTACTTATCACTTATTTTTCAAAGTTCAGAGGTTGGTCAATTATCACTCCCAAATTTTTGGCACTATCACTTAAATTAATTTGCAGTTACCAATTTAAATTAATTTGTTTATCGCCAAGGAAAATATCACAAGTTAGATTTTGATTAGTTTTAGTACACATTACTTTGTTTCCAATACACAAGGCTACTATTTTACTTAGATTAATCACCATACCATGATTCCTGGAATATTCTGATACTAGTTTTAAATTTTCATTTGTCAATGATTGATGGATCCGCATATTGTGGATCACTCTTAATTTTGATGTTGCGCATCGTCTGCATAAAGATGCATAATGCACGAAGAAGTAAGTATATTTGGCAAATCACCAGTATATATTATGAATAGAAGGGGCCCCAGTTTGCTACCTTGCGCTACGCCTTTACTAATTGAGAAGTCCGCAGATAGGGAATTATTTAATTTCACCATTTGGAAACGATTGGATTGATAGGTTGTAAACCACGCTCGTACTGCTGGATGTATATTAATGTAATGAACTTTTGGAATAAGAAGGTTATGGCTAATTACGTCGAACGCCTTACTGTAATCTAAATCGAATTAAAATGTTGTTTGAGACATCGATATTATGTACGAGGTCATGGGCTACTTTCGATAGCACTGCTGTAGCGCTATGATTCTTTCTAAAGCCAGACTGAATCATGGGAAGTATATTTGACATGATCAGTGAATCTTCTGCTCATAATATTTTCCAGCATTTTCGATAAAGGTAGCAGGACACTCATAGGTCTAAGGTCAATAGCTAAAGAAACTTTCGGTTGTGGTGTTACTATAGATTTTTCCAGAACGAGGGAATTGTGGCGCATTCGAAAGATGTGTTAATAATATGTGTTATGGCAGTCTTAGAATAGGGGAAAACATAACACAACATTTTTGGGTTAATTTTGTCGGCAAAGAACTTAATTTTAGTAAGCGTTTTTCCACTTCCTCTACAGAGACTGTGGGAATTCTCATCTCGATGCTGTTTGAATAGTGTTATTTTGATAAATGCTTAAAGTTTCGCTGTGACATTGGTGAGAAACGATTTATATCGTCGGGATTGTTTATATCAGAGATGTCATTACATGGTTTATTATGGACATTCCATTTTGCAATATCATTCCACAGTTTTCTTGGATCATTTCTATTAATATTTATTTAATGCGAAATATATGCACTTTTCTCATTTTTAATTGCCACTGATAAGTAAATTTTGAGATCCTTGTAAACCTGCAAGTGATTGGCCGGTTTAGTTTTCTTGTACCTATTGTTTGTTCGGTCTTTAATTCTAATAATTTGTTTGATGTAATGTGGATGTGGATATTTGAATGTAACAGTTCTATACGGTGCATGTATATCAAACAGGGTAATAATAGCTTTGTTAAGAAAGTAAACTTTTTTATCAATATGTCTCAGAGTGCTTATGTAATTCCAACTCAATGAAGATGCATCTTTTGCAAACTCATTTTGACCAAAAAACAGTTAACTTTCTAGAGGGCTACGGAAAAAAATGTTGTTTATTGTTATCATATTAAGTTTGATAGGATGCTTACGTAATACTCAAATAATTTTTTTTTTCTAGAAATGCATAATATGCCAGATTTTTTAAGGTTACCTAGGTCATAAAGTAATGTGTACTAATGAGTCTGTCACTATCCTGATGGCTCAATCCGTTTCTGCACGCTACGTGCCGTAGTAATAATGGAGCCACTTAAAAACATAAATTGGGTCCCGAGAATTGCTTTGGAAGTCTTAGGCAGCCTTTATTTATCGTTTCCAAATATGACATAAATTTACTGTAAATTGATAAACGTTATCCTTTTTGCTTTCTAGTTTGGAATTAACTGCAATTTTACTTTAATGTAAAATCATTGCTTTGTTATCAGATTAATAGAATTAAAAAAATTATCGAAAAATACGTAAAAACTTCACAGGGAGTAACAAATACGTATGTCATAAATTTAATGACAGAATCTGGTAAATAATTTGGGGTCAAATTCAAAAATCATATTAACTCTCCACTCCAAGTCCTCTTACATTTATCTGACCCTAACCGTATTATTAAACAATTTGAATTGAGTCGCTCTTTCTCTAATATTTGGGCGAAAAGTGACAGGTTAGTAACAAAAGTGTTCGAGCTTTTTATTTTTTAATATATAAAACAAAATTTCTTACTTTACTTATTGTTAATTTATTTAACTTTCTATGTTTTGCTTTTTTTACTTTCTTATACCTAATAAGTAAGTATAGTAATCGTGATTTTTTTCGACCTCGAGATTTTGATTGATATACACGTTTTAAATCCTCCTGCATCCATTCTGACTATTGTGTATGTGCGTGCGTGTGTGGTGCGTATGTGGTGCGTGTGCGTGTGAGTGTGCGTGTGAGTGTGTGTGTGTGGATGTGTGTGTGGGTGTGTCTGTGGGTGAGGGTGTGGGTGAGGGTATGGGTGAGGGTGTGGGTGAGGGTGAGTGTGAGGATGACATATACTGGTATAAGAAAGTTATGTGCTGGCCACTACAGATATGTTGATAATTGTTTTTTAGATATTTATTAATTTGGTAATAATTTTTTCAAAATATTGTACCAAAAATCGCGAATTCATAAACAATTTTTAAAATAAATTTAACAGACAAAATGACGAGGGTTCGCTTCATTGGTTGTTATGACTAAAGCTCGGAATTTAGGTGTACAGGTTAGTCAAAACCAAGGTTGGCTATAGATTATGTGTCAGCGCGTAAGTATGTACACTCCTTTTATGGTTTTCTGAGGAATGTGCTTATTAATATTTACGTGACATGTCCAAGAAATTACTTTATTTCAGCTATTGCAATACAATCGTGTACCATCAAATTGCAAATCCGGGATATAGGGAATCAAGAATTTACTATAGCGTGTGATCGGCGTTCGGCTCTATACAATTTCGCGCTGTTGTTGAATAGGACAACGTTATGCAATCACTGACAAACTGGCCCTTCTCGTTATTCACAGTTGACCTAGACAGCGCAGGTACCTATGTAAATTCTCAGAACTACCACAGTGTAGTGGAATAATTGTAAAAGTATCTATTATGCCTAATGCAAAAAAACTATTATGCGTTTATTTAATATAGCACGTTTTCCTACAAAACTACACTCAACCGCAAAATTAATCGGACACTAGGTTTTCATATGGCAAATTTGCGAAAACGCTCTGTATATTGATTCAACATGGATACATACACACTGTAAACACATGAAAGAAATAATGTTCGAGTTTTTGGACTTAAACGCATCACCAGAATAACTTTTTGTTACCTACTTTTTATATATTATTCAATTGTCAGCGTTTTACTTGTTTTACACAGCTATTTAATTTGCTTCTATTGCTGTTTCTTGTGTTTCTGAGGTTTTCCGATGAAAAGAGAAAAGTTTCATTGACAGAAATTCGTAATGAGTCCTGAAGAAGCCGCTCAAGCTGTTATTTTACATAATGATGTACGTAGCATCCGATATATCGCCAAGTTGCTTGGCATCCCTCGAAGCATTGTATTTGAAGCAACACAAAGGTTCTGGGAAACTGGTTTTTACTCAAGAAGATCTGGAAAAGGGACAACAAATGAAGTTCAAGACCGATTTCTTCGACTTCAAGTTCTGCGAGAACGGGCACTTGCTGGTACAGCTTGGACTAGATGGTACCTTGGTTTCATCCGATACTGGACGAAGAAGGTTGAGGCAGCAAAATTTAACACCTCATGCACCAGCTACTGGCCCTCTTTTGGACGCAGGTCATAGCAGGCAGCGCTTGGAATTTGCGCGAACTCATGTCGATTGGGATATGGACGAATGACGATGCGTTCTCTTCACGGAGGAGTCTCGTTTCACAAGGTCACCTGATCGTCACCAAAGAGTGTTTAGACGACCTGGAGAACGATATACCCAGTGTTGCTTCTAGAAAACAGTTTGTTGGTGGAGGTATGATGATGTGGGAGGCTTTTCTTTGGAAGCTCGTACGGCCCTTGTAACATTTCGGGGAGGGAGCCTTAATGCTGACAGGTACATCAGGGAGTATTTAGAAGAGCATGTAGTACCTTTTGCGCCATTTGTAGGAAAACATTTTCTCATAATGCAGGATAATGCGCGACCGTACATAGTCCAGATAACTCACCAGTATCTCTACGATGTTGGTATTCAGATACTTAGGTGGCCACCCAGGAGTCTTGACCTAAACTCGATGGATGTGGGACAACCTAGGCAGAAGGATTAGGTGGAAATACGGCGAATTCCATACAGTACTTCAGCTGGAACAGGCTCTGCTGAATGAATGGGAGCAGATACTCCAGGATAAGATTGCTGCTTTGATACAAAGCATGCCACAAAGAAACTTTTATTTTTCTGTCGTATGGGAATGTTTCAATATGTGTTGATAATATAATATTATGTCTGCATAAAGGCCATCACTGAGGAACTGAACCTCCGTCCGAGCTCTAGTTATGACATTGATACGAAAATATTTCATTTCTATTTGTATTTCATATATATGTATGTTACAATATGACTTGATTCCATATAAAAATATCCTCGTCAACATTTTACAAGGATCGTTTATAATAGCGCAATATCACTTTAACTTTAATTATGAAATAAAAGAGACAAAAATAATCTCAATTTAATGAATCTTGTCAGAAGCAGCGAGGAACGCTTGCACTGTCAAAAAGGCACAATGATAAGTAATTTATAAAAGGAGAAAAACATTTGTACTTAATAGAAAGAAATTTCATCTGGTCAATTAACAGTCTTGAATTCAAGCGAAGTGTTTCATTCATAAAATTAATTCTAAGGAGTTTAATTACAGTTTAATTTTAAATAGTATCGAGAATTTATTTATATAACTTAAAATAGGAGAATATGCTCTGGTAATGTTGCACACAAGTAGTATTAAATATTTTATGAAAAAAATATACATCAAATAGACATTTTAAAACAAAAAATATTTGTCAGCTGAGTAGTTGTTTCCTGAAACTCTTATTCAGTATACAGTTTAGCCCATCATGGTTTGAGTTCGAGGCTCTTGGTACCTGCTTTGCAGGTCGCTATCAGTCACTAAGATATTTGTGATGTCTGACGGGTAGTAGCACTGACCACCAGAGGGGTACGATTATCACTCACTATGTCTGTCTTGCTTAGTGTGCTATAGGCTGGCTTGGTTTGGTATTATTATTTGTCTTTTCCATTATTTATGGCATACTGACGAGAACATAACACGTTCGAAACCGGTCTATGTCTAGTCAGGAATTGACAAATGATCTTAGCTACTAAACAAGATTTGCAGGTTTAATTCAATGCAGGTCGGGACTTTTGTTCGCTGAGTAGTTGTTTCCTGTAAATCTTATTAAAAAAAATATTTATTTTCCAATGTACATGTATAACAATTTAAATAAAAATTAAAAATTCATATGGTCCATTGCAGAGATATAAGAAACATAAAAATGACATAAACATAACCGACAAATATATTGCCAAGCTGTATCTTTGTTGGTGACTTCTTGTTCTTAACAATACCTGCGCATATTCTCCGATTTAAGGAATGCTATTTATGTTTTACCTCCTTGCATAAAGCATAAATTTTCTGATACACACAAAAGTTCCCTAATAGTAAAGGATACTTTTTTTTTCGATCATATACGAGTTAATTCTATTACTAATCTGGCAATCCAACTTATCTGTGTATTCGGGGAAATGCAAATATAATCTAATTTTACTGGTTTAAATGAGTATTTTTTATACAATAATAATAATAATAATAATAATAATAATAATAATATATCGTCCGTTCCTCGTGTGCCTCCCACGTCAACGGGGGAGGGCCGAAGGACTCTTGAGCCTGGAGTGTACGCATGGCAGAGTAGTACTGAGTATGGCATGTAACATACTCAGGAGCTCAGAATCCCCCTCCTGCGGTTCGTAAAACTTATCACAGAAACTGTAGGAGTGGGAGCAGGATTATTCAAAAGCAGCAAAAAGAGCCGCAGATGAACTCGGTCTCGCATTTGACATCAGGCGAGGAGGCCGGCGAGGTGCTGATGTTGAGTCAGTCACTGAACTTCAGCCAAATCGTCTGAAAGCCCGAATCAGAGCTGCCGAACAGGAAAATCTGTTTCGGCAGCACGTCGATAAACCCCAGCATGGTGTCTTCTATAAGAACATGAGAAACACTGGGTTTATCGACCAGCTGACCTTCGCCTTTCTAAGGTCAGCAGAGGGCTTAAGTCAGAGACCGAGGGATTCATTATGGCCTGTCAAGATGGTGTTATCAACACCTTGGTCTACCAGCAACCGCGTGTGGCGTGTAGAGGGTTCTGATTATCAACTGCAGGACCTGCCATCAGGCGCCGGAATCGCTCATGCACTTACTATCTGCATGCCCTATATTGCGATTTCGGCCTACATCCACCGGCATAATGCGGCGTTACGAGTGTCCTGTTCCTCGCAAATCGTCAACGGGGGCCGAGGACTTGAGCCTGGAGTGTACGCATGGCAGAGTAGTACTGAGTATGGCATGAACATACTCAGGAGCTCAGATCCCCTCCTGCGGTTCGTAAAACATCACGAAACTGTAGGAGTGGGAGCAGGATTGTTCAAGGCAGCAAAAAGAGCCGCAGATGAACTCGGTCTCGCATTTGACATCAGGCGAGGAGGCCGGCGAGGTGCTGATGTTGAGTCAGTCACCGAACTTCAGCCAAATCGTCTGAAAGCCCGAATCAGAGCTGCCGAACAGGAAAATCTGTTTCGGCAGCACGTCGATAAACCCCAGCATGGTGTCTTCTATAAGAACATAGAAACACTGGGTTTATCGACCAGGCTGACCTTCGCCTTTCTAAGGTCAGCAGGGCTTAAGTCAGAGACCGAGGGATTCATTATGGCCTGTCAAGATGGTGTTATCAACACCTTGGTCTACCGTAGCCGCGTGTGGCGTGTAGAGGTTCCTGATATCAACTGCAGGACCTGCCATCAGGCGCCGGAATCGCTCATGCACTTACTATCTGCATGCCCTATATATGCGATTTCGGCCTACATCCACCGGCATAATGCGGCGTTACGAGTGCTATACTACCATCTAAGGCACTCGTACGGGGTAGACCAGACACCAGTGCTGCCTTACGTCCCCGGAGATATTGAGTCCGTTGTCGAGAACGAGAAATGCCGGATTTACTGGAACTACTCGTTCCCGACTGTCAGCTAATCCAAGCCAACAAGCCTGACATAGTCCTCCTCGACCATCAACTCAAGGTGATGTATGTCATCGAGTTCTCGGCACCTGCGGAGAAAAACATCACCTTGAAGGAGGAGGAGAAACGGACCAAATATCGCGATCTCCGGTACGAGCTCCAAGTGCTGTACCCAGGCTACTCGGTCAAAATGGTCGTCCTTATTATCGGTGTACTCGGAGGGATAAAGCCTACGCTGCTCTCGGAACTGAAGATCATACCGGCCTGCCAAAAACCAGCCGAGTGGCTGGCAGGTCAAATGCAGAAGGCGGTCATTCTGGGTTCTCTCCGTCTGCTTAGGGCACACGATTCTGGTATCTACAGTCACTAACCCTGCGGGATGTGGGGAGTGGCTGTAGTTGATGCGCCGGCGCGACTCCCGTGAGGCGTCGGAGGCCACGGGAGGACTGACCGGCATCGGGGAAACCGAAAAAAAAAAAAAAAAATATATATGTTCTATAAGAACATAGAAACACTGGGTTTATCGACCAGGCTGACCTTCGCCTTCCTAAGGTCAGCAGGGCTTAAGTCGGAGACCGAGGGATTCATTATGGCCTGTCAAGATGGTGTTATCAACACCTTGGTCTACCGTAGCCGCGTGTGGCGTGTAGAGGTTCCTGATATCAACTGCAGGACCTGCCATCAGGCGCCGGAATCGCTCATGCACTTTACTATCTGCATGCCCTATATATGCGATTTCGGCCTACATCCACCGACATAACGCGGCTTTACGAGTGCTATACTACCATCTAAGGCACTCGTACGGGGTAGACCAGACACCAGTGCTGCCTTACGTCCCCGGAGATATTGAGTCCGTTGTCGAGAACGAGAAATGCCGGATTTACTGGAACTACTCGTTCCCGACTGTCAGGCTAATCCAAGCCAACAAGCCTGACATAGTCCTCCTCGACCATCAACTCAAGGTGATGTATGTCATCGAGTTCTCGGCACCTGCGGAGAAAAACATCACCTTGAAGGAGGAGGAGAAACGGACCAAATATCGCGATCTCCGGTACGAGCTCCAAGTGCTGTACCCAGGCTACTCGGTCAAAATGGTCGTCCTTATTATCGGTGTACTCGGAGGGATAAAGCCTACGCTGCTCTCTGAACTGAAGATCATACCGGCCTGCCAAATATCAGCCGAGTGGCTGGCAGGCCAAATGCAGAAGGCGGTCATTCTGGGTTCTCTCCGTCTGCTTAGGGCACATGATTCTGGTATCTACAGTCACTAACCCTGCGGGATGTGGGGAGTGGCTGTAGTTGATGCGCCGGCGCGACTCCCGTGAGGCGTCGGAGGCCACGGGAGGACTGACCGGCATCGGGAAACCGAAAAAAAAAAAAAAAAAAAAAAAAAAATATGTACCTGGGTCTGCAACAATAGTACATCCAAATAAAGGATTCTCTCCGCGCTTTCTTCGAAATTTAGTTTTCCAAACTTTCGGGAAAAGAACAAAGCTGCGCCAGTTATACAGGGACACCCCGAAGATGATGAATATTCACAGGAGCATTCATCTAAGATCGCCCGTTCCTTATTTCCCATGTCAGCTGGGGGCCGAAGACTCTTGAGTCTGGAGTATATGCATGGCAGAACAGTCTGAGCATGGCATGTAATATACTCAGAAGCTCGGATCCGCTCTTACGGTTCGTAAAACATCATTAAACTGTAGAAGTGGACGCAGGATTGCTCAAAGCAGTAAAGAGAGTAGCAGATAAACTCAGATCAGTATTTGACACCAGACGAGGAGGCCAGCGAAGGACTGACGTTGATCATTTACTGAACATCAGCCGAATCATTCGAGAGCCCGAATAAAAGATGAGGAACAGGGAAATCTGTTTCTGCAGCATGTCGATAACTCCCAACACGATGTACCATAAGAACATAGAAACACTGTATCGACCAGGCTGACATTCACCTTTCTAGGGTGAACCGGGCTCAAGTCGGAAACTCATGGACTCATTGTTGTCTGTCAGGATGGTGTTACCAACGTGTTGGTCTAGCGTACCCGCGTGTGAAGGTTCCTGATATAAACCGCAAGACCTGCCTTCAGCTGCCGGAATCGCGGATGCACTTACTTTTAGCATGTCCCATATATGCGACTTCGGCTTACATTCACCGACATAAAGCGGTATTACAAGTGCTATATTACTACATAAGGCATTCTTACGGGATAGACCAGACACTAGTGCGACCTTACGTTCCCGGAGATATTCAATTCGTTCTCGAGAATGAGAAATGCCAGATTTACTGGAATTACTCGGTCTTGATGGTTAGCTGAATGGAGCCAACAAGCCTGCCATAACCTTCCGCGACTAAGGAGGAGGAAAAAACGGAACAAATATTGCGATCTCCGATACGAGCTGTAACAAGATGATCGTCCTAATAATCGGTGTACTCGGGGGGGATGAAGACAACGCGACGCAGTCTTGGAACTGAAGATCATACCCCGGCTTCCCAAGGATCAGAAGCATGGTTGACGGGCCAAATGCAGAAGGCGGTCATTCTATGTTCTCTCCGTCTGCTTAGGGCACACGATTCTGGTATCTACAGTCACTATCCCTGTGAGATCTGGGGACTGAGTTTTTACTGTAATATTAATAAATGTACATACATTAAAATTAAAAACCACCTTTAATGCCGCTTTAACTTTGAACACTTTATTCATAAAACATTTATTCGAGTAATTTATTCATGTACTCAAATAAAAGGTGAAATTAATTATCGTGGTTATTTATTATTTGGCGCAAAGGGATGTGAAATTCATATACCGCCATTTTAATGATAACTTGGCGTTATATAAATGATGCGGCCGGGTATAATTTCTATTTCCGCCTGTTTTGAAGAGCTATTTCCGCATCCCAGGCCGAGTAATTACCGTTGAGTTATGCAGGTTAAGGCCCTTCCTCCCTTTTAACTTTATTATTCTTGTCCGAGCAAATCGGCTTAGTGCCGATATATCTAGACAATTAATTTCATAGAGCAAATGGTTGGAAAACGCTAATCTTAATTTAATTCAATCTATATGCACTACTATCTCAGCTAGATCATGTCCTACCTAATTTTAATTGTTCGGGGAACTGCTGCATTTTCATACAATTTGAGACAATTAAAGAGTTACTGCATGAATTAAATCCTTCATATGCATTTTATAAGAGTATAAGAACAGATACGGTTCTCTGATGTGTCTTGCATTTTTTTTTTATTTGTATATCTGATATGACGTTTTATTTTCTTTACAAATGCATGCAAAAAGGTATTTCTCATTTTACGAAAGAAAATTTGTAAGAACTGAAAGAGAAATAGTAATTAGATATGAACAGACTACATACAACATCGAGTTTAATATATGGAGAATGAATTATATGTCTGTGTTGTGATGCAAGCTAAAGAGAGCGCTGTACAAGGTGGACCAAATTAGATGGGATTTGAGGTTTTCCCTAAAACTATGGCAGATAGACAAAAACCAATATAGGTGTCACGAGCTTGATTTTCGAGAAACAAACAATGGCATAAACCGCGATCGTTTATCTTTTTCGACTACCGAGTTACAGAGCGTTATTGGAAAATTGGCATTTTTGAATGACCTCTATATCTCAATTACCACGTGTCGAAGTAACACATTCTTAAGGCACTTTCCTTGAGTAGAATCCGTTGCTGATAAGAAAAAATTATGCATGCCTCAATTTTCGAGATATAGACATAACTTGTTTTTTTAAATGGAACACCACGTAAATTATTTCATTATTCGATCATAACTTAAATTAGCTTTCCAACGATATAGAAGTGGTTAATTTTCGAAAAAATAAATATATTTGTGAGGAGGCCATGGAAAACTATTAACAACAACACTTCTTATAATATAAAATAATTTTGACAAACATAGAAAAAACTAAACTACAATAAATGTTCGAATTATCTTCCATTGACATCTATGCATATTTATCGTATTTCTAATATTTATTGAGAAGGCCATGGTAAAAAAAAGAAAATCGAAATAATCATAAATGTCAAAAAACTAATTTGTGAGTTAATTGTGAGTGAGCATTGTTAAAAATTGTTCAATTTATTAATTATGAAAAATATGATATGATTAAATGTTTTATAGAATGCGGAGAAGATTCAAATTTAGCTTACGAGCTTTACTTTAATAGGTAAGTTATAAACAGCAAAACTTTGTGATAAAATTACTGCCTAAACAATATTTTTAGATATCCAGAAAAGAGACAGCCAGACATAAAAATATTCAAAAGGTTACAACAAAATTTAAAAGAGTTTGGATCATTTGTAAAACCTCGAACAAAAATATATAATAAAGCAAGTAGAGAAGCTGTAGAAAATATTGTTTTAGAAACTGTAAGAGAAAAATCCTAATATATCGTCTCGTGAAATACAGGAAATTTTAGGAATCACAAAAACAACTGCCTTGCGTTGCTTAAATAAAAATAAATTCAAACCTTACAAAATTAGGATTAGTCACCATCTTCACCCAAACGACTATCAAAGGCGTCTCGATTTTTGCCAGTGGTTATTACGTCAGTGCAATGAAGTGCCTGGATTTGAAGGAACAATTATATGGACAGACGAGGCCCATATAAGCAGTGGCGGAATTTTTAATCGGCATAATAACCACCATTGAGCTCGTAGCCGCTACAGTTAATCATCAAAGACGATTTGAATTTGGTGTATGGTGTGGTTTTATTGGATACCAAATAATAGATTCTCATTTCTCTCACGGTAATTTGGATACCGAAACTTATATTAACATTCTACGACAAGAAATAGAGCCCTTTGTAGACAATATGCCTGTAAGACAATACCAAAGATTATATTACCAAGATGGCGCTCCCAGGTCATACCTCAAATGAAACACGAAATTATTTAAATGCTCAGTTTGAGGAGGATTGGATAGGTATCTATATATCACTCAGGACTAGTTTATCAATGTCTAGTTAGTTAAGTTAACTAAACTGATAACTAACAATTAATTTAGCTAACTGGACATTAATAAACAACAAAGTAGTTTAGACATTTTTAAATTTTTAGGAAATAATGGTCCTATTATGTGGCCAGCTAGATCTCCCGATAACCCCTACCGACTTTTGGCTTTGGGGTTATTTACAAAATATTATATATATAGAGAACGTTCTAATAACATAGAAGAATTGGAAAAACAATATTAGCTGCATTTCGGACAATAACTCGTGTCATGATTAGAAATGCAACAAATGCTGTAAGGAGAAGGTGTCAAAAATGCATATAAATGCGTATAAATAAGAAAAGTAAGACAATGTCTTTTAGACAAAACTTATTTTCGTTTTAAAAGCAAAAGTGTCATTAATATTTTTATGAAAAAATCAATAAGGTGAAAGAAGGTTAAACGTAATTATGGTTAATTAATCATCTTATGTGGTCAGCATATAACTTTCTTATACAAACTATATATCATCCCGATCTAAAAAAATCATTGAATTTAATTTGTCACTACCTCAATTAAATTTTAATAGCGTACCTTGAAATGTTTCATTAAAATTTTTAAATAATTAATTATCAGCGTCATTCGATAATGCCAATAATAATTCATATCACATATTTTAACAATTTCTTCTTATTGATATTGACATTTTTGTAACTAAATTAGACATTTCAAATGTCAAGCTGTTAAATTTATCCTAACCCCATTTTATGAGGTCAAATGTGTAAAAAATTTCAGTTTACATGAGTACAAGTACTTGGAAAATATATTTTACTGGCTTAATATAGTAGATATGATTTATAATCTTTCATCAAGATATTTGTTTATAAAGGCAATACAAAAAAAAATTTGGGTCCCGTGGACCTCCTTTCAGCTGGCCAATTTTGCTCATCACCGAATCATTGTCTTTGGCCTTTTAGAATATGTGCACCAAATTTGAAAAGCTTTATCTCAAAAACTGTGGCTGCTATCGCGATACTACAGACATGCCGACAGATTTTTTCTTTTTCATAGAATTATGTTTTTCATTATAATTCGTCGAGATTCGTCCAGAAATGCAATAACAATTTTTAATTTTTTTCCCCGAAATTGTACCTTTTCTCTTCTTTCATTCATTATATCTCTTCTGGGGTACCACATTCACCAAATTTAATGTGTCATCTAAAATATTGTTAAAAATCTTGACTGTTAAATTTGGGAACTCTCCCATTAGTATTTTTTGAGTTATCGCAGATACACACATACACGCACCGACAGACATCTTTCGGAAAATAGTCAGAATGGATTCAGGAGGATTCAAAACGTATATATCAATCAAAATCTCGAGGTTAAAAAAATCACGATTACTATACTTCCTTATATAAGAAAGTAAAAAGGATCAAAAGAAGTTGGTAGTAGTGAAGTTTTTTGTCTAAATAACAATCATTTATCCATATGATCACAAATCTGATTTTCTATGATGTTGAAGAAAACGAAATTCTTATACATCATACAAATAAATTGGCCTTTTATAAACTTATCTAGATAACCAGATTATTACAGAATAATAGACTGTTTATTAGAGTATGATATAATTTTTGAAGAGCAATAATTATTAAATAAAAATGAAAATATGTTTTACGTTTCTTACTCTTAAGTTATCAGCAATAATTTCAAACAAGTGAAAAACCAAAACCTGATTTTTGTGAAATGGAGAACATTAAACCAGTCTAATTAGCCGTTTACTTATTGAAAATTGTTTACAGTACAAAAACATACTGTAAAATTGTTAAAAGAGAAATATACTCTAAAGCAGATGTTAATATTTACTAATTTAATATTATAATCATAACGAGAGCTTCATGGCATGGAAAAGGGTTTATTGGCCATATGCCAAATAGTGCAATATCGGTGTTTACAAGATTTTTATACAGGGTGAGTCAGTTTATTGTAGATAAACTTTAACAGGAGATAGAACACATGTTTTTAAAAAGAAAAGTTCCTATAAACATATGTCGTAGAACACTTCGTTTCGAGATACAGGGTGTTGAATATAATTTTTTTTCTCGAATTTTCATTATAACTTATAAACGAATGCTTAGATTTTTTCCATGTTTGGGGGATAATGCCTATTAATTAAGGGGCATAAAACAAGAGATAAGAATGTTCAAAAACTTGCACAGTGGCGGAGTGGAGGGGGTGCTCAACCTCTTTCTCTTAAACAGAACTTCTACACCAATGACTACTTTTAAAAAACTGCTATTTTCATTATCTACATACAGTTTAACAAACCCTTCTTCTGTTTCGAAATTCCTGTGCGTTTCCGAGTTATTTTGATTTTTAGTGTTTGATGTGGTACTAAATTAAGTAATTTATTTATTATCAATTATCGGCTAAATATTTAATTCTTTCAACGAAACCTACCTAAATATGGTTTGTTAAGGATTCTAAAAAGCCGAAATCTCTTATTCTTTACCTCTTTCCAGTGTAGTCAAAATAAATATTTTTTATATCAAGCCATACTCAAATACAAGATATTTATAAGTTGGAATCTGTTACATTAATACATTATTGTGCAGTTGCCAAACAGTTTTAAGAAGTTTCTTTAAGTTTTATTAAACTTGTGTATGTACCAATTTCCGTTTCAATTTTCGTTGTTTTTTGCTAAATAATTTCCATTTGAAAGTAGGTATTAAATGTCATATTTTGAAACGACAGTTTGACTTATTACAAGTTTATCTACAAACACTTTTGCTTCATCTTGAATATTTTCACTGTTATTAATTATTGTTTTTAAGTTTAAAAAGTTATTTCATTTGATTTGCCAGCTTTTAAATAGTGTAACATGCCGTTTACATTTACAAATAGCGAACAAGCCGACAATCATTTTATTTATTGGTTCGCAAATGGGAATTCAAGGTACGCTACTAGGGAGTATCGAAGAAGATTTCCAAATAGACGACAACCTCATCATTCCGTTTTTGTGAATATCCACCGTCCATTTGTTAACCAGGGTTTGAAAAATGTACATGGGGGCCGACAGAACAACCGTGGACGAGATAGAATTGAAGAGGGTATATTGCGTGAATTTAATAGGAACCCAACGACAAGTACTCGACGTACTGCTGTTGCTCTTGGTATTTCCCAAAGTAAAATTTGCCGGGTTTTAAAACGGGATCACAGACGCACATATCATTTTCAACCTGTTCAAGATTTATATCCAGGTGACGCCGAACGAAGACTTAATTATTGTAGGTGGGTTTTTAACTCCATTCAAAATAGTAGAGATTTCTTATCCAACATACTGTGGACTGATGAACCCTATTTTACTCGTCGTGGTACAGTAAATTTTCACAATCTGTATGTATGGGCACATGGAAACCCACATGCCATTCGACCAAGAAGTTTTCAACATGAATTTAGTACAAATGTCTGGATTGGAATTTACGGCAACCACGTGTTTGGACTTTATTTCCTGCCACAACGTGTAAATTCAGAAAATTTCCTACAATTTTTAGAAGAAGAGCATGGTAATATGTGGGAAGCCATTCCTTTTGAATTTAATAGGACAGTCTTGGATTCAGCTTGATGGGTGCCCGGCCCATTATGGCAGAATTGTAGAAATGGGGCTAAACAATAACTATCCGGGGAGGTGGATAGGTCGTGGAGGTCCAGTGGCGTGGCCTCCCAGATCCCCTGATTTAACGCCACTTGACTTTTTGTGTGGGGATTCATTAAGGAAAAAGTGTATACCACTCCGGTTAATACACTTGAAGAACTTCACAATCGCATCAGAGATGCTTGCAATGAAATAATGGTGCATCATTTAGTTAACTTAAGACGTTCTATTGTACGTGGCTGTGAAATGTGTATTGAAAAGAACGGTTTACATTTTGAACAAAGTGTCTAATTTTAGTGTTATTATTATTAATTGTTGTAATTGTTATTTAATAAATCGTTATTGCTAACAATTGTTATTAATTCCACAATTGTTAATTAAATATTGTTATAAATTCAAAAATTTTCTCCATAAACATTGACATCAATGTTCATTCAATGTTTTTTTTTTGTAATTTAGTTGCAGTACATTAGTATTTACGCAGCACATAATAAGGATCGATTGTTAAAATTAGTGTACTAAACAGATTTCAACATCAAACATTAAAAATCAAAATAACTCGAAACGCACAGGAATTTCGAAACAGAAGAAGGGACATTATTTTTGTTAAACTGTATGTAGATAATGAAAATAATAGTTTTTTTAAAAATAGTCATTGGTGTAGAAGTTCTGTTTAAGAAAGAGGTTGAGCACCCCCTCCACTCCGCCACTGTGTAAGTTTTTGAACATTCTTATCGCTTGTTTTATGCCCCTTAATTAATAGGCATTATACCCCAAACATGAAAAAATCTAAGCATTCGTTTATAAGTTATAATGAAAATTCGAGAAAAAAAATTATATTCAACACCCTGTATCCCGGAAACGAAGCCTTCTCCGACATATGTTTATAGGAACTTTTCTTTTTAGAAACATGTGTCCTATCTCCTGTTAAAGTTTGTTTACAAAAAAACTGACTCACCCTGTATATCCATGAAAAAGTACAGAATTTCTTTTTTATAACACAGTGTTTAAAAAATTAATGACTGCCTTGTTATAAAAAAAGAAATTATTTAAAAATTTTCTGTACTTTCTTACGGATGTAAAAATCTTTAAACACCAATGGCACAGTTTGGTATATAGTCAATACGCCCTTTTTTCATGAAATCCTCAATATGGATCTGTATAAGCAAAACACTTTGTTTATTTTGCTCACGGTGTACTTTTGTTGATAGTCTAATGTTTTCCGATACGCGTATTTCTCTAAGATTCGACCCTCGGTGCATTGTTTGCAATAGAGTCGGTTATATTCGTATCGTTTTCATTCTTAGTATGCGCAATAAATATTAAAATAGCTTGTAAACAGATATTTCAAAACAATGTGGCTGTAATTACGTGTCACAATCTAACCATTGTCAGAGTGACCAATAAAAATGCGCTGCTATTTTTTAAATATTATAGTAAACAAACATAGTTTTTCTGCTACGTATTCACATTCAACTTTGCTTCTGTTACAGTAACTTCAGATATAGGCATTATTCCTCCATTAAACTCGATGACATACAAGATGATTTTGATTTATTAAACATATTTTAATAACTTCTTGTAAAAAAACGAACTCATCTTCTTAAGAAAATAAAGAGTTTCCATGATAACATAGCATTATTAATTTCATGAAACTAATGTGATTTAAACTGGTTTCAGAATACACCGAGAATCCAGTGGAGGTGTTTTTTAGGATCATGGCAATTTGCGACAAAGTTTATATGAAAATATAAAAAGTGCTTTATAAAATAACGAGTGGGTATTCGCAACTTTATTGCACGATAAAAATAAACTTAAATATTGTTTTTATAATTTTTTCTTTAATAACACTGACGGACATTTTTTTGTAACATGTACCTGAATAGCGTATCCCTCTGGGAATAAAGCCTTCTGATTACAAAAATGGCAAACAAAAAGTCGTAACACGTAACGTTTTCTTGTTACATTAATATAATATTATGGGCAGGAATAACATTATTGTTAATTTTACTAATCTATTTATTGCTATATATCAATGTATATGACATATATTAGGCTTACATAGATATATCTACAAAGATCGAGAATAATTTTTGAAAAACATATACCAAGTTAATTTTTCTCTTTTATGGCCGGTCACATCGTTTCGCTTTAAGAACCAACAGTAATCACCCATTATGGCTGGATCTCATCGTCCTTAATAACGAATTTTTATTGTCCTGATATCTTGATGAAATCTTTCTTCTTGCTCGTCGCTTACCACGCCCAAATTTTCTGGAAAAAAAATTTAAATGAGAATGCAGAAAGTGAATTTTTAGACATACGGCAACCAAGCGTTTGGTATGAATCTAAAAGTTCGCTTACTAGTTGCTTGTAGTTCTCATCCTTCTTTTTTTCCTAGAAATCCCCTGACTATGCTTACAAATGAGTTCCAAGCTCTGAGTTCCTGACTGTTGAGTGTTCCTTTAAAATCTGCATCGTCAAGCATTTTTCTAATTTGAGGACCAATAAAAATGCCTTCTATAAGTTTGGCATCACCTAATTGGGGAAAAAGTTCTCTTAAGTATTTAAATTCTTCACCGTCTTTATTCATAGCCTTCACAAATGTTTTCATTAGCCCAAGTTTAATATGAAGAAGTGGCAAAAGAACATATTTTAGGGTCTACAAGGAGAACATATTTAACATTACTAGGTCCTGGTTCAAATTCTTTCCTTTCCGACCAAATTCTTTTCACATAATGTTCTTTTACTGCATGATTGTCTCACAAACAAAAAAAAACAGCAACATGTTGTAAAGCCTCCTTGAAGCCCTTAGTAAAATGGCTATTACTATTAAATCTCCACATATTTGCAATTTGTATTTGTTGTAATTAATTTTATTTAAAATGATGCTATTACTGCCATAATCATCTTTCATTGTTATTGAATGGTCAATTGGTATAGATGGTTTTAAATTTCCATTATGTAGTAATACAGCTTTTAAACTGTATTTGGAGGAATCTATGATTAAGCGCAGCTAAGAAGGGGAATTGGTCAATATTTAGTTCCTGCATTAAACCATCAATATCAATACGCGCATAGTGAATTTTTCATATTATAAAATGCAGAGAATGTTGCATTTCTTTTTCTAAAATGTCGTAATCTTTATTTCTTTAGCCAGCAAGTGCCACTCCTTAAGTCGAGAACCAAGAAGATCTGCTTGTTGTTTTGACAGCTCCACGTTACGCACCAAATCATTCATTTTATTTTGAGCAATTAAGTAAGAGTCACTAAAACTTTCTGGAATATACAAAAGGGTCAGCACACCGGTCTGGGCTGTCTGAAGAGTCGTTATTATTTCCATTACCTCCCAAAACAATATTTTGGCAATCTAAAAGCGCAGTTGGCACTGATGTCTACTGCATTGTGAGGAACAGGTCTTAAGGCTGATAGCAACGTTGGATATTTGATTTTTGTTTTTCTTCTTTGGAATATACTTAATTTTTTGTTACACAAAAATTGCAATCATCAAAATGATTGGTGAGTTCTCGTCACACCACTGGAACCGAAAACGGCATGCTTTTTCTTTTCCCTTTCATCTTCTGCAGTAGTGACACGCTACAACTTACATAACAAACGTGGGGAGCCCATTGCTTGTGTTGATCTCCGGCTAAAACTCCAAAATATAGAAAATACGCTTTTCCCCCTTTTTAGGCATCACAAGGAACTTTCCACAAATGTAACAAAACTTGTCAGGTGAAGTTTTGCACCTTCGGCGTATTTGACTGGACATTTTTGTCGTAACAGAATTATGTAGACAAACGAAAACACTTTCTAACAGACAGAATTGGGCACTTGGAAGGTCAAAACAAGACTGATACTGAAGAAGTCCCACCCATTTAATTTGCTCTTCTAAAATTGCCGACCCATCATAAAATTTATTACGTGGCAATATATTGTCTATTGTGTTCACGCAAAAATGGTACGTATTAGGACTTGTTGGATATTTTTTCAGTTAATAGTTAATATAAAAAACAATGGTGTGAACTATGTTACAAACATTGTGTCGGCCAGTGTAATTATTGTAATTTTATTTTTATGCTACTATACAAGTGAAGATGAAACATCACTACCAGTGCTGTGTTCATCATAAAGTGCATGTGACTGGTTCAAAATCGTTAAAACCTCTGATATTATTGAGGTGATTAATCACTAATTTCGCTGAAAATGACAGTATCACGAAAAATGTATTTACAATTTTCGAAATATCGTCAAAATCGTTTATTACTTTCTCATTTATCTATAGATACAGTATTGGCGTCGTGAAAAACTCAAGTTTCAAATTGTGATGAGTGTGAACATTTTGAGACCCGAAGATAGAAAATTTATGCGAAATGGCAAGCTGTCTGTGTGGCAGTGAGTCTGTTTGTCTGTCTGTGTGTGTGTCGTTGATCATTGTGTGACCGCATTTCTTGAACACATCTTAACGTGGAAATCTGGAATTTTACAAATAACATGTATGAGGTCGAAGGACGAACCCTATTGAATATCAGTGAAATTAGTATACCAGGGACGTCTTAGGAGGGCAAAAAAATCAAAAATTGTTTCAAATAAAAAAATTTCAGAATGAGGAAATTTGCTGAAGAGAACTCTTGAAATTTTCTCGTAACATTAACCATTACTGATTTTATAACATGGTATGAGATAGGTATTGGGTATCTAAACTAATTTTTTATTAATAGTAGGCCATGAATAAAAAAATAATGCTTCATGCCGCTATGATATAATTTGATATTAGAGCTGTCAACAAGGTTAATAAATTTGTATAAACAGTTGTATGATATAAAATCCTAAGAACGCGTATCGGAAAAAAAACCTTTTGTCCCCTTTTCTATCAGTTATTTCATTTGTGCACCTTTAATCACGATTTTCATTAAGTCGATTTAAAATGCGAAGATTTACAGGTAGGGAAATGACTGATCTGCATTTTGTGTACGGTTTTTGCAACGGTAGTGCATCAGCCGCAGTAAGGGAATACCGACGAAGATTTACCAATCGTAGAGTACCTAGGCGTCGAATATTTGCAGTTCTTCACCGGAATTTTGTAGACCATGGGGATTTTAAAAGGTCTCGAGGCGCAGGAAGGCCACAAGGAAATCATCGTATAGATATAGTTTTGAATCATTTAGAAAATGATTCACAAATATGCATTCGAAGAGTTTCAGAAATTGTCAACATACCTCGCTCAATAGTTAATAAAAAATGTAAGTACCTAGATAATTATTTAACTTAATTAATAATTTCAGATAGGAAGAATGACGGTAATGCAAGGAATACACCCATACTATTTTAGACGCGTGCAACATTTAACGGAGGCAGATTTTTTACCACGACCCCAGTTTTGTCAATGGATATTAGCGAACAGAAATATTCTTCGTAGCATATTATGGACTGATAAGGCAATGTTCACTAGAACGGAGCTTTTAATATGCACAATATGCATCATTGGTCGGATGAAAATCCACGAGTTGTTCGGCGCACAAATTTCCAACATAGATTTTCGGTGAATTTATGGGCAGGAATCATTGGGGATCAAGTAATTGGCCCAATAGAATTCCCCAATCGTCTTGTTGCAGAATAGTATTTAAACTTCCTCCAAAACGACCTTATCGATTTATTACCGTTGAATGTTCGACACAAAGTTCGACAAAACATGCATTTTCAACATGACGGCGCGCCTGCCCATTTTGGACGCAATGTTCGAATTTGGTTACATCAAAATTTTCCAGGCAGGTGAATAGGTCGAGGTAGTCCTATAGCTTGGCCACCTCGTTCACAGGATCTACACTCATTAGACTTTTACTTTTAGGGTTATATGAATGGTTTGGTTTACGCCACTGAAGTAAATACACGAGATAAACTACTTCAAAGAATAAATCAGGCCGGAAATGAATTAAGAAGAAATACATTCAAGACTTTACGGGCTTCTTAGACTATAGAACGTCGAACGAGACTGTGTATCTAACAAAATTGAAATTTGTTTGAACACCTGTTACAATAAAACTATGTAAAATTCAAATTTAATTTTGTTGATATAAAAAGATTACTGGATGATTTTTGTTCATATTGAGTATGATAGTTGCGCTCGAGTAATTCATACAAAAATATTTTTCACCTATTTTCCAAGCAACAAATTAAACATATTAGTATGTATTTTATATGGAATAGACAAAAACTCATTTGGTACAATGTATTTTGTTCCATATGTCATAAAATTTAAAAACCAAATAAAATTAGTTAAATTTTAAAATTTTCAAGTCAATATTATTCAAAAAACGGTGCATCTTATCGATATTCATCAAGAGTACCTTTTTTACGTATAAAACTCTAACATTTCATATTCTACCGTCAAAAATAGAAAAACTTACATACAAAAAAGTTGGGGTTATTTTAACCCCACAACCTCCCAGTTTGGGACAGCCCTGGATAAAATATTCGAATTATTTCCATTTCATCTTATTACACATAAGTGTAGCGGCTGTGTAAATTTTCAATATTTGACTTTGAGTGGTTTTGGAGATATTCGATAAAAAACCTTTCTCAGGGGCCTACCTTTAGGGGCCTGTAGCTCTCTTAGGAAGCATTTTTCGACCAATGTTTATATGAACTTTTTTTCCTATTTCTGGCCGTAGAAGCAGCTGGTAAAATATTGCACACTAATTTCGGGACACCCTGTATATTATATATTTGAAACCTCCAGGACTCGTGAACTCCCGAGTATAAATTTACGGGTTTTCCTATAAGATTCAAATTCTTTAATTTGTAGAAATCGATAGTTATTTAAAACAATGCTCCAACTACCTCTGAAGGCAAACATTGAATCTCTAGGATTGTAGACGGCGGAATCAGAATTAAGCGCTATTTATTATTTGTATTTGTGAACACCACCAGTTTTATTGGTTTTATAAAAATCATAACTAGATAATATCTACAAAAACTACAACGTACAAATGCCTGCTGCTAAAAAACTGGAAAAGCATTGTGGTTAGTTTTAAACTGAAAATACTGCATAATTATTAGTAAAGTTCCACATACATTTCAATGTATGACAAATAGGCTGCATAAAAATTACTTATACTTATTTTGAGTCTCACTTAAATTTCTGTATTTACCACATACAGACGTGAAAAATGCGTAACCTTAATTTGCATTTATTAAATAGGTACCAATATTTGAATAAAAGTTACAACTCCAATTCTTACAACCATCAAAATAAACAGGATTTATACTAGTAAAAATATAACTCAAACATTAATACAGCAAAAGTGTAATATTTGCTAACAATCAAGGTACAAGTAAAATCTAACCACTAGTCAAATAATACACAACGACACGCTAGGTTTAAACTAGCCGATAAAAGGTAATAAAAAACGTAAATTCTATAGGTAGCTCATGAGTGGAAAACACAACTACAAAACAGATAAAAAACCACTGAGACCAGGTAATAACTTCTTAGGAATCTTTTTCGATAAAATAAAAATGGCGGTGTTTACAGTTAGCCATGTCTCTACAGGAGACAAATTTTACCTACGTAGGACCAAACTTAGCACTTCACTGAGCATCTAAAGTCGCATACTATACAACTAACAATATTGATTTTGTAATAATCAATTAAATTTCAGGTACAAAATAAATAAGCGCCCGTGTGTTTTTAATTCAAGCGACTCACTCGAGCCAACCTCCCGCCAGGTTATTTTACTCAAGCCATCTCTTTCGCACCCCCTGGCTATAGAGGTATCACTAAAATTATCTAGTTATATAGCATACTATTTAACTGCGTAATTTACAAAATTTTCTATCTAGCAAGGTCTAAAATAAATTTAAATTTCCTTTTATGCAAAATACGGGGCGATCAAAAAAGTGGACCGTTACACTAGCTAAATTTAGAAATAATTAATTATGTGAAAAATATGTTACTACTAAAATGATTGATGTTTCTTATATATAAAAAAACATAATTCACAGAATATATTGTTTTCTTCAAAAGCTGTATTACAGTTTTTTTTATTTGAGAATACACCCTTTTCTGTGTACAGTTGATGCGCTAAATAATGTATATGAAAGCTATAATGCGCTTTGAATTTTTAATAATCTGTAATTTAACCTCTCAAAGTTTACTGAATATTATAAAATCTTATTTCCTGAAATATCCAATTTCCGTCTAATTCAAATTTCATATTTACATCTCCTCAAGCTAATCGGCAAGGTACATATAATATGTATATAAAATCTGATTTTAATGCAACAAACTTATTTACGTAATACTCGTATTATAGTTGGGGAAAAATGAACAAATATTATACATGAAAAACTGAATGAATATTTTATATATAAAATTAAAATAATTTAATGATTTGTTATTAAAAGTGACAAATTAATTAAAAATAACTAAAAACGGGCAGTATATAATATGTACTATAGAACGAGTCATTTGTTGTCGGTAAGAATGACTTTAGGATTTCTCAGTATATGTGTGTATATGTAATGTTATTTTTTATATCAACGAATGCAAAGAATACACTACGAGTATGAGGGCCGTAAAAGCAGCATTCTTTAATATAAATTCTTTCAGAAGCAGGGAGTATCACAAGATTCGATATTGGGACCACTTTTGTTTGTTTTGTTCACCAACGATATCATATCTAATCTTCGTCTGGTACATTACCTACTCTACGCAGACGATATAATGCTTCTTTGTGAAATTAAATCTGAGACAGGCCGTGAACATCCCCAGACAGCATTACTATAAATCTCTGTAAATGCAACAGAGTGTAATATGCTGACGTGCCAATATCCATTTAGCTTGATGATGGTCTCGGATGCTAGGGCCAGGCAGTACTATTGCCTTTTTACCCTAGTCATCGCTGTAGACCTGGACCGGCCTCGTGCAGGGTTAGCTTACTTTACGATCGGCCAATCTCCGTGGGTCCTGGTTGATGAACCCTGCTGGCTAGGGCCTCTTCTGGCGCTCTTCTGACTTCGTTTTCTTTCTTCGCCAGCTTGTCACCCCCGGGGGGTAGTCGTCGGTCTGTCAGGGACTGTGCGGATATTCTGTGACTTGGGATTGACTGCCAGTACACAAAATGTCAATTGACACATTGTCATTTGGATCATCGGACAAGGTGAGGATGAACTATGTAGCTCTAGGAGGTGAAGGCCTAAGTGCTTTTTTAGCACTTTCGTCCTTCACGGAGCCAGGGGGATAACGGGCACTGGTCGGTTCCTATGCTCCTCGGCTAAAGTGTACAGTTTCTTCGCTCTACCCCGGATGATTTCGGTGACTGGTGTGTACTCCAGGTCCCTGAAGATGTTAGCGTTTCTAACGTACCATGGTGCGCCTACCGCTTGATGGCCACGTTTTCCACGGCTTGGATCTTCTACAGGTAGGTCTTCGCTTGGTATCCTCATATTACGGAGGCGTAGGTCAACTGTGGTCTGATGAGTGCTTTGACTAGCAGAAGCTTATTCCTCAGACTGAATCTGCCCTGGTTCCCTACCATTGGGTAGATGAGAGCTCTCGTCCGCTTGGCCTTTACCACGATGGCTTCGGTGTTCTGTGTCCATGTCAGGCCTTTGTCCATGATTACGCCAAGGTACTTGACGGATTCGTGCCATTGGATGTTCCTCGCCGAACATGGAAACGTGTCCTGTGGGGGTTTCCTTGCGTACTTTCCTGAAGAGAATCATGTTGACGAAGAAGTTAATCTCGATAAAATATAACTATAAGCTTGGTGATTTAATACTATAAAGGCCACAAAGGATCTTGGAGTTGTTTTTGATTCTAAATTATCTTTCATGAGGAATATCAAAATGACACTTCATCTGCCTAAAAAGCCTTGGATGTGTCATACACAATTCAAAGTGGTTTGGTAGCTTGCATACGCTTTGTGTTTTATGTTTCGTTTGTTAGATCGCGGTTGGAATTTACATCAATAGTGTGGAATCCCATTTATAATGTACATATTTGGTCTTTAGATAAAATACGACAATTTGTAAAATCAGCAGTATACCTACTTGATGGTGAATATCCGGAAATTATTATTAAAAACAATATTTTACTTGCACATCTCAATCTCTCCGACCTTGCAAAACGTAGGGGGCACAATTTATCACTTTTTTTTGGATAAGATAGTTAATAATTTAGTGGGCTGTATATGGATATTAAACCAAATTAAGTTTAAAGTTCCAAGAATATCATCACGTCACAACCACATTTTTAAATTTACAACTAATACCAATATTATAATAGCCTCCCCTCTATATAAAACGATCTCCAACTATTGCAGTGTGAAGGACAATATTGTTACTTTTTTTTCTATTATCAAAAAAAATTAAAAAAGTTGTATTTAATGATTAATGAGTGAATAGCAATATTTTAATTTGTAGTGTAGAATAATTCATTTTTTTCCCGCAGCGACTTCGACTACTAAGGCCATTAATCGTATCACTTCTTCATTTGATCTATATTAAATTTAAATTTTTTCTTTTTTTTCTTCAATAATTCAGTAATAGTAAGAAATAAAATGTTACAACAAAAAAAAAGAGAAAAACGGGATAAAAACAAAATACTAGGTAAATAACATCTTGTCAGATTTTGCGTATGAGATCTGATATGGTAATATACTGTTAATTTTCTAAAGATTCTGCTTTATCTGAGAGTGGATGCTAATGTATCTGGAATTCTGGTTTGCTGACAATTAGCAGCGTATATTGTACAGTCTTGGATAATGTGATTTACTGTTAATCTAACATATCACATTTCTCATCTCGGTTGTCTTGCGCCCAATAATAAGTACAGAGAAGTTAGATTAGTATGTTATAGTCTCAGCCTGGTTATGGCGACTTGTTCTCTTCTACTTAATTTACAGGGCGTCCTCCATGGATTAACTTTTTTCTTTATACGTTTGAGTTTAGCATCTGTATTATTCCACTGTAGTTGCCATCCTTCTTGTATTTTGTCCTTGAGATGTGTTTTATTGTCATCTGGACGGATCGGTATGTCTTCTGTAACTTCTTCGGTCACGAGGTGAGCAGCTTCATCCGCCATTCGATTTCTATCTATGCCTGCGTGGCCAGGTGTCCAGATGAAAATTATTCTTTTATTTGCGCTGAGGAGTCACTGTGTTGTTGACAAAATCTGCTGAATCAGCGGGCCGTCGCTAAATGGATTCTGGAGAGCTTTAAATGCACTTAAGGAATCAGAGCATATTACAAATTTGTCGTGAGATGAGAAGTCGCAATATCTTAAGGCATGCCAGATAGCGTAAAGGTCGGCGGTGAAAATACTAGCAATGAGTACGAATCATTTAAAGTGAAAAAACGCACTACCTACACCTCTATCAGTTGTAAACATATAATTAATGATCCCACTTGAATAACAGTTCAAAGCGAAACATTAGATTTAATTATGACAAACTCTGATCTAGGTATTATGAATGTAGAAGTTTTAGATATGTGGTTTTCAGACCACATCGTTACATCAGTCAATATCACAAGATACTGAATTAAACGGGTATGATTGCAAATCCACAGTAAGAGAGTTTTGTAGTTTCAGAAACTTTAATATTGATTCATTCAACTTAGATGCTTCTGCTATTAATTGGAATATTATATATATAATATCAATTCACTAGAAGAAAATCTACGATATCCTTTTAATCAGCGTGCTCCTCAAAAACAGCGACTTTTAAATCTAACAAGCGCCAAAAAGCATGGTTTACAGACTCTAAATGAGTTGAAAAATAATTAAATGAAAGGTTTGGTTAATATTGCCTAGAGAGCCGCTCATAGGCAATATTATTGCGAAATTCGTAATTAAAGTAATTCATAATTCAAGAAAGAACTGCGTTCTACTCTTTTCATATCAGTAATACAAAGAATAATCCAACACAAATGTGGTCTAATTTAAAGTCATGGGAAGTAGTAAAGGTTAATTTACACAAATTCATCCTGAAAATCTTTGTAATGCTGAATTACAACTATTTTATGGTTCCATACTAAATTTAAAATCAAACGATCAACATAATGATCAATTTTTAGGAACAAAATTTATAAATGATATTATATTCACTTTCAAACCTGTTGCTGTTAAAAAAATTGAAGATATCATAAATAAACAAAAAGTTCACACCTTAGGCCCAGATGTAATATCAGCTAAAATTAGCTTACTTTCGGTATCTCTTAAATTCACAGAATCAGCTATATATGAACAACTTTCTGAATATGTCCTTATAACCTCAAGAATTAATCAGTCACAATACCTCTTCACTACTAAATAATATAACTGATAAAATTTTGCGAGCCATTGACAATACTCAAATCACCTCTTTGGCATTACTTGATACAACCAAAGCCATTGATTCTTTAAATATTAATTGCAAAATTAAGTCATTATGCCATATCTGGAAGTACTTTTTCTTGGTTTCAAAACTATTTTCAAAACAACAGTTTACTAGTGTGAATACAGGAAACTCGATACAAACATCACAATATAGATCAGTTGAATCCGGTGTTCCACAAGGATCTATTTTGGGACCACTTCTCTTTAATATATTTATTGTAGATATATCGAGGCTTCAAGCTGCATTCAAAACTGTACATATATGCTGATGATATTCACCTGATATACAGTTTTTTTCCTGCGGAATTTCAAATTGCTGAACTTCACATAAATAATGATATAAGTCTTATATATGAATGGAGAATCCAAAATACTCTTAAATTAACTAACAAGTTAAAATATTGTTTGTGGAACTCTCCAGGAGTTATTGAATCTCGGCAAACTTAATATTCCAGTAAATAATGAAGTCAATAAAGTAAAAATCTTGAGGTCCATTTTTTACTAAGCTTTTCCAATCACGTAAATATTTTTTGCAAAAAAATCTTTTTATTGTTTAAAACAGTTACATTCATTTAAAAAAATATCTTGACACAAATACTAAAATATTGCTTTATAAAACTATGGTTCCATCGCACTTAAACTACGCAGACATTGTATACGGTCTCTGTCCTTTACAGGATAACAAATACCGAATAGAAAAAACTGAAAACTGCTGTGTACGATATTTTACAACTGTGCGTCAATATGATCATATTACTCAGCACTTACGTGCTTTCAGCTTATTGAATATGTGTGAAAGGAGATTTATACACGTTGTGGGATTCGTTTACACCGTTTTGAAAACAGGAAAACCAAATTATTTGTTTAATAAAATACAAAGGCGCACTGTAATTCACAATAGAGATCTTAGACAAATTGAAAATAAAGTATTCCCTCTTACAAAAAATTCATCTTTTCGATCTTCATTTTAATTCATAGCGGCATATATTATTAATAATTTGCCAATCTAATATCACAACATGTCGCTGTCAAAGATTAAATTTAAATTAAAAGAAGACATAATATTATCCAGATTAGAAAATTTACTTGATGTTCTAAATTAAAAATGATTTTTTTTATTTGTTTTTATTTCATGCATATATTATAAATGTATATTTTTGTACACGGAAAGTGATGTAAAGCAACACCGTTGATACACTTTTTTTTGAAAAAAATTCATGTCTGTACTTGTACTGCTTGTTTTTCTTTTCAATAAACGTTTTGTATTGTACTGTATATCTAAGAAAAACGGGCTGAAATCTGTTGAGGCAAAATATCTTGACACTATGTGTTTTTAAGTTAACAGGGGAATATAAATTAGAATCAACCAACTACTTAAAGTAAATTAAATTTGAAAATGTATATTGAAAATCATTTCCTTACATTTTTCTTTTATTATAGGTTCCTTACAAACACCTTCAAATGCCTTTGATTACACTGTTTCTCGTATCTCTTAAGTTCTAAGTTTTGGTTTTGATACTTAAGCGATGATGGAATTAACGTGTTCTTTTACATCTAAATCTCATCACAACTCATGCAAAAAGGAACGATGAAATTCGTGCATGGTTTATTAATTACAAATTACAAATTAATTTCTGGATAAAGTTTATAAACCACCTAAGATTCAGTAAAGAGATTATAAATCGGACATTTAGATATTAAACATACCTAGTATTTTAAAAAAATATTCGCCAAATTTTAGAGCATGATTTTTTTGTGAAAAATAATTCGAAAACCTTCATATACACTTATGTACTAAATGGCTTCGTTTATAAGATATCAGATTTGCAAAGAAGTTTAAAATGCTTAGAACTGAACGATGTCAAAAATTAAAAGTTGTTCGGGGAGTAAAGTGCGTTTTCGTTCCTTGTATGAATGATGCCGGGACTAAAACAGTCACTTTACTCCCCTTGGTGTATAAATAACTATTAAACCATGTTTAAAACATGTTTGTATACAACTTGCTGTATTTGTTAGGAAATTTAAAACCCTATATTTTTATGTGAAAACTTTAAATTGCGTTGGCTTTAGGAGGATATTTATTACCATTAATATTCAAAAAGTGTGTTGAACAAGTTAATAATTAGATTACTCTTAGTAGCAGTCCATCGGTTATTCCCTATATAATAAATAATATATTCATGAATTACAAAAGTGTTCACCAAGATAAAACGTTCGACCCAAAAGTTTTAACGCGATTATATGGATAAGTCAACGGCTTGTTTGCCTGCATGTATACGCTAAAGTTGGTCAAGCTTTAAGCTTTAATAAACAGAACGACGACCTAACCGAAGTTGAATATCCCAGTTTTCTCGCCCTCGCTGTCCAAATATTTGCTGTCCAAACATCAGCGTTCGTTTTCAAATATACTCGTTCTCCGCCACGTATCTATAGAGAGAGAATCATTTTTATGTTATGAAATATTTACTAATATTGTCCGCATGCTATTCGGATATAGTGCCCACAGATAAACAAAAAGGAAAGTAATAACGCGAATATTGATATATATAACAAATTAAAATATAGTTTCCAGTATATTATCTAACTATAATAAACTAGATTTTAATTATTTAATATTTATATATAATATTTATTTATTATTTAATTATAAAGTACTAAGCTTTGCAACATTTATATACAGGGTATTTCGAAAGCAATGGGACACAGTGCAACATTTTCAAAGCCGTTTTATCTCGAAAACGATAGTTTTATGAATATTTTTCTTAAAAAAAATCATATATGTTTCATCTTGATCATTACTAAATGTGAACTTTAGTGTACGTTTTATTTACAAAATATCTATATTTGGTTAAAACAGTTATTAGCATTAAAACATAATTGAATACCATTTTTCTACTATTGTGTTGAAAGTAAAATGACTGCGGAAAATGTCACACGGCTCGATTACATCTTCACACACCGGAATAAAAGTGTGTTTACCTTAAATAATTATATTATTTAACTGATAATAACAATTAAATTGTATAAATGTACATTAATTACACACTGGAATTGTAATTACTTAAGTTAATGCTTGGAAAAACTGGAACATTTACATTGTTAGAAATACTAGAAATATTTACCAATGCTTATGGCATTTTTGTTGTCGCCCATTATTTTCTTGGAGACACTTATTTTGTTGTTAACACTATCTTCTATACAGTGTGGAAATTAAGTAACGCATAAATTCAGTAATTCCGTTGATATTAATTTTTTGGAAAAAATCTCGAAGGGGTATAGCGATTTTAACTTCGGCAAATATTTTCAGTCTAATTTCAGTTTCTTACGTCATTTATTTTTTAAGTTATGACGTCATCGACTTTTTTTTAAATGACAACCTATATTTTTTTATTATCGATTTTGGTAGTAGATTTTATTCTAGTTCCGACCGTATAAAATTTTCAATATGTTATTATTTGAAAAAAAATCGAGAAAAAACATTGTTAAGGTTCAAATGATAAAAAAATACATTAAATTGGGTAAATTTATCTAGTTGCCTAAGTTTGACGGAAAATTATCGACGGCACATTCGTTTTTATTTTGAAATTATACAAATAGTTGAAAAATCGAACTAGAAATCTATTATCAGCTCAATTCAAAGTTAGTAATAACGATAACTTCGTGAGGCAAACATTAGTACAAAACTAAAACTAAATTGCTTAACCAGAAAAAATCTAACAATGTCATCAAACACAAAAATAAGCACAGAAATAACAGTTGTTAAATTACATTTACACTAAATGTTCAAATTGACGACCCTGTACCATTTGACAATATCCAAGACGATTATAAAAGGAGCGTCATCTTGTTGTATTGTTATTTGGTAGGTCAGGGTTATTTGCATTGGGGAATAATGCAGCTAATGCAGGCATCAATTCCAACTGTAAAAATTGCAGGTATTTATCTCCAGTCAAATTGTTTTAAAAAAAGAATGGACCTATAATTCTGTCACCAATAATTCCTGCCCAAACATTAACTTTCTGAGGATATTGGGTATGACTTTCCTGCATCCAATGGGGATTGTCCCTAGCCCAATATCTACAATTCTGTCTATTGACATGGCCATTTAAACAAAATGTTGCTTCATCCGAAAATAAAACACGCTGGAAAAACATTGGATCGCGGTTGCAAATTTCCATCATTTGTTCGCAAAACTCTTGCCTACGATCAAAGTCATCTTCTGAACCAAGTGCACCTTATATGAGTAGAATTTTTTGAACTTTCAAAAGTTTTAGAACTGTAGTGTGGCTTATATTGTGGTTCAAAGCAATGCTTCTACTAGTTGAATGTGGATTGTTTTCAATTTCTAGTAGCACATCAAGTTGTGCATCTTCATTTAATGTCGTCGGACGTCCAGTTTTTGGAATATTCTTTACAACGCCATGTTCCCGAAATTTTTTTTCAATCCTACTAATTGTTGATTGATTTATGGGATGATTCGGGTATTTTTCTCTAAAAAGATGACACACTTCTTGATGTGTTCTAGCTCTGTCGCCATAACCAATTATTATTAACACTTCAATTCTCTGTTTGTCGCTCAACTGTACCATTCTTATTAATAAAATAGTTTTTCTAATTTAGAAAAAGCAAAATAATAACACTTATTCTATTGTGACATTTACAAATTATTTAAATCTGACAGCCGTAACTAATGTGATACACCGGCAACTAGATAAATTTACCCAATTTAATGAATTTTTTATTATTTGAACTTTAAGACTGTTTTTTTCTCAATTGTTTCAAATAATAACATATTGAAAATTTTATACGGTTGGAACCAGAACAAAATCTACTACCAAAATCAATAATAAAAAATATAGGTTGTCAATTAAAAAAAAAGTCGATGACGTCATAATAAATGACATAAGAAACTGAAATTAGACTGAAAATATTTGCTGAAGTTAAAATCGCTATACTCCTTCGAGATTTTTTCCAAAAAAATTAATATCAACGGAATTACTGAATTTATGCGTTACTTAATTTCCACACTGTATATGCTTCTGCTGTTGTTGAAGAATGCCACCCACCGTGTCTTTTCAAACTGGTAAGATCTGCTCCAGCGTCAACCAAAAGAGTCGCTGACGTTCTACGAAAGCAGTGCCTAGTAAAACTTTCAGGTTTAGGAAGTTTTAAATATTTTGCAATTTTTCTTGACATCTGTCCAAACGCGTTTATCCCTACCACTTGAACTGTACATTTGTCATGTTTGTATTGAATGAAGAATCGTTTATGTCTAATGGATGCAGGTCTAAGTTGAACATATCGACGATAAAAAATCCCACCAATTATCTCCTTTTGTAACCAAAAACGTTCTAGATTTATGAGTTTTAGAATCTGGAATGATTATGAGCAAAAATTCTCCATTGTCCTGAATGTCATCCATGGTAATATTCATCAACTCCTCCCTTCTGAGGGCACCAGCCACTCCAATAATTAACACTACTTAAAATAATGTTTTATTACAACAGACTGAAAAAAACTGAAATTTGTATTACCTTTAGAAGTAAAAATGTGTCATCAGGAGCGTTAAGTAAAAAAGCATTAATTTGTTCTCTGGTAAATACTTCAGATTTCTTTGCGTTGTATCCTACAGATTCTCTTTTTGAAAAGGCACTTAGTTGCGAAAACTTCGAAATATCTACATTTTCTTTACCAGGCGTGTAAAAAAAGTAAAACAGGGTAATTTCATATTAAATAAAATTCTTGTAGTTCAGGGAAATGTGCCTCCATTTTTTTATTATTAACATTAGTGATGTAATTGTTAGTTGTGTGTTTGTTGTTCAAAGATGATCTCAAACTATCAAAAATACCAAAAACATTAGAGTATGGTATACAGTAGTTTCATTTCAAAACTAGCCACCCCGAATGGCCCCAAAAGGAGAAATCCAGTGGCGTTAAATTTGAAGATCTTGCTGACCACTCTTGGGGATTTCTGCTACCATTCCATCTCCCAAGAAATCTTTGATCTCACCATTGTCTCACAAGTGGAGATAATGAGGACCTCTCTCTTGTTAAACATGCATATTCTGTTCATCAAGGATTATATCTCCCCCCCCCTCCGTCAATATGATTTTCCAAGGACTGGGTGATGAGTGAATCTATAAGATTTTCCAGTAAGTTTAAACACAGTTGTCCATTTAGATTTTCTGCAATGAAAATAGTTCCAATAATAACGTCTCCTAGGATACCAGTCCACACATTGATCTTCTGGGAAAACTAAGTATGACCTGCTGGTTGAATATCTGGGTAAACGAACAGGAATTTAGCTTCATGGACAACAACTACTTTTACCTGATACCAATTCATAGGAGCCAAAATGTGATTTTTTAATTTTAATTTTTTTTTATGTTAAGCGTCTTATATATATTAACGTCCTGGTGGAATTTAGCACATTACTATTCTACCATGCGACCAGGATAGACACACAACACCCATTCCCTCCGACAATGCCGCAGTTGAGACGCGAACTCAAGAGATAGACAGTGACTAGCTGCACTCTGCCACACAACAACGCTCCAGTCAACTGTGTTACCGTCTCGGTATTTTAAAAGACCTACTATACATCCATACTTTAAGCCTTGGTTTGTTAGAGCAATCTGTTGCGAAAATTTCTGACGGAGTTCGTCGAAAGTATGCGTAATTCACTTTAATCCAACTACATTTGGTTTCTGCGCATTCCGCCGATGAACTCCGTCAGCAGTTTTCCGCGACGGAGAGTTCTAACAAAGTAGGGCTTTAGCCAATAACATAATTGTTTCTTATCACAAAAAAAACGAAATATATGTATGGTATTTAAAACATCACTCAAAACTGCCACAATGTCGACCAAATGCTTCTCGAGGTGCCATATGCTGTTCATAACGCTCATCCAGTATTCTCTATATTAATATTCGTCATATAAATGATGCAGGATAAACATGGCATTCACCATGAATAAACATCTACTCCATTGAATACTGTTCCAATGTAAATGTGCTTTAACCCACAATCGATATTCTGTGTAATTTAAGGGGGATAAAATTAGAAGTCTTTGATCTTTTGAGTTATATTTATTTCGTCTTCTTCTTGATGGAAGAAATGCATTGTTATTGATTCAATTGCAGCAGGGGCACATCATTAAGTGGTGCACAGCTGCACATGTCTGCAGCTCTCCCAGACAATTAACAAAATAATAGAAATTCACTCGCGTATGTAAATATTTTCTGTCTATAAATAATAAAACATATACATAAAAAGACAACATACAAAGAGTTCATAAAAACAAAATATTGCCATATTTATATAAATTGCATTAATTCTTCTTGATCCGCAGTGGAGGGCTGCGGCATCTCCCCAGGCAGTTCTATGGGATATACCTAGGGAGCCGCCGCCCCGCTGTTAACGTTGTAGCCGTTGCTCAACAATGATTAATAATATTCTTGCTATAAAATCATAAAAAACAATACAGCTCGTATATCCAAATTAACCAATAAAAGATTCAAAATTCAACTCATCAATAACCTACATGAAAAAATTGCAAACAACGTAAGAAAACAAAACATTAATATTGCCTATAAAACGCACAATACTTGGTGAATTAATTAAAAATAACAAAGAAAATAAATATGGAGTCTACAAGCTTGTCTGTGGTACT
Organism: Rhamnusium bicolor; assembly: GCA_029963845.1. NCBI lineage: Eukaryota > Metazoa > Arthropoda > Insecta > Coleoptera > Cerambycidae > Rhamnusium > Rhamnusium bicolor. The sequence goes on along the minus strand of JANEYF010002595.1, from coordinate 35,676 downwards.
TGCCCTAAAGTATACAGTATGTCCGAGGATGAGGTATGGAAGAGGTGAAATTGCTAAAATATTCAACTTTTCGATGAAAAGTGATTCGACATAAAACGTTTTGCTTTTCTAAATAATACAAATCACGTTGAGAAACTATGTTTTTTATGCAGGGTGCTCAAAAATTACAAAAACTTGAAATTCGCTTAAGAGTAAATTGGCCTAATAGCTGAAATAAAGAAACATGTCACTTTTGTAGGTAAAATTTTACTTTGCATTCGGAAAAATTTAGTTACTTTTGTTATGTCATGTGAGTGTAATCGTATTTATGTTGTATTCAGAGGTTATCCTATACTAATCGTTATTAAAAAATTTCAACTACAAAAGATAATCTTTATTTTGAAAATGATTTTACCTCTAATTGTTTTGTGGTTATTAATGAATTATTATATACAGAAACATGAGTTTATATGAAATAAATCCGTCACTTAAAATCGTATTTTGCTGGATTCTCTTACATAAATCGTTATTGGGGATGGTAAAAGTATCTGCCACGTCGGAACTGTTAAATTTACTGCACGTATAAATGAGAATAACAAGATCAGTGGCAAAATCATATCAGAATGGTTGTCGAAACGGAAAAACGATTCTGACGGGCCTACCGTTCCACATTACAGTTCAGTTGGTGACCCGCAATATGATTTCGTTGCCATTTTCCAATTTTTAACTCGTTATATACCGAAACGCGGCAAAAAGAGGAAAATAAAAAATAAAATAATTTAGAACGAAATAATCTAATACTTGTCGACAACTTTGAAACAGAAAATTTAATATAGAAATATTAATATATTTCAGTGGATTTTTTTTTCAGGTAAAAAATATAGAGAATATAATTAGTCATTACTTAATATGTCGGAAACTTCCTTTTCGCAAAAAAAGAAAAGACTGAAATTATCAATGTATATATATATATATATTTTTTTTTTTACAGCAAAATTTTATTACTTCCAAGCACCGAGTGCATGAATAATGACTATTGTAATAGTTATTTACGATAAAAATTTGATTATGGCATTTTTAACGAAACGAGTTTGATTACCAGAAAGAGACAATGAGCCGAATTTTTGCGGCAATCAAACAAGTTTCGTAAAGCCATAATCAAACGTGTATTGTTCTATATTTTATCTTGGTTGGTAAAAATAATAAGTTTCCATTTTATATTACGTGCAAGACATATTCAGATTACAAATGTCAGAAAATTCTAGTAGTATCTGATATTCTAAGTAGATATCGGGAGGTAGCGATAAATAACGTCCATTCCAGGGTTGACGCTAGGTGATGTGTCATCGCGTAAATATGTTCATATAACACATTATGTCTTACCTTGTGGTTATTTTAGCGAGTTCGATAACATTGAAAGTTAATATGAAGTGAGCTGAAAATATTTGTGTAATTTTAACCAGCGATCACAAGACTAAAAGCATCTTACGTATATTAATGCACCTATTAAAACATCTGGCACCACCCAGTCGCAAGCATGGGTGATTTTATCTACGTTAATCGAGACGTATTTATCATTCAGTTCAGAATAATTTTTTGTTTAATGTCATATTTCTATGATAAATATACTTTTTATGACTGCTTGAGGAAATGTGTTTCTTAATGTTTGCTTGATATTGCGGCTTGTGCAATATAATTCTGTGCTATTATATTGCAACTCCGGAAATCACTAAATTCACTTTATCCTCTGAAGAAATTAATTGAATGGGACATTTCAAAAAAAGTTAACCTCCGTTTTCTTTTAATTTCGCTCTGACTTGTATTATACAAAATGTTCTTTTTCAAACAAATTATCAATGATACTAAATAAATTTGTCTATCTAACATTGGGCAGTGGACGTAAACGTGACAGCCAAGCCACACGATAGTCTATCTGTGCATTGCTACTGGACACCAGTATTGCCAACATCAGCACCAGGGGAATCCTCAAAAGAACATCGGAAAGTCCTTAACATTTCTTAAAATTTAATAGCTGTAAAAGCGAGAAATTTGACTTTTGCAGTTTTTTGGCAAAAATTAAAGGTCTATTGAAAAAAATAAATTAATACATTTTCATAAAATATATAAACAAACAAAAAAAAAAGACAAAGAACATTCTAGGGGCCGGTTTTACTATCATGAGTTAACTATAAGTTAAAGGTTAACTAGCACTATATTTTCATAAAAATCGATGAGATTCTAATACAAACCATTTCAACTAAAATTTAACTTATATATAAAATATTTGTTGCTATAACCACTTCAAAAACAAATGTAGAATTAAAAAAATCTAAAAGTGCGAGTTTAGCTAACCCACCACTGAAAAACGGGACCTTAGGGTTACAAAATCGTAGTTATTTGTTATACAAATTTAAATATTCCATTAATTTGTAATGGTTATTTTCGACATTATAATTTGCGCATGTGTATTGCAACTGTTAAGACTATATCGTCTGATAGAAACTGCGTTTAGAGCTTCATTCCCTAATCTATTTAATTTTTGCCTTTAACGTCACTCACAATTGAAAATACTCTTTCAGTTTCAGCATTGGACTGAGGCAAAATCGTTACAATGTGTGCCAAATAACAAATTTTATCAAAATATGAGTTATCATCATAACTTTCCATTTTGGATAGTTTAAGCCAAAATTATTCGATGGAAGATTTCAGTAAGTCTTGCTTCTCATCATCATCAAAAAACAGACAAATTTTTTTTCCATTACACTTTCAGAAGAATTAAGCAACCTGTTATAAATAGTTTCATGATAGAGGATTTTATCGAAAATCTTCCTGACATTTTGTACATATAAATCGATTGTGAACTTAAAATTCGAAGATTAAATTTCTTCACTCATTAGGATTTCCAAGTGGCATCCATGCCAATCACTAAATTTACGGGAGTTAACAGAATTAACCGTTTTGCTTGCATTAATAACTGCACAGAGAACACAAATATTTCCACCATTAAATATCAGATTTTGTGGCAAGATCCAGCCCATAAAATTTTCACCTCTATGTTCTTGCCCTACTTTAAAGAAAAACCGCAGCAAGCGATTAACATACCTTTCAGAAACATCCTGTAGATATAAACATTTTAATAAAATATGCAAAAAAAATTATGATCCAACAAAAATCTGTGGAAGAAGAATTTAGTATAATTTTTAATTAAATTATATCCACGCTTTAAACAAATAAAAAATCATTGGCTAATAAACTGGCGGGAGTTAAACTAAATCGTTAGCAAAAAAATAATTGAATTATTGGAACAAACAGAAAAATTTTTTCCCAAAATGATCTGTGGATATTTTCAAACCACCTACACGGATCTCTGCATCTTCGTTGAATGTTATTCCTTTCACTGACTATGGAACACAGTTTAGGCATTTGACATTCAAAGACAATTATTAGTAGTTTGATTAGCTATGGATTTGAGAATTTTTAAAATAAATATTTGACAGAAATGAATTACTTACTGAATTACTGAATACTGAATATCAAAAATATTATTTTAACCTCTTGTACTCCCGAAGTGGGTTGGAACCTTTGGATGTGAAGATAACACTGACGCATTTTTCCAACAAACACCAAAACACCATGACGTTTCGCCAACCAAGTTGGCATCATCAAGAGATGATTAAAACAGTTTAATTATCTCCAGATGCTTGATTAAAACAGTTTTAAACATCTCCAGATGATGCTAACTTGGGTGGTGAAACGCGCGTAGAGTACCGTATATAGTGTTTTCGTGTTACATGGAAAACTATGTCAGTGTTCTCTTGTATCTTGAAAAGCATGCATATTCCGGAAAGTTTTATTAAGGGTTTGTCATCTCGTTTTTGTCCGTAGTTTCTAAATTTCAGTTTTTCGGTGATTTGAAATGACATCCTGTACATATAAAGAAATATATACTGCCTGATTCATATACAGTTGAACCGAGGATCAGGCTCAACTTTTAGCTCAAGCTCTTTCTTTTCTTTAGCAAGACATTTGTTTAATGTTTTCTTCAGTATAATATAAATACTTCCCACTTAAGAGATGAGCCAAAGTCTAGGTTCGGCTTGATCTTGGTTCAAATCTTACGTGAATCTGGATTTTAGTATTCATGGGAATACAATATAATCGAAAATGTTTCTTCTTTTCTCTCAGTAAGTTATAAATCAGTAGTAGACAATTCACTGAATTTTCTATTGAACATAAAGAAGCTATATTTGTTTTCTGAATAAATAGTTGTAAACCTCTTTCAATTTTCTAGACTATTTAACAACAGATAGCTTCAAATTAAATCTAAACAGTTTTCTGTGTTTTCTATCTGCTACAATAAAGTTATTTAGATTTTTTTTGGCAAATCTTTTAGAGATAAACATTTCTGCAACATTTAGTTGACAATTTTATATCAACTAAAACGGTTTCTTGAAATGAAATACAATAATTCTGAAAAACTTATTTCTTTTGTGGTCAAAATTTTTTTTTTTAAATAAAAGTGTTGATATCTTTGTTAATCAAACTAAATAGTCCAAGAGCTGGCGTCCAATATGTGCAAGAGGTTTCTCAAAGCTAATTTTTTGAGATTAGGTTACTTTTTAGTGATGGAAAATAACTGTAGAGTCAGCACTTCCGATACCAGGACACCTGGCGCTGGGACGCTCGCAAAGGTGTAATATTAATTAACGTCTCTAAACTGTTTTCTCAAAGCTCAAAATTTATAGAGAACGAGCAAATATAATATAAAACAAGAATCCAACAGTCAGACAGCAAAATATAGGGACACGTGGCGTCATCGCTACTTCATACCCGTCAAAAAAATGACGTGTGTCAAAGTGATTTCTCAAAGCTGAAATTCTCCAAAACATTAATTAAAACTATAAAGTTAATAAAGGAGACAGTCAGACTCATTTATGATAGGACCACGTCAGTCAGCAGTCGATAGATGTGAGAACGGTAACTGCGCGCATTAGTACGCCTTTTCTCAATACATATCATTTATTTTATATAAAAAAATAATTTTAATTGTTTCTTAATAATTGTAATTGTTATATATCAGTTATTATATAGATATCAGTTATTTTATACAAGAAAAAAATAATTTTAATTATTTTATAACAGAAAAAAAAAGAATCATATTCATTGAAAAAAAAACATCTAATCGTCAGAATCATTGCCGTCGTCGTGTTCTTCGCCACTATCTTCATCAGAATAAAACGCGATTGCACCATATTCTTCGGCGTCATCAGTGGTGGTTGATTCCGAATCTGTGTACAAATCAAAAATTCAGCGTTAAGCAATACATTACATTAATAAGTAAGGTTTTGAATCACATTTGCGAGTCGACTGGCAAAAATTACCTGCAGGTGTATCAGCCGGTTGAATCAAAACGTCAGAAATGAAATTAGGTAGCTGATCGTCTTCGTACCAACTGAAATCATATCGGCCATCGATCAACTGCCAACCGTTTTCCTCTGGAATCATTGCAGTGGGCACTTTTTCATCAGCATGACTCCAAATGTTCGATATATTTGTTTTCAATTCCGTCTTGCATGGCGGTAAATTGGAACCATCAACGTTTTTCGTGGCAATTTTATTTTTCGTAGTTTCAGTTTCCATTTCAGCTTCAATTTCAGGATATTTAGCACAACCAACGTTCTCATTGTCATCTTTAAACACCTGCACCATCACATTCTTCACCGCTCTTAAACTCTTCAAACACTTCACTGACTTCACTTTCGCTTTCACTAAAATTTATTTGTGGTTCATTCGAAGACGAAGACGTCGAAATTTTTACAAACTTTGACATAAATGCCGAACTTTTTTCAGTTTCTTTCAGAGCTACCATTTTTCTTTTACGATTTTGCACTCCAGACCATTTCGAGGACATTATTATTTTTTGAATTATGTCAATATTATAACGTCAACAAACACAATACACAACGCAAATTTAGTTTTTAATAACTAATATACAAAGTCCGAAGAAAGCTAGTACAAGCTGGCAAGCTGCAACAAAAGATGACACGATATGTTATATCTATTATACATATATTAATATGCTAACTGAAACACTGGAAATTTAAACGCGTACCGTACTATACTGTTATAGTAATAATATTAATATAATAGACTGATTTCAACAATTCGCTTCTTTAGCAAAGAGTAGTTTATTCTTTGTTTTTAGTTGGAGAATAAATAATAAAATTAAATACAGAAAATTCAGAACTCGGTCAAAGAAGACCGGCAGTCGGCGCTCTATATAAAAACGATAAAACGTAAACATCATAGCCACGCCAAAACTTTGTACTCCGCCGGCCGGTATTACTTTGATTTTTTGTTATCATACAGCACGCTTACCGATAGGCGGGCAGGTGCGGACTTATTTGAAGTGCGTGCTTTTGATTAAAATTTAAATTTAATTATTCAGAAACTACAACCGACTTGCGGCAAGTCAGCGCCCCCAAGATTCAGCGCCCCAGGCGACCGCCTGGCTCGCCTGCCCATCGGGCCGGTCCTGGTAACCCACATTCCATTCAGTTATAAAATAAACGATATGTATTGAGAAAAGGCGTACTAATGCGCGCAGTTACCGTTCTCACATCTATCGACTGCTGACTGACGTGGTCCTATCATAAATGAGTCTGACTGTCTCCTTCATTAACTTTATAGTTTTAATTAATGATTTGGAGAATTTCAGCTTTGAGAAATCACTTTGACACACGTCATTTTTTTTACAAGTATGAAGTAGCGCTTACGCCACGTGTCCCTATATTTTGCTGTCTGACTGTTGGATTCTTGTTTTATATTATATTTGCTCGTTCTCTATAAATTTTGAGCTTTGAGAAAACAGTTTAGAGACGTTAATTAATATTACACCTTTGCGAGCGTCCCAGCGCCAGGTGTCCCGGTACCGGAAGTGCTAAATCTACAGTTACTTTCCATCACTAAAAAGTAACCTAATCTCAAAAAATTAGCTTTGAGAAAACTCTTGCACATTTTGGACGCCAGCTCTCCGACTAAAAGTAAATAAATCCAGAGATTCATATGTTTTCATCGTAAACTAGATACTGCAAACTATGTTATATTTACCAAATTAAATATTTTTCCTCGCCTTTCCTAGATTTAATATTATGAAGTTTGATTTTTGGATGGGCATTGCATAGTATCAAGGCCTGTTAAGAGCAGTGACATGAAAAATGGATGGTATTTTCGAGTCCTTATCGACGTTTCAGGAATCGCATGCACAATATATCAATCAATCGATGCATTTTTAAAGCAGGTCATACGTAAAAATAAGCTGTTATTGACGGAAAATGCTTTACCAGCGTCGAAACGGTTTGGGAATATCAGGAAATCGAATTATAACAATATTATGTACAGCGCGAAAGCAATGCTGTTTAAACTGGAAACTGACGTTTCATTGGATAACATTTAAGCGGTTTCTTACCTATTGAAAATTATTAAAAGATATTTTCAATTCTTTGTTACAAAATAGCACAGTTACAGAAAATAAATTAGATATATCAACAACCAATAATGAAAATATAGAACGCCCCACTAATATTTAAAAAAAAGTTTTCTAACGAATTTTCAGCCGTACAATACAAGCAAATTTTCTAAAAAGCCTTCTATAAATCAAGTCTAAGAGCAAATTTGGAGACTTTTCGGCAACAGATGGTTTTTTGTTAATTTGAGGTCGCTGATTCAGAATCTGCGCATTGCCCATCTGATTTTTTTTAAATAAGCGCAAAAATTTTAAAATGGACAAATTTACTATATAGTAAAAAATATACAATTTGAAGTGCTCTTGAAAAATAAGGTGTTTTTAAAGTGCTGATGTACAAGGCATGGTTAATGAAATATTTGGACATTTTGCAGCACGAGCATATTCGCATGCAATTTAGCCTCAATTTTAGACACCTGCAAACCATTATTTTGCATGTACATGCAAAAATACTTCAAATTGCGTTGAACTGGAAGTAACATATTATCATTAGTGACTTGCCAATCACTTTTTTCTGGATTGGGCAAAATTGGGTTGTAAATATTGACGTTTCTCCATATAAAACTTTGATAATGGGCATGTAGAATGTGATAACTAAGCGGGTCTAATGTTAGAGGTAATTGTTCAATTTTTTTATTCTTGCCAAATAAGATATACCTTGCGCTATCACATATCACTGAGCCCTCTATTTATAATGTTTTACCACAAATTCTTCTACTTTTTCAATAAATTGTTCCTCAATAATAGGAATCTTTCCCAATCCGGAAAGAATTTCGTTATGTTTTAAATAAGTAAACCACGATGCTTTTTTGGTGATTCCGGATAAATAAGAAGTAACATCAAAACCAGTTATTGCATGGAACAATAAAATGTTTTGAATTACTTTTTTTGGCTTATTTTTTACAATTTCATGCACGGGAATAAAAAACCTAGATTTTGATGTTCCAGCCATCATAAAAAGTTCTTTGCAGTTCATAAAATAACAGCGGTATTACACGCTGATACAACTACTTTTTTTATTCTCGTATCTGCCTCCTGTTGGGAAGATTCTAACAGAGGGATATCTAAAGAATCGTTTACTTACACAACCTTTCTTTCATTCGTAAACCCGCCTACCATTATCACTTTTAAATTTTCTTCAACCAAATGATTGCTTACCTACTCGTACAAAAATTTGGCTAAGTTAGACTTGTTTCCTGAAAGAGCAATAAAATTTGTATAATTTTGAGGAAGATGTACATTTCTAGATTCAATAACACATTTTATTGGCCGAGTGTTTTTGGTTCTCTTTTAGCGAGTAGCATTTTTAATGGAATTTTTATTGTAGCGGTCAAAATCAATTCAAGCCATTCATACTTCTCATATTTATTAAGTTTGGAAATAAATACATCTGTTAGATCTCTAAAAGTATTAGAACTTTATGGTTTTCCTAATGCACTGAGAAAACTCGACCTATTAAAGTATCTTGCTAAATCGATCCCAATTAATATTATTAAAAAAATTTTAACCATTATTGCATATCTAATATTTACAACAAAGCGAGGTACTAAGAATAATTAAAATCATTTTTCTAAAACAGTATTATTAGTACCATTGGTTCCCCATAAATAACATATTTTATTTGAGTAATTCCGAATAAAAAAAAAACAAATTGCTGCTGGTGTTTTGCTTTAGCACAAAAACTATTCTCCAAAATCAGCTTCTAATACATTCCGAAAATCTAAAATAAAAAAATTAAGATGTCTGCTGAATATATCAGGAAACATTTCCTAGTGAAAATTATAGTGATTTTCAGTGTCGGAAAACATATTCATTGTAACTTTCTTTTTACAATAATTATTATTGAAGATTTTTTCTTACAATTTGCATATCAGTTATTTGTGTGATTATTTCCAGTTGCCATCAAAGGCAGTTGAAAATGAAAAGACAAAACTATTCTCCGTATCACGTGTGACAATAATCTATGTTGATAAAAATGTTTCTTTCAAAGAGGCTGTCCATCAATAATGGGGCGAAATGATTCTTTATCGATATTAGATACACACTGAAAGTGAAAAGTTTTCAGAGAATTTTTTGTAACCATGCTTTATCGCCACTTCTAATTGCACCATCTCGTTGAAAAAGAAAATGGGGTATGGCGTTCATGTTTTAAAAATTTTGACATATCTACTTATCTACCGGTCTCTTGTGTTATACTTAATAATTTTATGAAGAATTTACAAAACAATACTAGAAATAATAACTGAATAGGTACCAAAATCGAAATCTTCTCCAATTTATTTAATTGAAGATTAAATAAATTTGCCATCACATACTTCTTAATGATTTATAAATTTGTATCATACTAAGAGAACTGATTAAGATTTAATTGTGATTGCCCATTAGTAAAAAATGTTTACCACATGAATGGAAAACCCTCTTGAAGTCGTCATGCATTCCATTCGCAGACTATCTTCTGATTCAGTGCAGAAGTAGGTATATACACAATGACAGGATGAGAAATTTCAGAATCACTAGTCTCTACATGAAAGCTAAGTAATAATAAGTTGAAATCAACTTCACCTACCAGCGTCAATCGCAATGTAATATAAATTGGAAAAACACCCGACAAGCTATATCTACTCATAAAGGTATAATAAAATTGTAATATCAAAGTTTTCCAATAAAGGGTAAAATTTAATTTACAAGAGTAATAAAAAAAAAACTTATTCAGATAAACTACTGCTAATAAAAGTCACACCATAATATAATTTACTAGCTTGGAAAAAACCCCTACATTTAAAAACATAACATCTGTACAAATTTGAATTATATTATCAACCATAAAGTGACCCATCCCTCTATTCAGGTGAGTTTATATTTAAATTAAAGTAAAATCTGTGTATAATTTAGTTACTTGAAAATGTCCGAATAGGATGAAACTAGTTGTAAAATAACAAATAAAGTGAAAATTAGATAAGTAAAAAAGTGTTTATAATTTTTTAAATCAAAATGGATTTTCACAAAGTAACTTCATCTTCAATCAACTTTTTGAAATCGGCCTGTCAAGCAACCCAGATGAAACTATACTACAGATTATTTCTCAAGCAACGTTTGGCGTCTCAAAACATATGGTATAACCAACAGTGTCTCAAACAGAACATAACCCCAAAATATGTGAACATTTTTTTCAAAACTAAAAACACCGGCAGCTCAGAAATCAATAGAAGCAGCAAAAACTACATGGATAAAAGAAGAAATTAAATGCTGGTATCGTAAAAATCAAAACCTCAGACAACATTTGTTAGTGCTACATTCTCAAATTACATATAAATTACATCCAATTGAATTTGACGTTTTTGAAGATAAAATAAGAAACCAAGTAAGTGAAATTATCTATAGAAAATACCAGACACAATTGAAAAAGATTAACAATTTACCAAAAAATTCAAGAAAAGCAAACAAAAAACCAATTTAATAAAAACATTAAATTTTATCCGAGATTCGTCAACCTATCCGATACAAATTTCACTAGTACTGAAGAGAACCTCTTAAATTTAGGCCCAAAGTTCACACCGCAACCACAAAACATACAAAAACAAAAAGAAATACTAGGTTTACATGCAGAACTAGCTATAACAAACAACAATAAAACCATTATGAAATCCCAAAGCGTAAAACATCAAATAGCACAGAAAATAAACAAGTCCACAGAAACGACTAGCCAATCACATACAGCCACAAAAAAAAGGTATCCAAGAAAAAATACATCACAATAAACTCATTTTAATGAAAGCAGATAAAGTTACAGTTATTCTCCAAGAAACAGAATATATCAATAAAATTGAGAAATTTCTAGATGAACAAAATTTACAAAAATCAACCCAAGATCCTACGAACAAATTTGCAAAAGAAACGAAGTCCTTAATACAAAGTTTTGATATTTGTGCCACTCCGAATTTGAAAAAAAGAAGACTTACACATATGAACTGTGAAGCCCCAAAGTTGTATGGCTTAGTTAAATTACACAAAGACAATAAACCCATTAGACCAGTGGTTTTATACACAAATGCACCGACACGTAAGTTATCTGAATTACTTAATAACGAGTTTAAATCTATTACAAAATTTAAGCCAAAAAATACAATTAATAACTCCTTAGACTTAACAGTAAAATTAAACAGCCTAAATATTGACCCCAACTCTATAAAATTAGTATCGTTTGATGTGTCGAATATGTTTCCTAATATCCCCCCCTCGAATGTCTTCCTTTAATTTCAAATATACTAGAAAAATGCAAAATTATTCCAAAATTAAAAAATGAAATACTGCAAACATTCAAGTTGTGTTTGGATCAAAATTATTTCCAATTTAATGAGGACATCTTTATACAAAAAAACAGGGCTCCTATGGGTTCGCCACTTAGCCCCCTTTTATCTGATATATTCATGGATAATCTTGAAAAAACTATATTGGATTCTCCAATATCAAAAAAACATATTATCTTTTGGTACAGGTAGGTTGATGACATCCTAATAGGTTTTAAAGGGACAGACAGACAATTAAAAATACTCCTAGATTTTATCAATAACACACATAATAATATATCTTTTACCTTAGAAACAGAGAACGACAATAAATTGATAAACTTTCTCGACTTAACTATAAAAAGACATAAAACATCATTTTCTTATAATATTTACCGCAAACCAACTTTTACAGACGCCACTATACCCTTTAATTCCTATAACCCTCTCTCCCACAAATCAGCCGCATATCAATCTATGACACACCGAGCCTTCAGCTTACCCCTATCTGAGACAAATTTAAAAGAAGAATTAGACACAATAAGACTTATTGCACATAATAACGGGTACCCTCAAAATATAATCAACAATTTAATCTATAAAAAAACCAGAATAAGTCGCTCTTGAAAGAACTTTATCCCACTATTAACGAGAAAAAAAGTTCAAACATACATTTCATTACCATATTCAGGTCAACTCTCCTATTCAATTAGCAATACTTTTTCCAAATTTAATATTAAAACATCTTTTAGTTCTAACAAAAATATAGGCAGATATCTTTTCAATGCAAAACAAAAAACTGATATCTCTAAAAAATGTGGTGTATATCGGTTAGATTGCCCAGAATGTAACGCCTCATATGTAGGCCAAACAGGGAGATCGTTCGGAGTAAGATATAGAGAACATATTCACACACAAAAACAACATTCCAACTGACGACCATCAACCTAAAATATTACATATTTGTGGGAAAAGTAAAAAAACTTAATTTATTAGAAGTGTTAGAAATTAATAAATTAAATAGGAATAAAAATTACAACATATTAAACGACCAAATAGATTTAAATAATTCTCCGTTATTAAACTTATTCAGATAAACTATTGCTAATAAAAATCACACCATAATATAATTTACTAGCTTGGAAAAAACTACTACATTTAAAAACATAACATCTGTACAAATTTGAATTATATTATCAACCATAAAGTGACCCATCCCTCTATTCAGGTCAGTTTATATTTAAATTAAAGTAAAATCTGTGTATAATTATTAAGTTTACTTGAAAATGTCCGAATAGGATGAAACTAGTTATAAAATAACAAATAAAGTGAAAATTAGACAAGTAAAAAAGTGTTTATAATTTTTTAAATCAAAAGAGTAATAAATACTAGAAAAAATAACTAAATAGGTACCAAAGTCGAAATCCTCTTAATTTATTAAATTGAAGATTAAATAAATTTGCCAATACACACTTCTTAATGATTTAAAATTTGTATCATACTAAGAGAATTGATTAAGATTTAATTACGATTGCCACCTGTAAAGGATTTCTATCACAAAATGGAAATCCCTCTTGAGGCCGTCGTGTATACCACTCGCAAACCGGTTTCTGGTTTCTGCCTTCATCAGTGCTAAGTAAGTAAAAAACATATATAGGTATTATTTCAAGTAGTTATTACTATTTTTTACATTAACTTTTACTCTCTATGTTAGAATACTTTGGTATTAAAATTTTATTATAACTTTATGAATTGTTACATCACCTTTTAAAATATTACATCCTTTTTTTAATTTGGACGTTCGTGGTTTCAATAAGGATTGAAAACTAAACGAATTGTTTCTTTCTGGAAGTTTTCAGTAGTGTCCTACTTGAACCTGTTTTAAGAACTCTTAATCCTTCCTCTTTGCACTCAAGAAGAGATTTTTGAATATCCTTTCCAGCTAAATTTTTAGTAGCAATATTTTGTAATTGTAATCATTTATTATTCGGTAAAAAGATGCCATATGATTTTGCCACAATTATTATACAAAGATGAGATAGATATAAAAAATTAGTTATCTGACTTCCTTTATGTTTCCTCGGTATACAATATTTGACAAAATTCCACAAGCTTAATACAAAAAGGAACGCCACTGATTACAGTACATTTCTTAATAATGCAAATTCGAGGCTCTTACTTTAAAAAGTGCAAAAATATTGAGTTTTAAGAAAATGGAAATTATACAAATCAAAAGGTCATTCTTCCTCTCTATGAGTGGTACAATTTTTGGGTTCATACTATTGTGATGTATTTTTTTATGCTCTACTAATTTGATCTTTGGTATTTTTTTCCGTATCTTATATTTTTCGTTACAAGCATTTATTTGGAAAAAGTGTGAAAATTTGCAATTTTGAATTTGTTTGGTTTATTTGAAAAAATGCAACTGGGCAACACGCAGATTTGGATTTGGCGACCTCAAATTAACAAATAACCGTCTATTGCCCAAAAGTCTTCAAATATATGGGTTCTTGTTCAATATACTCACATGCAGCTTTTACGGCAAATATGCATATGAACTTTTTTAATCAAAATCGCATTCTAATGTAGGTAACATTTTTCACTTGATGCACTGTTGACGAAACAGGGATGAAAAAACAATAGGGAACTTGCACATTTTTTTTTACTTCATAAAAATGTTCTACAATACTAAAAAATAAGATATGCAAAATATGACGCCTTAATTCCCAATAATAAGTTTGTTATAAATTATTAAAGTTTCGCGCGCGAGCGAACCGTTTCAAACAGGTTCAAAAGCGCGGGAGTAGTCGTGACATCACACCATACAATTTACAAGCGACGACGGAGATCCCAGCACTCGACCGCTTGATTTCAGCCGTAAAAATACCAGCATCGTCATAAATTTTAAGTGTATACTTAAAATGGAAACAAAAACTCCTTATTTTAAATATTGCATTGTACCGTTGCGTTGTGCCAGATAAAATATTTATAATATTGCCAGAAGATAAGATTCGTCGATCAAAATGGCTAAAAGCGTGTAGAAGAAATGAAAAAGACATTTCACAGAGCAGTAGGTCTCTACATGTGTGTGAAGATCATTTTAATGTAAGTACATTATTAAATACTATATGTCTATCTACTAGTTTTTCGCAGGCGGGCAATAAAATATTCCGAATTCCGAATTATTGAATTTTAATTAGGGTAGGATTAAAGAAAGAATGTGTATACAATGTTAGAAAATAAGATTAGTAGATAGAATGTAATTTAGTGATACTAAGTAAAGGTAATTTCCTGATGCGAAAGTAAACAGCTATTTATTATTATACTCTTCGCAAATACGATTACAAAGAGTATATTGCATTTGATCGGGACATTTCTAAAATCGTTAATATCGCTCGCAGAGAAAAAATCATTTCGTTCGTCATCGAGTTCTGAACAACTTTCAAAATGTCCGTCTGGTCATCTGTCCGTCCGTCACGTTTCTTGTAAGGACGATAACTAAAGAAAAAAAGTCCGATCGAATTGAAATTTGGGCTATAAGTTAGTGTTAGCTAGAGGAAGAAATCCATTGTTTTTGAAAAAATCAAATAGTAAATAAAAAAGTTATAGGACATTTTATTTAAAAATATGAATCTACAGAGGGTTGCATTTTCAATGTGCTACTAAAATTGAAGTAATTTTCTATAGACACCAAAATGCTGTAAAATATACTACCACAAATTTCGCCTGCGCAGTCGGCATCATCGGGAGATGAAGAAAAAATTTAAAATTAAATATGTGATCAATATATTAGGTATTGTAAGAATGAATCTTACTTTATACTATAAAATACTGCCACGCGTTTCGCCAATACAGTCGGCACCATCGGGAGAGAAAATTAAATATGTAGTCAATACATTAGGTATTGTAAGAATGAAGTTTATAAGACAAACACAAGATTCTTTTCAAAAAACTGCGAAGAGTATCCTACAGAATGTGCAACAATTATATAAAAGTTCAATAACACTACTGTCTGCGAAGAGTAAAATGTTTACCTCTAGTATATATAGTATATTGCAAATATCTTTCCCTTGCCCTTTAATTTATTCTATTCAAATCTTACACTTATCTATTATGTGAATGATAACACGACACAATCACTTATTTCCCTTGCCCCAAAACATAGTACGAAAATACCTATGATAGGTAATTATACATTTGCGCAACATTTCCTTTGCAGCAAATGTCTTCTATAGAGACACTTTACGAGTGTGTACAAAAAAAACACGAAAAATATAGAAGTGGCTGTTGTAAAGAATTACCCTAAATTCTTTCAAACATAAGACTAAGTCTGCTAAAAATGCTTAGTTGCGACTAAGCATTTTGTAGTTATTTCTTTTTATTCCGTGATCAAGTCATAACTATTTTATGTTTATAAATTATTACTAAAAGCTAAAAAAATACATACTTCTCTGCCTTGACCCCGCGGACCTCTCCAAGGGAAAAACTTTCACTATTTTGTATAAAAGATGCCACCATAAACATATCCACTTTAGGCAAATTATCAGATTGGCCTTTTGAAAAACCTTGATCAATCATTTTAAAATATCTGTACAACTACAATAAGCGGTACTATAAAACACAATTATATATTTATATCAGAACAGTCACTAACAAATCAACCACAGTCTAATAACACCATATTTTACATATGTTTATATAGAATGTTGTTAATTTGTTTGTATTATTATTTTTAAATATTTTATGAATGAATTGATTTTTAGTTTTCTTTTTTCTGTATATATGTATATTAATATAAATCTTACTCTGTACCCCATACAAGTTGTAAATAATCTACTTAATTGTGAATAAAGATTTTAAATTTGAATTGGAATTGGTAAACATCTGATTGTGTTGCTTTCCGGCGCGACGACTACCGAATATTGTATGGTGCGACGTCACAGTCAATAGTAGCTCGTTTCGGGTCACTTCAATTTTATCGCTGTTTAGATCCTTCATACTGATCGTGTGGAAATAGAACTTTTATTTTTTTGTGAAGTACACGTTTTATTACAACGTTACGCTATGTTTTTTAGTATTATTTTTATTTTTAACATTATAGGCAAGTTCCCTATTCTTGGTTATATGTCGGAGATAATTTTTGGAATTTAGGCAAGTCACATTTAGACGCAGAGGAACTTTTTAGGTAATTATTTGTACAGTGTCTACGAGTACATGTGCCCAATTTAAACTCTTTATAAATTATGTCTTCTTATAAGTCTAATTTGACTGGTGTAAAATATTTTAAACAATAATCTCAATTAACATTTAGAGTAAATATAAAATCGTCTAATCTAAATTCAACTAGCTGAATTCCAGCAGCGAATTTAAACAAAGAAATTCAATTAGGAAATTTGAAAGAGGTAAAAACGTATGACATAACAAGTAAATTGTTGATCAACTATTTGCAGCTATCAACTTCCAAGTGTGATCATTACAACTAATTTTTTTAAATCTACCTCTAGTTTTGCTTGCATACTTACAAACTATGTTAATTATTCAAAGGACTCACCTGAAACAAGAAAAAATAGTTAGAAATATAGTTACATACGTAGGAAGCATAAAAATATCCTAAATAATAAAGAAGTTACTGACAAATTATTAAACATTTAGAACATTTAAAAAAAATCAGTAAGAATGAAAATATTGTATTCCATTTTATTTTTTATTAAAAATCAAAACGTGGTTTTAAATTTTATTAATATTTAGCTATAAAATAATCCAATAAACAAATAAATCACAGGAAACCACAAGCACTGAGAGTTTGTATTTTCTATAAAAAATGCACAAAATGCAGTTTACGGTTTGGAGGTGTAGCAACTTTCTTTTTAAGGATCGTATCAATAATAATGTAGCCTTACAAGATACTTTGCTTTTTAATTCAAAGCATGACCGATTTTAAAATTCTTGAGACAATGCGATTGCTGTTTGTAACTTTTTGTTACGAACAGCAATCCTAAACCAAGGAACAGTTTTCATTTATGCCATACAATGACAGAAATCTGTTATTAATGTAAATAAAAATTTTACAAAGAAATTCAAACATTTCCTTATAAATATTTTACTAGATTTGCAAATGATGTGCTGACGTACCAAACTTTTATTCATTGTGTTAGATCTAGTACCAAGAAAATGAGTTTTCTGTGGTGCTGACAACGGTTGAGAATTTCTATATTAGTCAGAGAGAAGTGAGCATATTAGTAGAAATAAATAGACGGTCTATTTGTCGAATGTGGTTGGCATTTTTTTTTGACTTAACAAGGGCGTTTGACACTATTAATATATCATTTATTGTTAAAAAAATGTTCAATTTGGGTATTAGAGAGCCACTTAGTACCTGGATTGAATCCTACTTATTTAATCGTAAATTTCGTGTCAAGAACGGCAATGTTATATCTGACGAACATGCCATTGATGTGGGTGTACCCCAGGGATCAGTTTTGGGTCCCTTGTTGTTTCTTTTATTTATTAATGACCTTCCTCAATTTGTTAATCAATGCAAAATTGTTATGTTTGCTGATGATACATCTATGTCACTATCAGCAACTGACCCCATTATGTTGAATGAGACTCTTGCTATAATTATAAGTGACTTTCAAACTTGGTGCCATAAAAATATGCTTATGCTAAACACTGACAAGACTAAATGTTTATATTTTTCGGCCAGAAAATCTATACCCCCGAATATTTTGCTTGATAATGATGTATCATTCTCTAGTAGCACTAAATTCCTGGGTACCCACTTGGACAACAGGCTAAGTTGGGATACTCACATTGATGAACTTTGTAAAAAGATTAGAAAAAGCCTACTTTGCCATCAGCCAACTGAGAAATACCTTAGATGGTAAAAGCTTATTAAATGTCTATTATGTTCTTGCTTATTCCCATCTTTCTTACAATATTATGCTATGGGGTCGATCTGTATATATTAATAGAGTGTTTGTATTGCAAAAAAAGGCTTCTAAGATTAATGTATAATTTAAACACCAGGGATTCATGTAAGCCTTACTTTATACGCAACAAAATATTGTCATTACCCTCAATTTACATATATACAACTTTACTGTACATTAAACGTAACCTTAGTCAAGTCTCATGAATTCTGACTGTCATAATTATGCCACAAGACATGGCCACTTGCTTAGAACGGATACCCATTGCACTGCTCTTTACGAAAAATCACCGCTTTATTCAGGTACTAAATTATTTAATAAACTATCCATGGATATCAAGAGTTGTACTAGTTTTCCTATATTTAAGAATAAGCTAAAAAGCTTTTTTAATGGAAAACTGTTTCTATAGCGTCAATGAGTTCCTTTCTTATTAAGCAGCACCTAACTGTTTTAGTATGTCTGTAACTAATGACGTGAATTGTTATACACTATATGTATTGTAGTTTAATTTTTAGTGATCTATATATTTATTTTTTATTTTTTTTTTTGTTTTTTTATGTTTATATTTCCATTCTAATTATGTTTGTTATTTCTTTTATTGATTTGAATTGAACTGAATCTTAAAAACAAATAAGTTTCATGCATATCATATTCAAATGCACCTGGAACTATTTGATGACGATTTTCAAAGGCGTCTACAGTTTTGTAATTGGGCCAATGACAAAATGTAAGATGTCACCTTCTTCAGTAATGTTTTATGCACTGATGGTGTAACTTTTCATAAAAATGGATTTATTAATAGGCACAATTTCCATTATTATGCTTAGGAAAATCCTCACTTTCTTTGATGGTACATTGACTGAACCTGTTTATCCTCATTCTCTGGAAAACTATCTGCCACAATTATTGGTGAATCTTCCTGAAAGAATTCCAAATAGGATGTGGTTTTAGCAAGATGGTGCTCCACCACATTATTTAAATGCAGTTAGAGACCACTTAAATAATACCTACCCACTTCAATGGATTGGAAGACATGGACCCACTAAATGGCGTACTAGAGCCTCAGATCTTACAAAAATGGATTTCTTTTTCTGGGGATACGTGAAGGAAATTGTTTATAAAGACACACCAAGAACAGTACAAAATATGAAGGAAAAGATAATAACTGCTTTTAGATCTATCACACCGACAATTTTAGGACCAGTAGAAACCTCATTTAAAAAGCGCACAGAGATGTGTGTCAATCAAAATAGGCAACATGTGGAGTAGTTATTATAATTTTTTCTAATAAATTATTTGAAGAAACCCTATTTTTTAAGTTTATTCTTGAATTATATACTTAATGCTCAATAAAACGAAAATGGTTGCAATTAGCCATAAGGAAGTACTTACAAAAAATTTTCGTTTTTCATTTATACATCACATCGTTGAAAAATATACAGGGTGTTCCATTTGAAAAGATTGAGAAAATTCAATTTTAAAAGTTCTTAATTGAAAAATAACTTTTGACCACCCTGTACACCTTTAGGAAGTAAAAAATGATTCAAAAACATTAATTAGATGTTTCGTAACCAGTATTCACATAAGTTTTTCTTCAAATCCATAATTGTGACTGGTGATTTTTTCAATATGCATCTGCAGATGGCATAATTTCAACAAAAAAATTCATTACATCCAAGTGGTTGGGAGATAGTCAATAATAATACAGAAATGAATGTCTAGAAAGAGGCTTCAAAAAATGTACTGATATACATAGCATTTCATTTTAAAAAAAGGCACTTGATCTTTTAATTTCGTCTTTATATTTGAAAATAATTTCCGGTTATAGACTTTTTTTATCTAGTTTATTTGCATTTTTTTTTTAATTTCTAGCTATCGTAGAACTCGAGATATCGAAGTCCGACGCACTATTGTCTCATCCTGTATATTATAAATTATAACCAATTAAATCGAATATATTGGGTTGATTATTATTACGAAAAATTAAATACAACTTTTTTTCGTTATTGTTTTTGGGGGCTGAGCAAGTCTGTAAACCATATCAAAAACCGCCACAGAATATACTACAATAATACAGATTGACAAAATAAAATATTTCTTTACATTACATGTTCAAAACTATACAAGTTTTCATTTTTTTTCAAAATCAATAGTAAAGCACATAAGGTGAACTATCAATGGCAGCTGGCTCTGTGAAAATACAAATATAATTTTATAAGGATAATAATGTGTTTATTATAAATTCTGTTTATATCAAAAAGGCTGACTAAAATATCATATAAATAATAACTAACTATTAATAAACTACAATAATACGAATTGATAAAATAAGGCAATAATTCTTTATGCAACACGTTCAAAATAATGCATGAATTATTATTTTCTTGCTCTGCTAGCATCCACGGAAACTAAATGTCTACATCTAAAGTTAAGGTCATTGGATGACATCCTTTGATGTCAAAAGTTGCACAGTGGCAAACTTTAAGCCGTTTCTAGGCTCAAGATTTTATAATTAATTGTAGTGCGTAAATCTCTCACATCCAGGTGGTACAAACATAGCAGGAATTCTAGAAAGTTGTCGACCGCTTTTCTCTTGCTATGCATAATAATACCTACTTAGGGCTTAGCTGCTAGATTAAATTTTGTTCGTGTTTAACACAACAGTAAAGTACTTTAGCAGGTAACTTTTTATTATTCAGTTTCACATTAAATTTCATAAACCTGAAGCGGCTCACTTGATTTAGCTTCTGTTTTACATTATGTCAAAGACGCTGGGAAACTGTTTGTCCTCAAGTTTCACAAAGGTTATAAATTTTTTAATTCTTTTATACACTGTGTGTGTAACAAAAAGTATGCAATAAACTCATTTTGATACAAGATTATCGAAAAAAATTTCAGACACGTCAATACTTAATTTCAATTGCATGCCTTGGTACAAGAAATGTAAAAATGACGTCATCACAGAGTGATGTCGAGTTTTTTTTTTAATAAAACCATATACTATCTTTATATAAGTTTTTGATAGTGTTCAATTCTCTATTGAACCATATCCCAATAAAATAGGAAGGATGTTATATTGAAAACAATAAAAGATTCAGAATACATGAATCAAAAAAAAAAAAAAAAAACGAAACATACTTTGTATTAATAACTCAAAAGTCTTCTATCATATACTCTGCTCGAACTGAAATACATTTGCATTCTTAAATTTTTCTTTTTCGCTCTTAGGGATTACTACCACATGAATAATTCTTTATGAATGAAACACCGTGCAAGTGTCAGTTTAAACTGTGACAACAGTTTTTGCTTAGTTTATTGCTGTCGAGAGAAAATGCCCTATTATAGCGATAAAGTAATACTAATGGTGTATCTCAATAATAATAGAAACGCAAGTGCTTCAGTGAGAGGGTATAGGAGACCTTATCTGAATCGGAAAACGTTTCAATTCGTGTTGTCAGGATGAAGATATTAAAAAACAGGAAAAAATTATATATATTGATGAAAACCGTGAGTTGAATATTTTGTTGGATTTTAATAAAGACCTAAAGAGGTTCCTAAAGGATATTTCAAGAGATTTAGATATTTCTTGTGTGATAGCACAAAGAACTCTTCACAAATATAAATAAAAGCTCGAAAATTAAGTGTATTGCAGAAATTATACCAAAATAATAAAACAATGAGCCGAAATTTTTGTCAAAATATGCTGGAAAAGTATAAAGAACATACACTAATATTCAATCATATTTTTTGGACCGATGAGGCATCCTTTGACATATCAGGAATAACTAATAGAGAGAATAATCATTATTGAGAACCGGCAAATCTCCATATAGTGAAAGAAATCCAGTTCCGAGGCCGCGAGGCGTTGAATATGTAAACCAGCTTATTCAATATTTAGGTTGTGTATAAAATTTTAAGGTAATATGATTGGTGTTAAATACTTTTTTAGAAGAAATAATAGAAAATCACGTAGAAAATCTTCCTCGGAATCAAATGATATGAACCATCTGGCAGCAACTTTTCACCATATTCAAGGGGGTAACAATACTGTTGAACCAAAATGTCAACGAATGGATGGGTAGAAACGGACGTATAAAATGGCCCCTAGAAGTCTCGAACTCAAACTACTTGATTTTTTTTATATATGAAAAATGAAGTTTACCAAAAAAAACATGTGATATCGGAGAATAGATTGAAAAAATCATTAGTGTAATTGATCACATCAGTACAAGCAATATCCTGGAAAATGTGTCCAGAAATTTTTATAAGAGAATGAAATTGTGTGTAAATAATGATGGTTCTCACATATAACAATTACGTTATTTTTTTCTAAAATATCTCAATAAATCTCTTATTTTCTGTTCAAAATAATGTTATTTGTGCACCGTGTTCATTGTTTTCAATGCCTACTTCACCTTTTGTGCCCAGTTTGTAATTTGCAAATTATCGATATTCTTGTAAATAATAGCAAAACTATGAACGACAGACATATGAAATCAAATATTGATAAAATCAGAAAAAATAAGGATTGCGATTTTCGAATTCGGTACAGTCAAGTATCACCTTATAACTCATTTAATTTGGAAATCATTATTTGTTCAACATGACGTTTGAAATCTGAGTTTAATTTTGGCTTTTTTGAAATCTTTACACAAAAATCAGCGTGTAATGGATTTTCTTATTTCTTCCTTTACAAAAGTCATTCAACATTAGAGTTTGATTAGTCCATTATGCGCGTAAACACTGCCGGCTTGGCAAATCGATACGATGACGTCAAAGGATCGTAGTGCTAGTGCACAAAGCAGGCAAAGCATGCTGTTAAATGTAAACATGTAGGTGTTAACAATATAATATTTTGGCACTGTGCGAATGGCCTCACTGCCACAGCCATACTCTTGATTGTAGATAGATAGACAATATAATATTATGTCAGCGTAAATATCGCAGACTACCAAATAATTTTAGGAAACAACCACTCGTACTTCATTAACGCACGAATCAGGTATAGTACCGTTCACCACCCGGAGCTGGTGACGTCGCGCCAATAGAACAGCGTTTTCAGACACGCTTCTAGTAAAATTTATACGAAGTCAATTGAAATTGGTCAGTTTTTAAAGCACAGGACTGTGCGCGCTTAACTTGATATTTTGTCCTATGTATTTAGCAATGATATCGAGAATCGAATGGTAGTTGAAATTGTGCAGGCGAGTCCGAGACTGGCAATGTAATCAGCCTGAATGAACCATCTACGACTGCACGTGTTTAAAGATAATAAAACGGACAGGCCCACTAGTATAAAAAAATTCGTTAAATCGTTTCTCAGCAATCAACGTGGATTTGTGAAATGTGCAGGGATTGGCCTTGGTTTGAGGATGATGGGCGACGATTGGCTGGGATCAGGATATTCGTCAGTCTGGTTGGTCGGTGGGTGTTTGAGTTACATCAGTCAGTAGTCAACGTGGACTCGATGATGTAACCTAGTTCTTTATAACATTGGTCCAGTACAGTGCAGAAATATATACATATATACATTGTTGTTGCTTAAATAGCGGCGGCTAGTAATGATACTATGTTTAAGATATCTTTATGAAATATATGTTTATTTATATGATACTATGTTTAAGATATCTTTATGAAATATTATATTATTTTAACTAAATGAGTAAGGTCAAGTAGGCGCCTCGGCAAATTCCAACAGGGGATTCAGGGGAATAAGTCAGGCAGTTGATGTTTAGCTATCGCCAAATAATGTTTTAAGTCGACTTTTATAAAATTAATTAACAGAAATATAATTCTTGGGTGAAATAGTGGATTTCTATTTTTATTTCTAACACCTGTTATTGTCGAAGAAGCCGAAATAAATTTAAAGTTTCAAAATAAACATTTACACGTACAAAGTCAACGCATTATTTTAAATATATTTGAACGTTTAAAAAGCGAAAATCGTGAAAAATGTGAGAAAGAAATAATAGAACGTATTAACGAATTAACTAAAATATCAAAATCAACAATTTATCGTGTAATTAAAAAAGGAGATGTTGTATATCACGGTACAAATAGGAAAAGGAAAAAATATGAAATTAAAAAATATTGACGATGCTACCAAAAATGTAATACGACGTATAATTTAAAATATGTATAAATGGTTTTCAGAACAGCTTTTACCAAATATTTCGCCTAAATCGGTAATTGTATTAGATAATGCTTCTTATCACTCGCGAATATTAAATAAAATACCAAACATCAGTACAAGAAAGGAAGACATTTTAAAATTCATGAGAGAAAAAAATATGGAAATTCCTGTAAAAGTTCCAATAAAGCGCGAATTACTGAAAAGAATAAAAGAACAGAATTTCAAAAAGGAATGTGTTATTGATAACTTATCCAATATACACGGTCATACACTTTTGCGCTTACCTCCGTACTATTGCATATTTAATTCTATCGAGATGGTTTGGGTAACTTTAAATGATCGTTTGCGAAAATGTAATGACTCTCCAACGTTAAGCGCGGTAGTAGTTGATCATATAAGAGAAGTAATAAATGACCTCGACAATACTGATTTATGGAAAAATTGCGTTCAGCATGTAATTAATAAAGAAAAATTAATATCCAACACTACCCCCCATTGCCCCGATTATAATTCAACCGGGTAATGATTCCTCTTCAGAAAGTGAAGATTCGGACGCGTCAACTTTTAGCATTTAACTTTTTTAATATACATATATTTTCAGAACAAAATATTTAGCTATTATATTAGGTATGAAGTTTACTTTTTTTATTGTTACATTTCTTGGAATATATTTTATTTAGTTGACAAGAAATTTTACTTTAAGTTACTTTATTCTAGACATATTTTAATTTTGTTTTTATTTATGTTTTATCTAAACAAATATTTATTTTTGTTGTACTAATTCTTTGTTTGGTTAAGAAACTTACATTTTTATTTTTATTTTAGGAGAAACTTTAATTTTATTTTTTACTATATAACATCCTTGTCCCTCGCTAATCTAACCTGTCCCATTCCCTCATCCTGGCAAGGATAGGTTCATACCTTCTCATTGATCCTTGCTGAGCAATAACATATTTCAATATAGTATGGATTAACTTTAAAACTAAACCCAATAAATTTAAATATTTAGACTTTATATCTAAAACTGATATAATATTTCAAAAATATGTTATTGGCGAAATGAACAAAAATAGCCTATCTAATAAACAAAAAATAATAAAAATTAATACAATTTTCAAAAAAAGTATAACATTTTCTTATGACAAGCATTTCTATTTACCTCCGCCCATGTACAATAAAGAGATGCCGACGGTATTTGCAGGCTTTTTAGTTTTTATACGATTTGAATTGACTTCGTACAAACTTTATCTAATATTTCCGAAAGTTCAATTAATAATTTAAACATTTTTCAGATAGAAATTATTAAAATAGATCTGACAATTTCTAATACTAAGACTATATTGGAATA
Organism: Rhamnusium bicolor; assembly: GCA_029963845.1. Classification (NCBI taxonomy): domain Eukaryota; kingdom Metazoa; phylum Arthropoda; class Insecta; order Coleoptera; family Cerambycidae; genus Rhamnusium; species Rhamnusium bicolor. Next base: position 9,473 of record JANEYF010002595.1, on the reverse strand, counting down.
CATGAATTAATTTTAAAAAATCCGGCAAGTGCAAGGGGCCTATTGTTTGATTTTGTAACGAATTTCGATAAGATACAGGGTATTCTATTTAAAAAAACTAAGTGTACCTTGTAATTCGCTCGATTTTGAGGTCGTGATTTTTTTTAAACATTACGCCTGAAATATTCCAAGAAAATGATTTCATAGGGTCTTTAAAATTTTTAATTGGTTCAGAAGTAGTCAATTTATAATGGGGCATTTATGGTGAATCACCCTGTACAAGTATTGTAATATAAAGCCAATAATTTAAAAAAAATGGTATGTTACTATTTTTCTTAAATTTCATATTTTGAAATTATATTTCTTCGTTCTAAAATATTTAAATTTCTCTTAATATTCTTGCTCGAACATTCTACTCAAGACATTTTGTAGACATATTTGACAACATCCACTGAAACTGTTACAATTTATTTGAGTGACAAAACTTGAAATTGCCTGAAGTTTCCCCAAAGGTTTTTACTGCAGAATTCGATAAACTTAGTTACCTTATCTTTTTGTCCTCGCGGCAATAAACTAGAAAAGTATGTTGTGGAAATGTTAAGAAGTTTGAGCAATTCTATTTAAGAGAGTATAGTAGTGTGGAAAGACGATGACAGCCTTATGTATCAAAGACGTGACTGGGGCTGTCGAGGACGAGCACAAACTCAAACTTACTGACCGGAAGGCACTTGTAAGCTTGGGGCCTGATTTACCACTAGTACAGTCACTTTAGGCACTCTCAGTTTAATGTAGTGCTTCGAGTACACAAAAAATTTATTCATGCAGCGTATTTCTAATACACCTCTACCTATCTTATTATAACATGAGGGCAAATAACATTGGAAAACTAACAAAAAAATATACAGGGTGATCCATGATTGTATGGATATAGAAATACCTCAAATTCAATGAGTTGATTGAACTAAACTTATAGTCGCCTTTGAAGTGAGTTAGAGACACCCAAAGGTGTCACCTAAAAAAACAGCTGTTTTGATATATTTCGGAAATGACTCAACGTATTTTTGTCATAAACGACTTTATATATGTTATACAAACTTTTCATCTTATTTATACCAAAATGTTTCATTAGGACGTAATCGAGCTCCAGTTGATCAAAAAAATGTTTTTTCTAAAATTACTCGGAAACCCATTAAGTGATTTCAATAAAATTTGGTGTAGATAAAGCTTTATAATGACAATTTTCTATGTCCGTTTTAATTTCACAAATGCTTTCTGCATTGTCCTTTGCCAATCCTTTATGCCCGATATTCCACCTTCAAAAATTCACAATGCGTGCAAAATGAAGCGGTGCACCATCATGCAGGAACCACATTTCTCGGCGTAGTTTCAATTAAACCAACGTGATTGTTTTGAAGGAAATTTAAATAATTGTTACCTTCAAGACACTCTGGCAACCTGTGATTTAATCAAAAAGATATAACATTTAAACAACTTGCTGCAACACGGAGGTAGCTCAGCTTTCAATAACTTTACAGGAGTAACAAAAGCTGTATCTGTTTTGCACCAAATAGTAATGGGTGGTAAGTGCAAATCGTGTAGTCTCACCGTTATTTATTGCGGCTGTTGTATCGTTGTTGCACCGACATATAGATCCCATAATTGCTCATTGAATCTCGTATTTAATTTACTTTCGCCCAAAATTGGAACTGTCTCCTTGTTGTGGCAAGTTTTTCAATTCCTAACTATACGTTAATCTTGAACTTCCTTTGGTAGTGTCTCTCGATAATTGCTTGAGCATTTGTTGATTATGAAGATTTGTGATAACACGTCTATTAAAACATGATTCGTTGATAAAGAAGATTTCATTTAGAAATCCACATCATTTGTTTTTTGCTCTCGAATTGTTGGAGGACTGAATGCAATAAGGATGAAGGAGTTGTTCCCTAATTGTTGTCTGTCGTTTTAGGAATTCTTTAGTGTTGTGATAATCTGGCACTAGTGTCCAGATTCTCGTCCACCACATTAAGAAATTCTTCTCCCAGTTCGAGCCAATAGACTGTGCAGGGACGACAAGCATTATTTTTTCTGGGTTTTAACTGACCTATTTTCCGAAGTCACCTATCAACATTAGCAGACATTTCTTGTCAGTTAGGTGTGTACCGATTAGGGAACCTTTCCTGATACACGGACATTTTCGCGGCATAATATTCTATACTGTGACGTCTTTATGTAGACAGCCGACAATACATGAAGCCAATTCTCAATTAATTGGATCATTTACTTGCAAATATCAAACTTATATATAAAAGATCTTAGAGATTCTATTTAACAAGTGAACATGCTATTGGTTTTTAATTTATTTATTCAAAATAAAAGATATTTCAAAGAGAAAATATAAGACATACATAGGAAATGGGTATCTACACAAAATATTTATATTTTTGATTAATTTAATTGTTCTATTATAAAAATTATACGTGTAGGCATCAATCGCAATAAATCTTTTGTTACTAAATTCACATAAATTTTATGTTTCAAGGAGATAAAGTCTACCAGTCATCACTGCTGTCAGTGTCAAAAGGATTAACCATATTTATTCTTTTTTGGTGTTTCGTGATTTTGATAACAATCAATTTTTTGATGTGTCTACCATTTTTTACTAAATATTTCTAAGATGCGTTGCTAAATGATGTGCGTTATTTATGTTGCAAAAAAAATCTTAACGAGAAAACCTACCTGCACTTTTATTTTGTTTTATTTTATTTAATTGAATAGACAGTCAGATCTGACAGTCATAAAAAGCACGTGAGTAGTAATATTACTGATTGTGATAGGCAAACACATTTTAATTTAGATATAGTGGAAATGATGGTTAAGTGTAATATATCATGGACGAAACTAGATTAATCCATTATTTAGACAATTGTATTAATGGTCAGTATAGCAATGTTCAGGTGCCACCGGACACGACACTGAGAAAAAATATTTATCACGATGTGACAGAATTATACAAAAAATTTTTTTTAACTGAATGACAAATACGTCTGGATTACCGTGGATAAAACCACCAATGCTTGCGGCGAAAGGTGGCAAATGTTTTAGTAGGTGCATTAATAATAATAATTACTGTAGTTTTATTAGTCGGTTTGGATAAAATTAGTAAAGAAAACCTCAAATTCTCATTTAGTCGACGTTTCGACAAAATTTATTGTCTTCCTCAGGACTAATGAGGTCTTTGGTTTTCTGTCAACATAATCATAATCGTCAAATAAATAAATAACGTCGCTTATAATAACAGGATTCTTTGGACAAACAATGACCATTGAGCAATAAATTAATCGTTTTTAACTATTTCAATGCAGATCGATATGAGTGTCGACTAAATGAGAATTTGAGGTTCTCTTTACTAATTTTATCCAAACCGACTAATAAAACTACAGTAAGAGATACGAAACTCCTTAGCTAAAAATAATAATTACTTTGTGCTCACTAGTTAAAATACATGTGTGTGCTAGTATTGCATTCACCAATACTTTCAACCCTCTTCGTATTAAATTTGGATGTTACCGAACTCGCCAAAATAACCACAAGGTAAGATATTGTGTCAAATATGTATGAACATATTTACACGGGGACACATCACCTAGCATCAACCCTGGAATTGACGTTACGTATCGCTACCTCCCGATCTCAAGTAATGGACCGATTATGACATTATTAATTATTAAGTCTATTCTCAATATTTATGAAGTTCTATCAACAAAGCGTTCAGCATATTCATTAAAATCAAATCAATCAAATCAAACCAGAACCTCTATTTTTTTAGCGAAACAGCATTTTTGTTAATCTGGATATCACTGTCGTCCATTGGTTACATTTTTACAAGTCGATGAATAATTTATTGGTTAACATGCTGGTAAAAATGGAACTGTAATTATCTTTTTCGTTCATTTTTATGACGTTTTAAAATTAATTATACTTTCACATGCGGGACCCACTCGTAATTAGGATTTGAATATTAACAAATATTTCCCCGATGATTTACGCTTCATTTGAGCCAAAGCTACCCTCAACTGTTGTTCAAGTAATAAATAATAGCTGGGTTTTGCAAATTTTATATTTCCTGATAAACCCTTCTTGCCCAGTCTGTTATTTACAATAAACGTTTTTCGCGAATAGAAATCGTGCTAAATGGGATTTTCGTGCGTATACAGGTAAATCCATCATTTGTACGTGGAGACTTGCTTAGTAAGCATAATCTCTATTTGCTGCGATATGCCACGCAACTAAAACACTTTTAACTAAATAAAATGGAATAGTAGGGAAAATACGGACAGATATTAATTTTATTCTGTTTTGTTGCCTGTGTCTAGGTTCGTTTATAAGTTTATTTAAAAAATTATAATCGTTTCAAAAATCATGTTGTGAAGCGATCAAAACAACTACCCATCCTAATACTAACAGGCATTGAATTACATGACAACTATTTTAAAGCAGAAGAATAATGAACTAAATAGGTGTACCAGTATTTGTGTGTACGTTAAAGAAGGTCAACTCATTCTTTCAACATGTGTGCCAAATTTGAGACACTTCATACAGGCAAAATTTTAAAATAATCTAAACTTTGAGGTCCAACTAAACAGAAGATATGTGTTAAAATAAATAACTGTACATTAAATTATCTAAAATTATTTCTGGGATTCCACAGAGATCACACGTGGGCCTCTGCTTTCTTTTCTTCCATTAACGATATTAGCAGTTGTCTTGAACTCAAATTTTGCACTCTATGATGATGATCTGAAATTTTACCTACCAATCGAATCAATAAATGACTGTATATTCTAGTTGTTACCTAATGTCTCGCAAACAATATTTTAAAAAATTGAGGTGACAGTATAAGGATATTTGTCGGCCAAACTAGCCAGTGAAGATAGGCGCAGTCAAACAGCATCAAATAATTTTTCAAATAATTTATTCAGTTGTCAGGTAATCCCTTAATTTATTAAATGAGGAATACACCATATAAATGACGGATGTACCAGTTATACCAAAAAAACTGTTCGAGAATATTTCAGTCGTAAAATCTGTCCAATATTGTCCTATAGAGAGATATTTTTTATAGATCAAAAGCTTTTGCAAAATATTTTACTACTCTCTAAAGCAGAAATTAGTCCATAAATGGGTGTAATTCTCAACTTATTTAGTTGTTCAGTTGTTCTATACCGTAGCTTAACACGATACAAATCTTATTAAGAAAAATAAAAGTGTCTAGACGAATAAGGAATACGTTGCTAATTTCCGCTGTATTTCTAAATAAATAAATCAAATTTAATAGAAAAAAAGGAAAGCACTTAGTGGAATAAATAAATTAAAATCTGTTTAATTAAATTTGCAGGTCGCCTTTAATACTTGTCCCCGACCGATGGCCCTCCAGGAGGTGCGGTTTATGAATGAGCTATTAGGCGTTCCAAAACTGCAGGAGATTTTCCTGATACTGAATTCCGCACACACGATTCTGTCCTATTCTAGAAAAATTCTACTAGATGGAATGCAATAGATAGGAAAATGAGGAAATATGCACTTCATAGTATAACATTAAATATACATAGATATGTAGTTCATACTTATGTAAATATTTGTCGCTAAATTTTTATATCAACACGAACAACGTCTGTTTACAATACTGTTATTTTTTAAATGGTAAATACGTACAAATGACCATCTGTTGAGATATTTTCATCACATTTATTCTATTCCGGTGCATGATAAAAAGAGTAGGCAAAAATGCGCCCGAGGACACAGGCGTACTCATCATCTGTTGATGCAATACAAGCATACTTAAAATAGTCTTTGAACTCACGTAATGGATCTGCAGATGCATGATCAGTATCATCACAAATTTGTCTTAATCTAGTAAAACCGTTGTCTTGCTTTAACACACGTGCGAACTTTTCTCCAACGAGCTCATTTTCTGCGTACCTATAGAGTGTATCAGTCGATTTACTTCGTCCACTGTTTACAGTGACTCCGCTAACGACAACGCACTATTTTGTAAGTTTTGTATGGCGTCATGTAATCCTTTATAGTTTTTGTGAATAGTTTTTAAAGCTGTTTCAACAGAGACATCTTCGATTTTGTCTGGCTTTCCTTAATAGCTGCAGCCTCCGTTGGATTGAATTGTAGTATCACAGCTTTCATTTGTTGTAAATATTCAGCATAAAAAAGCTGCCTTCAACCATGTTCCCCAACGTGTAAGAATCGGCTGTGGTGGTTCGGGAATACCGGGACACTTGCTATGAAATGCACGAAGAGGTTTAGGAGATTTAAAAAAACCCCTTTTTTTTGTATTTGCTATTAATGCATCTACCTCTGGAAAACCTTGTCGAACGGTTTCTGCCACAAGATGTAAAGCATGTACTTTACACGTAACATGTACCAACCTACAACCGTGTTCTTAAAGAGAATGGCCTACCAAACGCATTGCCTCGGCGCTTGACTTTTTGACAGGTGCAATTTTTCCAACGTCTCCAGCACCACCCGCGTAATTGTTTGGCCAGTATACTCAGTTAGTCTTTTGCTAGCTAATAACAGCGAAAATGTCGGTTTAAGAGGGTCCAGTACACGTACTATAACAATTAAAATAGAATTTTGTTTACAATCTTTCGTCTCGTCAACACATAACCACAGCCGTGTACTTTTTAGTACACATTTGATTTTATTTACAATGTCTTCGCTTATAGTTGGTACATAATTACGTAACGTTGTGCGACTTGGTAACGTCATCTTGGGATTGTATTTATTCCAGAACTCCTGGAATGGTTGTTTATCCAGTATGTGCAGCGGAACATCCCAGGCAATCAGCATTAAGAGTAAATCCAACATAAAGTGTCTTGTCGAAGGCATGCCATTTTTTAGTTTTATGTTGCACAGAATTTAAGTGATATTTACAATCACGGTTGTCCCAGCACATCAGGTCTGTCTCGCACACCTTACAAATTATTATAGCACCATTGTAGAATAAATCCGGGAATTCACTGATAATTATTCACTTTGTCAGCGTATGGTCGTTTTTTACTCTTAAGCAGGTCTGACATATTTATTATTATATTAATATCAAGAATAAAATACAACAAATAAAATTATCAACAATACAACGGAGACGATAAATTACGTTGTACACACCACGAGGCATAACAATAGACTAAAAATCAAATGTTAGTCTTTGCTAAAATAGTAAACAAGTATAGCTTATGTATTTGGGTATTTCTCTACCTGGCACCGCCCGTGACTTGCGGACCGATTTGCCAACTCTAATGATAAATTAACATTTAAATAAATATTTTGGACAAAATATTTCTTTACCCTGTAAACTCTCTTTTTTAACACCGGTAATTCAATCATAATTTATAAATATCTTCAATAAAATTAAAAATTAATAAAAGATCTTTTTAAATTATGTGATATATTATTCAACTGAATTGAAGATATTCTGACTAAAAAAACGGGTGCTCCTATAAATGTAGAAAACTATACAGGGTGATCTACCACGAGTGTGCCAAACTTCAGAGGCTGGTAATTTATCAAAAAAATAAATGGACTTTCATTAATAAACATATGTCCTAAAACGCATAATAAGAGAGCTACAACCCCTTAAATGGGGTTGATGAATACCAATTTTTCGATTATAAGTCCGATATGGTGGTGATTAAAAAATTAAATTTTCATACATTACGGCCCCGATGTAGGCAAAAAAATTACAAATTTCCTAATTAACAGCTTGCCTTATTAAGGTAGTTTTGAGGGGTGAGGGGTAGTTTTTTGCCCCAAACTTTTTTGACGTCACTTCCGAAGCAAAACTTTTAAATAACATTATTTCCCATGGCAATGACTCAGAAAAAAAGCACTTTTCAAAATTTCTGTCACACCAGCCGTTTTTGAATAATTTGCGTTGAACGGCAATAAGACATGTGAATGAATGGTTGAATCGGAATTTTGGAAATAACTGGATTGGTAACTGTGGTCCTGTTTTATGGCCTCTTCGCTCTCCCGGTCTCAAACTTCTAGATTTTTATTTCTAGGGCATATGAAGCAGTTAGTTTATTTTGAGGAAATAAATAATATTCAGCACTTGATGTAAAGGATCAATAATAGTATAGCTTATATCACAAACAATGGTGACATGGCTGAAATTAATAATTCAGTTATTCGTCGTTGTGAGGCGTGTATTCGTGCTCAAGGAGGTCATTTTGAACAGTTACTCTTTTAGCTATTAAGTACGTTATTTCTGTGTTGTACATTGATTTTTAATTTTGTAATAAAAATGTTGTTTATTTCACGTGAAAAACCTTATTGCCGTTCAACGCAAATTATTCAAAAACGGCTGGTGTGACAGAAATTTTGAAAAATACATTTTTCTGAGTTATTGCATGGGAAATAATGTTATTTAAAAGTTTTGCTTCATATGCCCCTAGAAATAAAAATCTAGAAGTTTGAGATCGGGAGAGCGAAGAGGCCATAAAACAGGACCACAGTTACCAATCCAGTTATTTCCAAAATTCCGATTCACCCATTCATTCACATGTCTTATTGCCGTTCAACGCAAATTATTCAAAAACGGCTGGTGTGACAGAAATTTTGAAAAGTACTTTTTTTCTGAGTCATTGCATGGGAAATAATGTTATTTAAAAGTTTTGCTTCGGAAGTGACGTCAAAAAAGTTTGGGGTAAAAAACTACCCCTCACCCCCTCAAAACTACCTCAATAAGGCAAGCTGTTAATTAGGAAATTTGTAATTTTATGCGCCTACATCGGGGCCGTAATGTATGAAAATTTCATTTTTTAAATCACCACCATATCGGACTTACAATCGAAAAATTGGTATTCATCAACCCCGTTTAAGGGGTTGTAGCTCTCTTATTATGCGTTTTAGGACATATGTTTATTAATGAAAGTCCATTTATTTTTTGATAAATTACCAGCCTCTGAAGTTTGGCACACTCGTGGTAGATCACCCTGTATGTTAACAAAATCATGGCGAGGGTTATTTATGAGCAGTTATGAGAATTTATCGAAAAATACAAAATGCTAACGCTATGCCAACATGTTTTAAAGAGGGTAAATCGATGGTTACTGCTAATGTTCATTTACTTAATATGATTTACACTAATATAGACAAAGTAAATATGTAGTAGTGTTGCAATTTATCTATCTAAGGCATTCGATACCTTGAATGTAGATTATAGTGTTTACACTTTTTAATCTGGTCATACGTAGTAACATTTTGGAATGGATTCATTCATATTTATGAAATCGACAAGTAACTGGAATAGTAAAGAATATACAAATGAAAAATACCTTTTATATAAAGCGATCACTAAATATTTTTTACTCCTTTGCATGCTCATATATTAGTAATAATATTTGCCGCTTATCGAATCATGAAACTTTAATAAAAAAAAATGGTCATTAAAATTTAAAAAAAAAATAGTTTTGTAC